>JAGFBZ010001444.1:0-81137 GCA_018398805.1 Hirundichthys speculiger
GTAGAACTGACTGGCGTGACCAGCAGCAGAGTCGCTGGACTGCTGGTACCCCGTCACCGCAGCTGCAGGAGGAAACAACAGGTCACATGACCAGGAAGGAACAAACGCAGAAATACTGAAGCACCGTCCTGCCGCGGTTTTACCTTCTGGACGCACCGCCTTCTCGCAGGACGTCTCTTTTTCAGCATGAGGGTCCAGAGAGCAGCAGGAAGTGGAGGAGACGGACTCGGAGAACCCTGAATCTTTAGTCCGGGAGGAGGAGAGGGAGTCCGGCTCCTCGGGGTGGACAGCTGAGGCCTGAGTGTTTTCTGCCTGGGATTCGGGCAACAGGGAGCGGCCCTCCTGGTCCCCGAGGTCGCCGGCCCCCAGAGAGCTGTGAGCACCCGTGGCTTCGTCCCCGGAGCCCGGACCCTCGGGGGAGCTGGCTGGTATCGGTGGGAGGTCTCCCCGAGACTGGGACGTTTCAGGAGACGTCCTTCCTGACTGGAAAGGAGGCTGGAATACATTGACAGAAAACCTGCAGGGAGGGAAATGTCAGATATTTACTTCAACTCTGATACGGGTCACACTGATGTGGGTCACCAGGTCGGGTGGACACACCTCCATCCCATCCAGAGACAATCCAGCAAACACTTTCTACCAACAGTCACTTCAGTTTGATTTTCCTATCGTCAGTGACTTTAACAAAGTTTATCTTCAACCTAAAAGGTCACACACACACACAAACGATTTAACCCTTTAGGCGCTGGTGTTTTTTCAAGAAAATATACAATTTTGATATCAAGATTTCAAAAGGCTCTAACTTGAAAGCAGTTTGAGATAAAGGTAAACTGTCAATGAGAAAGTTGTTCAGTATGACTCAAAGTCTGTGATGGGAGTGAAATTATTCATATAATTTGCATATTATGACATCACAAGGTAGCGGCCATATTGGAAAATGTTCAATTTTGATATCAAAGTTTCAAAAGGCTATAACTTCAAAGTGGTTTGAGATAAAAGCAAACTGTAAATGAGAAATATCTTCATTATGAACCAACATTTGGAATGGAAGTAGTAGTAGTCCTCAATTTATGATTTTCCTGCAGCCTCATGCACAATGAAAGCTTTCATTTCAGGGACAATCACATCATAAAGTCATGAAACCTGAAATATGATTTTAATATTTCCCCTTCAAAGAACTGGTGGCCTTTTCTGTTTGTTTGATTGGTGATGAGGCTCCAGAATTCATCATTTGGAAAAGTAATGAAATCAATGGGCTCAGAATTTGTCAGATCGTTTCCACAAAAACCAACAGGCTCATCAAAATTTAGGCTCCACTTTCGATACTCTTCCTCTTCTCTCAACAACTCTCAGCCGCCACCGTCATCATCATCGTGATTTCCGGTGCGCCATCAGCTGTGATTTTTCCCGCGTTGCCAGGACAACCACGGTTGTTTTTATCCCAGCTACATGTTTCCATATTTGCGGTGTTATGAGCCCCCTGACACCTCCACCGATCGCAGAATACTTCCACCCCGACCACGCCGAGGTGAAGCATCTGATATACGATGTGCTGATTGTGGACGATGGCGCGCCGACTCGCCGTCACTACTAATGTCAGTTTCTGCTTCACTGGACGACTGAATGTCTTCCTCCTCTGAATCAGAGTTAGCCAGAACCTGATAAAGTACTTCATCGACGGTAGACCGGCCTCTCTGCATCGTGAGTAAATGAAAAAACACTCTTTCGCTCTGTTCTGCTCTCGCTACGCTCAGCATTTCTACCACTGCTGCGCCGGAGGATGTTTTACAAACTCATTTTACGCTAAAACTTTGAATAGCGCCACCTCCAAAAATGGTTCTCAGATTACAGGCGCACATGTCCGCCATCTCCTGGTGAAAAGTAGAAACTAGAGCCTGTTATAGTTACCAATGTTGCTTGTCACATTGGCTGCGGTTACATGATGTTTTTTAATTCAGAATTAAAATTAGGAATTAAATAATTCCGAATTAAACTATTTTCCTTCGAGTTTACATGGAAATAGTAATTCCGAATTAAGGTTTACATGGAAAACACGTTAGTTCGGCTTTATCCAACTCCGCTTTAGGTCTGGGGGTTGGGAAGGGTTCTGATTGGATGGGGGGGCGGACGTCTTTACGTCTACCGGAAGAAAACAAACTTGGCTAACTGGTTAGCAACAACATTCCACTTATTTTTGACCTGGGTGGCGTCTCTATCTTTGAAACCTCCTTCATTTAACCTGGCCGCTTTGAAAAGCTCACAATTTTTATGTTTCCTGCCATCTGTTCTTTTAATTATTTCCAGTTCCTCCAAGCTATTTATTAAATAAATCGTCTCTGCTCTTGAACACCGTTTACTGCGTGTTGCCGGAATATAAGCGTCATCGCGACAGACGGGCAAGAGAACGAGCATGTGCAGAAAGACGGGAATTAATTTAAAGAGGAATGAGTGTTTACATGACCGCGGAATTACTTAATGCGGAATTAAAATGGGAATAAACCAGCCACTTACTTCGGAATTAAGTTTAATTCGGAATTGACATTTTCATATGGAATTAAGTGTTTACATGGTAACTTTTATTCGGCTTTAACTTTAATTCTGAATTAAAGAGGAATTAAACTTCCCATGTAAACGCACCCAATATTGCGACTTTGGCGCTTAAAGGGTTAAATTTGGCCTCAAAATGTTACAAAGTGGATTTCTGAACGAGACGGTCCACAGATGTGTCCCGTCAAACGTCTCAGGCGGCCTGAAGGCGCCGATCTCAAGGTGAGGCCTGCGTACCTGGAGTAGCCCTCCAGGAGCTGGGTGAGGCGGGCGTAGGACAGCCGGGACTCTGGGACGCTGACCAGGAAGGGCAGGCCCACGTTCTCGGTGTTGGGTCGGCACAGACCCTTGTGACTGGGCCAGTGGGTCTTCTGACACGCTCTGCAGAGGGACAGAGGATTATTCACATGAAACGGTCCACGGATGTCCTCCAGTCCTCCTCTGATGATGTCACTCACTGATTGCAGTAGCCGACTCGATAGCAGCGGGTGCACCGCTTCAGCTTGTCCTCCTCCGACACCGGTGGCTTCAGGCAGGCAGCACACTTGGAAATGGGAATATTCGGCACCTGGAGTTTCTGAAAACCAAACGCCGGCAACGTTTAACACCTATGAACGGCAAAAAAAACTCCAAAAGGGATTCTTTTCTTTTTTGAAATTACCTGTTGAACCTTGAGCACCACGACTCTCTCCTTGGCCAGATCTTTGGAAAGCACCTCAAAGCAGAACAACATGTCCGAGGGGGACACGGTGTCCAGGGAGTGGGACGGCAGAAATATGCGCTGGAAGCGGTTCTTTCCCACCTGTAAGGTAACAACAGACAATAACATTGTTCAGATTAACACTTATGGTACAAAATCTTTCCATGTAAATATCTTATTTCTCAGCCTGGATACCGGCGGCTTATAGTCCGGTACAGCTTATATGTGACAAAATATATAATTTGTTTATATTTTAATGGGTGCGGCTTATATTCAGGTGCGCTTTATAGTCCAGAAAATACGTTCATTTCATTTTTTCTTAATGTCATTTTTTTTTAATTACTGTATTTTCTGGACAATAAGTTGGACTTTTTTTAGTAGTTTGTCTGGTCCTGCGACATATATACCAAAAACATCCTCCATGTCTCCATGACAACAACAGGACATCGTCTACACTCAGGACAACTGAACACTGATACTTAAAAAAAAATGACAAGAGTGAACCATAAAGACTGAGAACACAGATATGAGACCAAAAAGAAAAATCTCTACTGCAGAATTTAAAGTGAAGATGATAAAATCAGCAGCTGAAAACAGTAACGGAGCAGAAAGATGGAGGGATGAGAAACTAGTCAGACACTGAAGAGAAGCAGAGGAACCTCTGACAGCTATGAACCAATCAGAGAAGGAGAACCAGGGACTGGAAGATGGACAGAGATGGAGGAACGAGTCCACAGATGGAGGAACGAGTCCACAGACGGAGGAACGAGTCCACAGGTGGAGGAACGAGTCCACAGATGATGGAGGAACGAGTCCACAGATGGAGGAACGAGTCCACAGATGGAGGAACGAGTCCACAGACGGAGGAACGAGTCCACAGATGATGGAGGAACGAGTCCACAGAGGAACAGTCCACAGGAGAACGAGTCCAGACGAGGGAACGAGTCCACAGGACGGAGGGAGGAACGAGTCCACAGACGGAGGAACGAGTCCACAGGAGGAGGAACGAGTCCACAGACGGAGGAACGAGTCCACAGACGATAGAGGAACGAGTCCACAGATGATGGAGGAACGAGTCCACAGATGGAGGAACGAGTCCACAGGTGGAGGAACGAGTCCTCAGACGGAGGAACGAGTCCACAAACGGAGGAACGAGTCCACAGACGGAGGAACGAGTCCGAGGACGAGTCCACAGACGAGGAACGAGTCCACAGACAGGAGGAACGAGTCCACAGACGGAGGAGGAACGAGTCCACAGATGGAGGAACGAGTCCACAGACGGAGGAACGAGTCCACAAACGGAGGAACGAGTCCTCAGACGGAGGAACGAGTCCACAGACGGAGGAACGAGTCCACAGATGGAGGAACGAGTCCACAGAAGGAGGAGGAATGACAGACGGAGGAACAAGTCCACAGCTGGAGGAACGAGTCCACAGAGGAGAACGGTCCACAGATGGAGAAACGAGTCCTCAGACAGAGGAACGAGTCCACAGACGGAGGAACGAGTCCACAGACGGAGGAACGAGTCCACAGACGGAGGAACGAGTCCACAGATGGAGGAACGAGTCCAGACGGAGGAACGAGTCCACAGATGGAGGAAACGAGTCCACAGACGGAGGAACGAGTCCACAGACGGAGGAACGAGTCCACAGACGGAGGAACGAGTCCACAGATGGAGGAACGAGTCCACAGATGGAGGAACGAGTCCACAGACGGAGGAACGAGTCCTCAGACGGAGGAACGAGTCCACAGACGGAGGAACGAGTCCACAGATGGAGGAACGAGTCCACAGAGGAGGAGGGAGGACGAGGTCCACAGATGGAGGAACGAGTCCACAGACGGAGGAACGAGTCCACAGACGGAGGAACGAGTCCACAGACGGAGGAACGAGTCCACAGATGGAGGAACGAGTCCACAGATGGAGGAACGAGTCCACAGATGGAGAAACGAGTCCACAGAAGGAGGAGGAACGAGTCCACAGATGGAGGAACGAGTCCACAGACGGAGGAACGAGTCCACAGACGGAGGAACGAGTCCACAGACGGAGGAACGAGTCCACAGATGGAGGAACGAGTCCACAGAAGGAGGAGGAATGACAGACGGAGGAACGAGTCCACAGACGGAGGAGGAACGAGTCCACAGATGGAGGAACGAGTCCACAGCTGGAGGAACGAGTCCACAGAAGGAGGAGGAACCAGTCCACAGATGGAGGAACGAGTCCACAGACGGAGGAACGAGTCCACAGAAGGAGGAGGAACGAGTCCACAGACGGAGGAACGAGTCCACAGACGGAGGAACGAGTCCACAGACGGAGGAACGAGTCCACAGATGGAGGAATGACAGACGGAGGAACGAGTCCACAGATGGAGGAACGAGTCCACAGACGGAGGAACGAGTCCTCAGACGGAGGAACCAGTCCACAGACGGAGGAACGAGTCCACAGCTGGAGGAACGAGTCCACAGATGGAGGAACGAGTCCACAGACGGAGGAACGAGTCCTCAGACGGAGGAACCAGTCCACAGACGGAGGAACGAGTCCACAGATGGAGGAACGAGTCCACAGAAGGAGGAGGAACGAGTCCACAGACGGAGGAACGAGTCCACAGACGGAGGAACGAGTCCACAGACGGAGGAACCAGTCCACAGACGGAGGAACGAGTCCACAGACGGAGGAACGAGTCCACAGATGGAGGAACGAGTCCACAGATGGAGGAACGAGTCCACAGAAGGAGGAGGAACGAGTCCACAGAAGGAGGAGGAACCAGTCCACAGACGGAGGAACGAGTCCACAGATGGAGAAACGAGTCCACAGAAGGAGGAGGAACGAGTCCACAGATGGAGGAACGAGTCCACAGATGGAGGAACGAGTCCACAGACGGAGGAACGAGTCCACAGACGGAGGAACGAGTCCACAGACGGAGGAACGAGTCCACAGACGGAGGAACGAGTCCACAGATGGAGGAACGAGTCCACAGATGGAGAAACGAGTCCACAGTTGGGAGGAACGAGTCCACAGTTGGGAGGAACGAGTCCACAGATGGAGAAACGAGTCCACAGATGGAGGAACGAGTCCACAGATGGAGAAACGAGTCCACAGAAGGAGGAGGAACGAGTCCACAGACGGAGGAACGAGTCCACAGATGGAGGAACGAGTCCACAGACGGAGGAACGAGTCCACAGAAGGAGGAGGAACGAGTCCACAGTTGGGAGGAACGAGTCAACAGTTGGGAGGAACGAGTCCACAGACGGAGGAACCAGTCCACAGACGGAGGAACCAGTCCATAGATGGAGGAACGAGTCCACAGAAGGAGGAGGAACGAGTCCACAGATGGAGGAACGAGTCCACAGACGGAGGAACGAGTCCACAGACGGAGGAACGAGTCCACAGAAGGAGGAGGAACGAGTCCACAGAAGGAGGAGGAACGAGTCCACAGACGGAGGAACCAGTCCACAGACGGAGGAACCAGTCCACAGATGGAGGAACGAGTCCACAGAAGGAGGAACGAGAGGAGGAACGAGTCCACAGATGGAGGAACGAGTCCACAGAGGAGGAACGAGTCCAGAGGAGGAACGAGTCCACAGAAGGAGGAGGAACGAGTCCACAGAAGGAGAGGAACGAGTCCACAGAGGAGGAGGAGAACGAGTCCACAGACAGAAGGAAAACGAGTCCACAGACGGAGGAACGAGTCCACAGACGGAGGAACGAGTCCACAGACGGAGGAACGAGTCCACAGTGGAGGAACGAGTCCACAGACGGAGGAACCAGCCAACAGACGGAGGAACCAGTCCACAGACGGAGGAACCAGTCCACAGACGGAGGAACCAGTCCACAGCTGGAGGAGGAACCAGTCCACAGATGGAGGAACCAGTCCATAGATGGAGGAACGAGTCCACAGAAGGAGGAGGAACGAGTCCACAGACGGAGGAACGAGTCCACAGAAGGAGGAACCAGTCCACAGACGGAGGAACCAGTCCACAGAAGGAGGGAACCAGTCCACAGAGGAACCAGTCCACAGAGAGGAACGAGTCCACAGACGGAGGAACGAGTCCACAGAGGGAGGAACGAGTCCACAGACGATGGAGGAACGAGTCCACAGACGGAGGAACGAGTCCACAGAGGAGGAAAAGACGGAGGAGGGTCACAAACGGAGGAACGAGTCCACAAGTGGAGGAACGAGTCCACAAGTGGAGGAACGAGTCCACAGACGGAGGAACCAGCCAACAGACGGAGGAACCAGTCCACAGACGGAGGAACTAGTCCACAGCTGGAGGAGGAACCAGTCCACAGCTGGAGGAGGAACCAGTCCACAGACGGAGGAACCAGTCCATAGATGGAGGAACGAGTCCACAGAAGGAGGAGGAACGAGTCCACAGACGGAGGAACGAGTCCACAGAAGGAGGAACCAGTCCACAGACGGAGGAACCAGTCCACAGAAGGAGGAGGAACCAGTCCACAGACGGAGGAATGAGTCCACAGACGGAGGAACGAGTCCACAGATGGAGGAACGAGTCCACAGACGGAGGAAGAGTCAACAGAACAGTCCAAGAAGGAGGAACGAGTCCACAGACGGAGGAACGGGTCCACAAACGGAGGAACGAGTCCACAAGTGGAGGAACGAGTCCACAAGTGGAGGAACGAGTCCACAGACGGAGGAACCAGCCAACAGACGGAGGAACCAGTCCACAGACGGAGGAACTAGTCCACAGCTGGAGGAGGAACCAGTCCACAGCTGGAGGAGGAACCAGTCCACAGCTGGAGGAGGAACCAGTCCACAGCTAGAGGAACTAGTCCACACAGGGTCCTTGAACAGCTGCTGCTGTAAGGGGCTCATCAACGGTCCAATTATCATCTGCTGTTATCGCCCCGTGAGACTTTTGGTTTTTTCTTTTTCGCAACATATTTTTTGACAGATGTGACTAATACTCTGATGCGACTTATAGTCCAGAAAATACAACACATCTTGCATATTGTCAGTGTCTTTCCCAGTCCTCGTCATTCTTATTTTCTGCTCAAAGAAAACTTTTTCCTTTGCAGGTTTAATAAAGTATGCACCCATATCTGTAATAAAACAGCAAAGGGACGGAAAATTTCTGGTAGATTTCCGGAAACTTTCCATGAGAAGTTTAGTTGAGAAATTTTCCACGTTGGAATCAAATAACTTGCGTGGTTTGTTGGGTGTATCGATGTATTTACCTAAACAATTAGAATATTCTGGAGTGGTTTAGGTCATTTACAACCGACAGATTGATTAGCGCTCCTCCAACAGTGTGGTCCATTAAACTGTAACTTGTTCAGGAGCGTCCAGGCTGACGACCTCGGAAAGGAGGATCCAGACTTGAGACTCTGCTGGGTTTGTTATTAAAGAGTTTAAACTCTCAGACACCAAAACGCTCAACTGAAGCAGTTTTAAGCTGGTATGAAAATGTTTTTCAGCAAACTGCCAATTAGTGTCAGCTCTAGGAGCAATAGATCTATGTCAAAATAAACTGCAATTTAAGCCTCTTCAAGTTAAAAATCCCCACTTCCCTAGTGTGATCGTGCGTGTAGGCTCCTACAGACACACCAAAGTCATTTCAACTTTTTCTTGTTTAACTTTTCCCTCTTCTGATAATAGCGGCAGGCTGGTAGTTAACTGATACTAATGAGATAAACTTCCTCTACACACACAAAGTTCAAATAACCTTGGTTTGTCTAAAGCAGTGGTTCTCAAGTGGCGGGTCGCGACCCAAAAGTGGGTCGCAGACCCGTTTTCAGTGGGTCGTGGTCCTTTGCCTGAGGAAGGAAATGCTAAAAAAAAAATAAAAAAAAATAAAAAAATAAAAGTGTCATTCATACTCCTTAACAGTAGATGGCGATAATGTCCTGTAAAGCGAGTTGACACCCGCCAGTTTACACCATAGAAAAAGACCTGCAAAGTTTGTTTCCATATGTTGAGCAGGTGAAACACAGATACAACGAAGAATATATGAGATATGGATTTTCTTATCTTGAAGACAAAGGTCAGTGATGGTTATTCAGATAAAACTATATATTTTGAGTTCTTTTTTAAACTACTGCTCAGTAAGTTTGAAGACACTGTTTTATTTCATTGTGCATAAATTCAAGCACTGTTAGTCTTAAAAATGGCTGTTACTGAAATGTTCTGATTGTTATGTCAGCTTTATGATTAATGCTTAAATAAGTGACTAGTGGGTACTCAGCAAATGCTACATATTTGAGTTATTATTGAAACTACTGCTCAGTAGTTGCACTGTTTTTTTCATGTTTGTTCATGTTGAGTCTGTTAAAAAAGGCTGAACAGTTACTGAAGTGAAGTTTTTGGATTTAATTAAAATGCAGCTAAATTGAGCATCAAAGGGAATATTTCCCACTTGAAGTCATTTTGGTTTTTGCCGTTTTGGTTTTTAGTCATTTTGTTTCACCAATAAACTTATTTTTTTGTGTTGGCATTCTGTGATATTCTATTCTACTATCTCCGATTCAAACTGCAGGATCTTTTCATTCAATAAATTTGAGAAGTTGGAAATTTTCCTTGATTTGGGTCGCGGCTTGTTGTTAAGGGTGATGGTGGGTCCTGAAGCCAGACCAGTTGAGAACCACTGGTCTAAAGGGACCCCGTCCACACCATCGTGGAAGTGGACCGACACCGAGTCGTGTCCGAGGGTCGGGACAGAGGTTTGTTTTTCACGCAGCTCTGTGCCAGTTGTGCCAACGTTGTCATGTTGCTGCAAACACACGTTCAGTTTAAATAAAGTCTTTTGGTCCCTGTGTAACAGGGTTGATTATGCACAATACAGTACTTTTATATTTTTATATTTTATTTTTTATTTTTTTTATAATCACACAAATCTGTATATAATGCCCGATGTTAACTGTGTGTGGACTGTAGCTAAGCCCCTGCATCCCCATAATTTTCTGGGATCTCTCGGGGCCGTTCCGCCTTTACCTCTGCCCCTTTTTGTTGCTCTGTGGGAGAGGTAGGCACTTGTTGGAGAATTGTACTGTGCTGTAGTTTATATTGCATATGGGGTCAATAATGTTTGATTTGTTTAGGGCTAGCTTCAACTTTGAACTGAAAATCTGTTTTGATTTCATTCACGCCAGTTGCTGTCCCGAAAATGGAGATCGCCTCCAAAAGTATCCCTGGTGTCACGACGTGATTATTCTTCCCACACAACGCAGAAATCCACCGGTTACACCTGATCAAAGTTCATGTTCATCACCCAATAAATCTGGAGTGTTGCTATCAGCTGCCAATCAAGAAAAAAAAAAAAAAAAAAACACATTTAGTCTTTGTCACAAAAACATTAATACTAAAGAGCGTAAAGATACGTCTACCTCAGAATATCAGCAGGCTAACCTGCACATTTCCATTTTTATTTCCAATAAACCACCTATATTCACATCACTTCCCATTAGGCTTGGGCGGTATCCAAATTTTGATACCGTCAAACTTCCCTCACATTTTATCGGGGTATACCGTATTACCGCGACTATTAAGGCGAACAAACACCACCGGTGGACGCCGACCGTCAAAACAGCCGTCTCCATTATGTGCGCCGCCGCGGGGCTTTAAAGCCTGAAAAAAAAGGCGAGTTTACCTCGAAACAGCAGTTCAGTGCTTCAATATAAAGTTGGCTCACTACAGTTGTTATTATTTGTGTATTCTTGCTTTCACTGTAGTTTTAACTGTTCCTTTCTGCTGCAGCTGCCTGCAGCCTGTCCCTGCAACGCTGAAACGCGCTTTAAAAAGTGTCTGATCGGGACGTTTTACTTCCTATAAATTCTTCAACATAAAAGCCAACATTATTAGTTTCATTAGAAGCTTTTATTTGAGCTAGTGTTGTTTTCAGTCAGTACTTAACAGACGGTCAATGGGCGAGCGGCAGCTGCGGCTAACATGAATAAACGGTAAAATAAACCCACCAGCGATACAGGACTAAACTTTAAACTTCATTGCATTTTTAAGACGATTGAAACTGATACCGCTGCTATTTTAAATACCGGAAGTGGTATTACCGTAATACCGCCCAAGCCTACTTCCATGAAAGCTTTCCAACTTTGAAAAGTCCCAGAACTTTGCAACATGATAAATACAGAAACCCTTTAAAAACATCTCCAACCTCTGCGAGTCTGAGGTTCTCGGCTTTGACCCGGACGCTCCTGGAGATGGACTCGAGGACCTCGGCTGTGCTGGAGCTCTCCTTGCTCACGCTCACCAGAAACTGCAACACGCAAACACAAGTCACATGATCGGGAGCGTCCTCAGGTTACTGCCTGTGATGGCGTCCCGGAGACACCTGCGGCGTCTTACCTTGATGGGTTTTTTGAGGCTCCTTAGCGAAGTAGAAAACGGAAAGCACCTTTTGTTTCTGGGGCAACGGGACAGGTAGGTAGAGGAAGGGATCGAACGTGATGGACACCTTTGAGCAGGTGGGACACACCAGTTTGGACTTGAACTGGCCTTGGAACAGGTCCACGATGAAGGAGTCGTTCCTCATCTTGTGCCTCTGCCACGCCTCCTCCGCCACCACCTGCACCAACAGACAGAACCATCGTGAGGAGGCCGGGGCGGGCCGGGACCGGGACGTGCTTCTGGAGGACGCCCCGAGGACGATCGTGATACCTCGTCGAGCCGTCCGTCGGAGTCGACGGTCTCCGTGTAAGGTTTGTTCTGGATGCGGTTCAGGTCCTCGTGGAGCCCGTCCAGGAGGAACGCCATGAACTCCTGCGCGTCGTGCTGAGCGTACCCCGTAAACTGACTGGCTTTGCTGGCCACGATGGCCTGGTCGGCAAACAGAGAAGAAGAAGTTAGAGGAAACAGGAAATGAGACATTAAAATGATGTCAGAACGGACGCTGGCGTGCCTTGAGCTTCGACGGCTGGAAAGCGTGGTGCGTCCCTTTCCAAAGGGCCCTGAGGAGCACGGCGAAGGAGATGGCGAGTCTGCCTCCGGTTCCCAGCGGATTGCTGCAGTTGATCTCTCCCTCAAACGCTCGGTCTGTAAAAAAGAAAAAAAATCAGATGGAAGTGAAACGGAGACGCCGGGAAGCGACTTCACAATGAAGTACGAGATTCCTGAAAGACAAAAATGCTTCCAGTAAACAGGACAGAGTTAAAGAGTCACCTGATTACTGCTCCACTTAATACAGAACAGTATTTATACACTAAATACAACAGTGACTGATGAGGGCGGAGCCTAAACCAGCCGCTGTGACCGGACAGTAGAGGTATTTTGAAAAGGATGCTTTTGAACGGCGTCTCTGTGATGTTTGGACCAAAGACCATTTTTGAAAAGTTTCACAATGTTTCACCTTTAAAAAGCGATTAAAAAGAAAACAAGTTTGCTTTGTGTCGCTTTAAGATAAATCTGACACTTCTGGGAACAAGCTGACCTAAACTGGAATAAGTATTTCAGGGTTCTAAAAGCTCGAAGTGCTGAAAATAACGTGTATTTGACTAGTGCACGTAAAAGTAGCGGTGCACGATAACTGTCGGGCCGATAACAGGAAATTATGACGTAATTCCGATAACTCCGATATCACGACGAATAGCCCCGAGCCCCGATAACATTTATATTTCTGTCAACACAGCAGTGTCTCGCTCCCTCTGAGACCTAAATAACTGAGAGTGAATGTTATGTTCAAGTAACGTCGGCATAATCAGAAAAAATGATTTCTCAATCAGGAAAATCAAGAATACCCCCTCATGCCAGAAAACAACTCGTTAACTCGGTCATAATTTTAGTAGTTGCTGACTTTAATCGATATTTGCAGTATTCTCCCACATGTTACACATAAAGAATAGAAAAAATAGAAAAGGCTGAAAGAACGACTAGCAAACGAGGGAACGTGGGAATTTACGTTACACCTTGAATGCCGCCTGCAGCACAGCGCTGATCACAACAAACATGGCGGCGTGGAACTTCGTTAAAGTTTCAGAAGAAGATAGTTTGGTGGTTATTTGTGACGAATCCTCCGAGTGAATTCTACGAGGAGGGAAGCACAAGCTTTAATACGTAAAACCTGATCAGACACCTACAACATAACAATCGCTTCCATGGAGTTTTGAAATCGCGCTAACGTGAGCTAATGGAAGCTAATGCTAACTTGCGCAAGCCAGCAGCAGTCTCTCCTCTCCCTCATTCCTCTCATCTAAAGCTTCCATGAGATTAAAAAATAAAAAATAAAAACTACTGAACCTCATGTACTTTAATTAAAGGTATTAATTTAAATGGAACCACAAGCTAAAATCCTTTAAATGTTAATCTTTTTCAGTTAGTAATTCTGATGCATGTATTTCCATCAGTTCAAGGAGCCTTTATTTTTTATATCAGTCAGTAATGAACCTTATTTAAGTTAATGTGAGATATCAAATAGGTTTGTTTGATAGCTTTACGAAAATGTTTGAGAGGCTTGACAATAGTTTTTTTATTAGAAAAAAGAAATATTTGTTCATTTAAAAAGTCAAAACTATTTTTGATTTTGTTCATAGTATTGATGTAATGATCTTAGGTATATGTGTGTTTTATATCAGGTATCGTCCTTTAGCTACTGAATTTCAATAAATCAGCTCCTGTAGACACAATAAAACAGCCTCATAACTACTCGTGATTAAGCTCATCATCATTTCTGGCACCAGCATGAAAGATCAGAATCAAACTTCTGTCAGTCTACAAAGCTTTAGAATAATTACAGATAATAACAGCCATTATACAGCTAAGAAGATCAATAAAAAGTGTTTTTTTTTTGCTAACTGAAAGCAGCTGGATCCGTGGTTTACCGTGAAAGTAGTCCCTGAGTTCTCTGGTGTTGGACAGGGACTGGATCACGCTGTTCATGAAGCACGTGTTGCCCAGGTTGACCAACCCCGTGAACCCGGGCAGGCACACCTTCTTCTCCTCCTCCTCCTCATGGCGCTCGATGCTGGCGGGAGGCGCGTGGGTCATCGGCTGCACCATGCACGTCGGCTTGGGCTGAAACAACAAACAAACACAAACTTACATTTTTTTTTTTTGTCCTTTATTCTTTTCACCAGTTTTTTTAATGATCCTGAGTGTGCGTGGGTTTGTATTTTCACACTCACCGTGGCGACGGCGGGCTCCGGCTTGGTGATGGCGACATGCTCGGGGACGGAGCGAGGAGCGACGGTATCCAGGGCGCCCTCCTCCACCCCTCTGGTTGAGGCCTTGGGGGCTTTGGGCGCGTCCTCCCCGACTCTCGGGGGCTCTTCCTTGGCGGGGAGGCTGTGCTGGCTGCTGCCCGGCTGGCTCTTCTCCATGCAGGCGGGGCTGGAGGGCACGGCGACTTTAGCACCGCCCACTGCACCTTAAACAGGACAACGGAGCTTGTGGTTAGAAGTTGAGGGCCGACAACGGCGGTGCTGTTGCTCCACGTTCAGCCGCTCAAACGGGATCTGAGGCGTCCGGCTCCAGCAGAAGCTAAATATTCTCCAGCTTTGGTTTGTTAAATCTAAAAAATCCCTCCCTGTTATAGGACACTAAACTGAATATCTCTGACCCTCTGGGCTGGAAAACTGAGGAACAGTCAGACATCTCCAAGGACTGTAATTTTCCTACAACTGGAGCCAAATTATGTCGCTCCTCGGAAACATCTCATGTACTGAAACCTTATAATCACATAACCAGTCTGAGTAGGGAAAGAAAACGTTTCTGTTAGAGCCTCGTACAAGTTACTGAACAATAAGAAAAATGTCTTTGCTGCTCTGATGACATGAGTTCAGTCGCTTTGATGACTGCACCACCATGAGTAGGGCTGGGCGATTTTATCGATTCTGCAATATATATCGATATTTTATTTCCCCAGGAGTATCGATATTTCAGTTTTTCAGTATCGATATTCTAATCTCCCTTCAAAACCTCCGTGTTCCACACAGGTGCTCTTTCTGAGCCATTAAGTCCTCCAGCTGCTAGTGTCGCTGTAGAGCATTTCTAACCAGGTTATCTAGAAGCTTCTTTCTCTTCCAGCTGGAGCTGAGCCAGTCAGGAGGATGGCGGCGAGTATAAATCCAGCGCCTGCGTGCTTAAAAGCAGATGTGTGGGAGCAGTTCGGGTTTAAAATGAAAAAGAAAAGCGAAGATTTAGACAAAAGTATGGCGGTTTGCTAGCTGTGTCACACAAACGTAAAGTACTCTGGAAATAACACCAACCTGCGAGCCCACCTGAAACGTCACCACCCACTCGGACAAGCTAATGCTAACTGAGCTAGCGAGTTGTGGCCGTTCCGAACAAACCACGCTGAGACGGCGGTTGTTGATTCGCAGAAAACTGGAGTTTGCACTTTATTTGTCAGGATTTGAGACCATATTCAGTGGTGGAAAACGCCGGCTTTAAGGGCTGTGTTTACTCTCACGGCGATGTGTCGCAGTTATCTTGTCGCTGATATGCTGCAGTTACTTTTGATTTATGCTCAATTTTGAAGCGCGGTCTCCGCTATGTTATTCAACGCCACAACGCAAGAGCGACAATCACTAACTAGCTAAACTTACTAAACGTATCTCTTGTGTTTTTCCACTTCCTCACCGTCTCGGCCGTATCCAGACCCACATTCATCTCTATCTCCCTCCATGAATTACTAGAATATGTGCTGTCTTTGTAGTGTGGAGAACCAGAATCATACAGATGTGGGTACTTCCTCATTTCTTTTCTACGCGGATGTAGAATTGACCAATCAGAGGCCTCCTTTCTCTCATCTCTGCGGTCACCCACAGTTCAGTTCAATTAATTCAAGCAAAGTCATTGGAACACTCACAAAATGTCACCAAAATCACTTTGTCCCTTTAAAATCTTTCAGAAAATGATGTAAATGTATCTTAAGACGAATATCGATATATATCGTATCATGAGATGAGTATCGTATCGTGAGTTTAGTGTATCGCTACAGCCCTAACCATGAGCTGGACGGCAGAAACTTCATCCAAAACCCCGACTCTAACCTCTGACTTCTGCTCATCTTTCCTATGGAGCCCCGTTTGGGCCATAATTCAATTAATAAATGAGTCTATTATTATGAAATATGTATCCATTATTATGAAAGGTTTCCCATTATTATGAAATACATGTTTATTATTATGAAATATTTCCCATTATTATGAAAAAATGTAATTATTATGAAATATATTTTTATTATTATTTAATCTTAGTTTAATGTATAGTAGTTTATTTCAGAATGGCTTTTTTATTTGAGAATGAGTTTTTACATAATGGCTTCGTTTTTCATAAGAATGAGCTTTTACATAATAATGACATTTTGCCAGGGGGCGGGGCCAGTGGTTGACCTGCGTGCTCATTGGCTGATCCTTCTCCATTCTACGCTCTGACATGACTAGTTGGTGGGGGACTAGCATCGAGCCTGTTGGCTACCTCTCGGAGTAAGTCAGAAAAGGATCTTTCTGCTGTCGCCATGCCGTCAAAATCAAATTTTCCCGACATTTCGTGCTACGTTTCTTAGTCGATGTCAACTTTTAACCGTAAACTGAGGTGCATTCTGCCCCCTACTGGCCTGGAGTATATACATTGCACCTCTTGCCCACTATCGATATTCACTGTTCTGTGCTGCTTATGCCTGAATGAAAGAGCAGCCAATCACATAAATGGCTCCGCCCTCTCTGCTGTGATTGACACACAAATCATTCTTATGAAAAACAAAGCCATTATTATGTAAAAGCTCATTCTTATGAAAAATTAAACCATTATCATAATAATGGGAAATATTTAATAATAATAAACGCCTGTATTACATAATAATAGACTAATTTATTCATTGAATTATGACCCAAACGGGACTCCATATCTTTCCTTCCTCCTGTCCTCTTTCAAAGCCTCCAAAACTGATTTAATGAGACGTGATTGGTTGAGTTGTATCCAGTAGAAGCCTGGCAGCAGACCTTGTGTAGCCGGGGCCACCAGCCCCCCCCAGCGCTGGCTGTGTCTCTTCTTCAGAGTGATGTCCAGACGGGACGGGGTGAAGGAGTAGCTGGACTGCTCGGGCTGGATCAGGTTCCTGAAACACAGGAGGGTCACATTAAAGGAGAAACTGCAGCTGATCAGAATCTCATCGGTTCAGGTTCGAACCACCGGCCTCGGCGCTGTGATCCAACTGTTTCCCCCTCTGAGGTTGTTTAGATTATTTTTAAAGTGTAACCTACATCAGACTCCAGTCGGGTCCTGAAGACCCTGATCAGAACAACAGAACCTCCTGCTCAGCCCGCTGAGGCCAAGAGGAAACAGGAAACGTGTCAGAAGAGGAGCAGCCAGAAAATTAACATAATGAAGTGAGTTTTAATGGTTATTGTGGAGAAGCAGACCCGTTTCAGAGCGTAACAATGATGAGTTAGAATAACGGTGCAGGTGTTTGGAGCAGAAGCTTCCAATACGCCATTTCTAGTTGTTTTCTTCTTCCCAAGAACAAATTTCACCCAAAGGTGAAGTCAAAGTTGCAATGAATTGTGGTCCAGGCGAGACAGTAAAGGCATAAATCAATGGTTTTATTCCTAGTCTGGTTCCCAGCTCTGCAGCAGCTAGCCTGGTTCCTGGTCTGGTTCCCAGCTCTGCAGCAGCTAGCCTGGTTCCTGGTCTGGTTCTCAGCTCTGCAGCAGCTAGCCTGGTTCCTGGTCTGGTTCCCAGCTCTGCAGCAGCTAACCTGATTCCTGGTCTGGTTCCCAGCTCTGCAGCAGCTAGCCTGGTTCCTGGTCTGGTTCTCAGCTCTGCAGCAGCTAGCCTGATTCCTGGTCTAGTTCCCAGCTCTGCAGCAGCTAGCCTGGTTCCTGGTCTGGTTCCCAGCTCTGCAGCAGCTAGCCTGGTTCCCAGCTGCAGCAGAAGTTAGCCTGGTTCCTAGCCTGGTTCCCAGCTCTGCAGCAGCTAGCCTGGTTCCCAGCTCTGCAGCAGCTAGCCTGGTTCCTGGTCTGGTTCTCAGCTCTGCAGCAGCTAGCCTGGTTCCCAGCTGCAGCAGAAGTTAGCCTGGTTCCTAGCCTGGTTCCCAGCTCTGCAGCAGCTAGCCTGGGTTCCTGGTCAGCTCCTGCAGCAGCTCTGCAGCCTGGTTCCTGGTTCCCAGCTCTCAGCTGGTTCCTGGTTGGTTCAGCTCTGCAGCAGCTAGCCTGGTTCCTCTGGTCCTGGTTCCCAGCTCTGCAGCTCCTGCAGCTAGCCTGGTTCCCAGCTGCAGCAGCAGCTGGTAGCCTGGTTCCTAGCTAGCTAGCAGCTTCCCAGCTCTGCAGCAGCTAGCCTAGCCTGGTTCCCAGCTCTGCAGCAGCTAGCCTGGTTCCTGCAGCTCTGCAGCAGCTAGCCTAGCTAGCCTGGTTCCTAGCCTGGTTCCCAAGCTGCAGCAGCTAAGTTAGCCTGGTTCCTCCTAGTCTGGTTCTCAGCTCTGCAGCAGCTAGCCTGGTTCCTGGTCTGGTTCTCAGCTCTGCAGCAGCTAGCCTGGTTCCTGGTCTGGTTCCCAGCTCTGCAGCAGCTAACCTGATTCCTGGTCTGGTTCCCAGCTCTGTAGCAGCTAGCCTGGTTCCTAGTCTGGTTCTCAGCTCTGCAGCAGCTAACCTGGTTCCTAGTCTGGTTCCCAGCTGCAGAAGCTAGCCTGGTACCTAGTCTGGTTCCCAGCTGCAGAAGCTAGCCTGGTACCTAGTCTGGTTCCCAGCCCTGCAGCTGGTTCCCAGTCTGGTTCGTAGCTGCAGCAGCTAGTCTGGGTCCTACACTGGTTCCCAGCTCTGCAGCTGGTTCCCAGTCTGGTTCGTAGCTGCATCAAACCACTAAAACTCGGTTTATCCAGCAGCATTCAGTGACTGAGTTCAATACAATATTATATTGAGTATATTGATACGTAACAATATTCGAGGCTGATTTAACTCAATAACCTGCTTTTATATCACATCACGTTAATCAACTAGAATATAATTTTATATTTGTTCTTAAGCATTAACAGAAGGGAGGAGTCATGTCAGTAGCAGCAGGTTCCTCCTCCAGGGAGCAGATGTCACCGTCTGTCAACACTGTCGTAATGTCCTCAACTGAATTAATACGTTACTAATCTCTGCAGGGACATTATATAATAATTATATTATTAATTAATAATTATATAACGTCCAGCGTGACGCCATCTGCTGCCAGAAGCTCTGAAATCCCTCCTCCTTTTAGTCCCGCTGGTGCGTTTTCAATCTCCATCTGTGTGACTGGAAGTAGGCGGAGCCAGTTTGGGACGATGCAGAAAGTGTCTGATCCACGTCTGGGTGACCTTCTTTAGTTTATGCACCGTGATAACTCAAGACAAGATAATGGTCTGAACATCATCCTCCTCCTCGCTCTGTTTCACTCCTGCTCTAAAACAAACTAAACTAAAACAAGCTTCTACCAGAACTATTACCTGAGTTTGACTTGCCACTTGAAGACTGTGTTCGGTCCACAGTCCGAATGGAGGCGCAGGAAGTTTATGTCGCTGTAAAAAGGAGAAAGTAATCGATTACTGGTTGGTCCCGGGAGACATCAGAGACACGTCATCGGTGGGACGTCCAGATCCGTTACCTGGTCTGAAAGATGAGGGTGAAGTCCTGCTCTCTGAAGATGACCCTGGCCGAGTCTCTGCAGATTCCTTTTATATAAACGTTCACCACCATCAGATCCGTGCCCTTCTCATACGAGTCGTTTTTCACCGCCTGCAGGTTCACCATCGGTTCTGGAGCTGCGACGGGTCAGACGTGACAGAAACCACATGTAAATGACACGGAGCTGCTCTGAGAGCGTCTGTGTGCGTACGCACACGCTAGAGATGGAAGAGTTACCGGTATTACGGTAAAGTGCCGTAAAATTTTACGCGATGACGATTACCGTTCATGTTTGACTTCATCTCATTATCGCGGTCGATTACCGGGATGTGTAATCAGCCTCATTCAGGTCTGTGAGCGACTCTAACTCTGTCTCACGTGAATATGTAGCTTGTAACATCTGCATCATAACATTAGCATGGCGGAAAGGACATTTACCAGCCCACTAAAATAACGAAATCCAAGGTCTGGGCATATTTTATTTTCTTTTTTTTTAAGAATGCAGAGGGACAACTGGTGGAGGACAGTTATTCTGTCTGCAGAGCATTTGTTTACATTTATTGTAATTTGTAGAAGCAACTTGAAGGAGCTAAGGCTAATGCTTCAAGCTACTGAGATGTTTGACCAACAGTAACCTGGTCGACGCGCTTCGCTAACTCACATTTCGTAAACGTTACCGTTGTGTGTTGATCTAAAAAGGACCGAAACAATGTTCTTCTGATGCAGTTAAAATATTTATTTATTCCATTAACTGATCCGACAACCATAACGCCGGCAGTTAGCGCCACAGCGGTCCAAACAGCCTAACCAATAACAGGCAGCTACCTTTATACCTGACCCTCAGGTAACAACACACACAGCGACCACCCACAGACACACAGAGTGAACTACAATTCAGAACAACATATTTGGCTCCTAAACAACTGTTTCTTGATTTACACATTTATACGTATTTAAGGTTCAGCTTAAAGTCCAAAGTTTATTTCATTTGAACTTCACTATAATTTTTGTTCCTGATAATTGTTTGCATATTTTGACCTACTATGGTTGTTAAAGTGTTTATTTAAATTTGCACCAGACAAATAAGCTTTGTTCCTGTTATTTATTTTATTCATTTAAAAAAAAATAAAACATCTTTCTGTGCCAGTTGTTTCTCTGTTTAATGTGAAAGTTTCATTTTGATAAGATTTTGGCTTCTGGTGTTTTAGTATGACAAGAAAATCACAAGATTTAGTGAAATTATTTAAATGTATGTGTTTTTTAGAATTAAGAATATCGCGATAATATCGTAAATCGTGATAATTTGGTCACTATAATCGAGATATCAAATTTTCCATATCGTAACATCCCTAGCACATACGTGTTTCTGAACACACGCAGGTCTGAGAGCGTTAGAGTCCTCTCGTCTCTAAACCAGCGTTGTGATGGAGGAGCTGGAAGAAGCCGAACGTTCAAACGTGTGCTGCACGTCTTCATGAATCCACGCTGATCTGAACTGACCTTCTTGCTGCTTGATTTCCAGAGGAGGTTCTTCCTTTGACTGGTCCCGCTTTCTCTCCCCGTCAGAGCTGCTCTGCTTCTGAGTGACGCACGTCGACGGGTTCTGCCTGACGGCGGCTGGTTCTGGTCCAGCCTCTGCTGGTCCAGGACCAGCCTCTGCTGGTCCAGAACCAGCCTCTGCTGGTCCGAGCTGCTGGCCCGTCTCAGCGTCCTGCTCTGAGGACTTTCTCTCCAGCTCAGGGTCTGCGCCGTCTTTCGGGTTTTCAGGGGAAGTCGAGCCCGCTTCGGCGTCCAGGCGGTGACCGGTGCTGACGGGGGTTACTGGTGGATCGCCGCCAGCGTCTGCTGCTGTCCTGGACCGGTCTGAGGACTGGTTTCTCTTCTCGGCTGACTGGATTAGAAAGAGGAAACAACATTTTTACCAAAATAAATTCATGGAAGGAACGACTGGAGCCAAAACCTCCCGTAACTGCAACATCAAGACACACGGTCGATTATCAATCAAATCTGAGTAACTCCCCTTCATCATTAAATCTTGTGTCTGGATCAACAGCTGGACTATTATTAAAGGGTCTGCAGTTAGTTTAACAAGTGTTTCTGCTAGAGGTGCACTATGACTATTAGGCTGATAACAGGAAACTATGACGTCGTCCCGATAACTCCGATATCACGACAAATAGCCCCGATAACATTTATATTTCTGTCAACACAGCAGTGTCTCGCTCCCTCTGAGCCTTGAATGACCGGCAGTGAATGTTATGTTCAAGTAACGTCGGCATAATCAGAAAAACGATTTCTCAGTAAGGAAAATCAAGAATACCCCCTCATGCCAGAAAACAACTCGTTAACTTGGTCATAATTTTAGTAGTTGCTGATTTTAATTGATATTCACAGTATTTTCTCACATGTTACACATAAAAAAATAAAAAAGGCTGAAAGAACGACTAGCAAACAAGGGAACGTGGGAATTTACGTTACGCCTTGAATGTAGCCCGCAGCACAGCGCTGATCACAACAAACATGGCGGCGTGGAACTTTGTTAAAGTTTCAGAAGAAGATAGTTTGGTGGTTATTTGTGACGAATCCTCCGAGTGAATTCTACGAGGAGGGAAGCACAAGCTTTAATACGTAAAACCTGATCAGCCACCTACAACATAACAATCACTTCCATGGAGTTTTGAAATCACGCTAACGTGAGCTAATGGAAGCTAATGCTAACGCAAGCCAGCAGCAGTCTCTCCTCTCCCTCATTCCTCTCATCTAAAGCTTCCATGAGATTAAAAAATAAAAAACAAAAACTACTGAACCTCATTTACTTTAATTAAAGGTATTAATTTAAATGGAACCACAAGACAAAATCCTTTAAATGTTAAACTTTTTCAGTTAGTAATTCTGATGCATGTATTTCCATCAGTTCAAGGAGCCTTTATTTTTTTTTCATATCAGTCAGTAATGAACCTCATTTAAGTTAATGTGAGATATCAAATAGGTTTGTTTGATAGATTTATGAAAATGTTTGAGAGGCTTGACAATAGTTTTTCAATGGAAAAAATAAATATCTGTTCATTTAAAGAGTCCAAACTATTTTTGATTTTGTTCATAGTATTGATGTAATGATCTTAGGTATATGTGTGTGTTATCGGTTATCGGCCTTTAGGAGCTGAAAGTTATCAGTTATTGGTATCGGTTTTAAAAAACAGTTATCGTGCATCCCTACTTTCTGCATGTCAAAGAAATAAATGTTTTCCAGGCTCTGACTTGGAAAGGAAAAGCAGCAGCAGCCCACGCGGTCCAGATGTTAACGGTTGTGTTCTTATCAAACACAGAACCGACGTCTCCGTCTCTGCCAACCTGATTTTTAAAAAGCAGACATTCCTGCGGCCAACAAGCAGAGGACCGAATTTAAGAATGAAGTCTTGGGAATAACTGAGCCAACAAGTACATATAAGATGCAGATGAAGAGGCAGTTCTGGTGAAAATATTGGTTTTATGAAAGGAAAAGCGTGAGATTGATAATATAGAGACACAAATACAGGCAGCTGATGCCACATGACAAGTGAAAAATACACATCTGGATCAGCTGGAAAATAAAAATGGGACGGTGACGTACTGGGACTGCCACATGCAGGATGTCTGGAAGAGATAAAAGTTCTGGTACCAACAGAACCGGTCGCCCCTCCTGAACCGGAGGAGCTCAGAGCTACTGGACCAGAGAAAACCTCCTCTTGATGAATAAATGCAAATATATGATGGGATGAAAGGATTCTCCTCTTCTGTTTTTAAACTTGTTTTAATGTATTGTTACATCTCTTTTATTCCATTTAATCTTTTTTTTTTTACCCCTTTAAACATTTTAAGTGCTTTAAACTTCCTCTGGGTAGGAAAACAAGTATGAAAGATAAGCTGCCTTGTTTTATTTTGTAGTTTTCATTTTTCTCCTTTTGATTATTTGAGAAAAGTCCAAATACAAACTCTGGTGTGACAAACAGAAACAAGACTTTAGATTAAACTACTGAAACAAAGACATTTGGATTTTCTACATGGAAACCAGAAAAGATAAAACTAACAACCATGAACTCTGCCGCTCTCACCTGAGCTTTGTTAGTCTCTGCCGGTCTCACCTGAGCTCTGCTGGTCTCTGCTAGTCTCACCTGAGCTCTGCTGGTCTCACCTGAGCTCTGCCTGTCTGTGCCGGTCTCACCTGAGCTCTGCCTGTCTGTGCCGGTCTCACCTGAGCTCTGCCTGTCTGTGCCGGTCTCACCTGAGCTCTGCTAGTCTGTGCCCTCACCTGAGCTCTGCCTGTCTCACCTGAGCTCTGCCTGTCTGTGCCGGTCTCACCTGAGCTCTGCTGGTCTCTGCTAGTCTCACCTGAGCTCTGCTAGTCTCACCTGAGCTCTGCTGGTCTCTACTGGTCTCACCTGAGCTCTGCTGGTCTCTACTGGTCTCACCTGAGCTCTGCTGGTCTCTACTGGTCTCACCTGAGCTCTGCTAGTCTCACCTGAGCTCTGCTGGTCTCTGCTGGTCTCACCTGAGCTCTGCTAGTCTCACCTGAGCTCTGCTGGTCTCTCTGGTCTCACCTGAGCTCTGCTGGTCTCACCTGAGCTCTGCTGGTCTCACCTGAGCTCTGCTGGTCTCACCTGAGCTCTGCTGGTCTCACCTGAGCTCTGCTGGTCTCTGCTAGTCTCACCTGAGCTCTGCCGGTCTCACCTGATCTCTGCTAGTCTCACCTGAGCTCTGCCTGTCTGTGCCGGTCTCACCTGAGCTCTGCCTGTCTCACCTGAGCTCTGCCTGTCTGTGCCGGTCTCACCTGAGCTCTGCTGGTCTCTGCTAGTCTCACCTGAGCTCTGCTAGTCTCACCTGAGCTCTGCTGGTCTCTACTGGTCTCACCTGAGCTCTGCTGGTCTCTACTGGTCTCACCTGAGCTCTGCCTGTCTCTACTGGTCTCACCTGAGCTCTGCTAGTCTCACCTGAGCTCTGCTGGTCTCTACTGGTCTCACCTGAGCTCTGCCTGTCTGTGCCGGTCTCACCTGGTCTCACCTGAGCTCTGCCTGTCTGTGCCGGTCTCACCTGAGCTCTGCTGGTCTCTGCTAGTCTCACCTGAGCTCTGGCTGGTCTCTACTGGTCTCACCTGAGCTCTGCTGGTCTCTACTGGTCTCACCTGAGCTCTGCTGGTCTCTACTGGTCTCACCTGAGCTCTGCTAGTCTCACCTGAGCTCTGCTGGTCTCTACTGGTCTCACCTGAGCTCTGCTAGTCTCACCTGAGCTCTGCTGGTCTCTACTGGTCTCACCTGAGCTCTGCTCTCACCTGCTCTGCTGGTCTCTACTGGTCTCACCTGAGCTCTGCTGGTCTCACCTGAGCTCTGCTGGTCTCACCTGAGCTCTGCCGGTCTCACCTGAGCTCTGCTGGTCTCTGCTAGTCTCACCTGAGCTCTGCTGGTCTCACCTGAGCTCTGCTGGTCTCACCTGAGCTCTGCTGGTCTCTGCTAGTCTCACCTGAGCTCTGCTGGTCTCTACTGGTCTCACCTGAGCTCTGCTAGTCTCACCTGAGCTCTGTTGGTCTCTGCTAGTCTCACCTGAGCTCTGCTGTTCTCTGCTAGTCTCACCTGAGCTCTGCTGGTCTCTGCTAGTCTCACCTGAGCTCTGCTGTCTCTCTGTCTCTGTCTCAGGCTCTGCTGGTCTCTCTAGTCTCACCTGAGCTCTGCTCTCACCTGGTCTCTGCTAGTCTCACCTGCTCTGCTGGTCTCACTGAGCTCTGCTGGTCTCACCTGAGCTCTGCCGGTCTCACCTGGTCTCTGCTGTCTGTCCACCTGAGCTCTGCTCTCTGCTGGTCTCACCTGCTCTGCTAGTCTCACCTGAGCTCTGCTGGTCTCACCTGAGCTCTGGTCTCACTGGTCTCACCTGAGCTCTGCTGTCTCTGGTCTCACCTGCTGCTGTCTCACTGAGCTCTGCCTGTCTGTGCTCTCACTGAGCTCTGCTGGTCTCAGTCTCACCTGAGCTCTGCTAGTCTCACCTGAGCTCTGCTGGCTCTACTGTCTCTCACCTGAGCTCTGCTGGTCTCTACTGGTCTCACCTGAGCTCTGCTGTCTCTCTGTCTGCTGAGCTCTGCTGGTCTCTACTGGTCTCACCTGAGCTCTGCTAGTCTCACCTGAGCTCTGCTGGTCTCTACTGGTCTCACCTGAGCTCTGCTAGTCTCACCTGAGCTCTGCTGGTCTCTACTGGTCTCACCTGAGCTCTGCTGGTCTCACCTGAGCTCTGCTGGTCTCACCTGAGCTCTGCTGGTCTCACCTGAGCTCTGCCGGTCTCACCTGAGCTCTGCTGGTCTCTGCTAGTCTCACCTGAGCTCTGCTGGTCTCACCTGAGCTCTGCTGGTCTCACCTGAGCTCTGCTGGTCTCTGCTAGTCTCACCTGAGCTCTGCTGGTCTCTACTGGTCTCACCTGAGCTCTGCTAGTCTCACCTGAGCTCTGTTGGTCTCTGCTAGTCTCACCTGAGCTCTGCTGTTCTCTGCTAGTCTCACCTGAGCTCTGCTGGTCTCTGCTAGTCTCACCTGAGCTCTGCTAGTCTCACCTGAGCTCTGCTGGTCTCACCTGAGCTCTGCTGGTCTCTGCTAGTCTCACCTGAGCTCTGCTGGTCTCTGCTAGTCTCACCTGAGCTCTGCCGGTCTCACCTGGTCTCTGCTAGTCTCACCTGAGCTCTGCTGGTCTCACCTGAGCTCTGCCGGTCTCACCTGAGCTCGGCCGGTCTCACCTGGTCTCTGCTGGTCTCTGCTAGTCTCACCTGAGCTCTGCTGGTCTCTGCTGGTCTCACCTGAGCTCTGCTGGTCTCTGCTGGTCTCACCCGAGCTCTGCTGGTCTCACCTGAGCTCTGCTGGTCTCTACTGGTCTCACCTGAGCTCTGCTGGTCTCTGCTAGTCTCACCTGGTCTCTGCTAGTCTCACCTGAGCTCTGCTGGTCTCTGCTAGTCTTACCTCAGCTCTGCTTGTCTCACCTGAGCTCGGCCGGTCTCACCTGGTCTCTGCTAGTCTCACCTGAGCTCTGCTGGTCTCTGCTAGTCTCACCTCAGCTCTGCTAGTCTCACCTGAGCTCGGCCGGTCTCACCTGACCTCGGCCGGTCTCACCTGGTCTCTGCTAGTCTCACCTGAGCTCTGCTGGTCTCTGCTAGTCTCACCTCAGCTCTGCTAGTCTCACCTGAGCTCGGCCGGTCTCACCTGACCTCGGCCAGTCTCACCTGGTCTCTGCTAGTCTCACCTGAGCTCTGCTGGTCTCTGCTAGTCTCACCTCAGCTCTGCTAGTCTCACCTGAGCTCGGCCGGTCTCACCTGACCTCGGCCAGTCTCACCTGAGCTCTGCTGGTCTCACCTGAGCTCTGCTGGTCTCACCTGGTCTCTGCTAGTCTCACCTGAGCTCTGCTGGTCTCTGCTAGTCTCACCTGAGCTCTGCTGGTCTCTGCTAGTCTCACCTGAGCTCTGCTGGTCTCACCTGAGCTCTGCTGGTCTCACCTGACCTCTGCTGGTCTCACCTGAGCTCTGCTGGTCTCACCTGACCTCGGCCAGTCTCACCTGGTCTCTGCTGGTCTCACCTGACCTCGGCCGGTCTCACCTGGTCTCTGCCGGTCTCTGCCTCGTCCAGTCCCGGTTCCTGACCGCCCCTGTTGTCTCCGTCTCTGCGTTGCGTCTGAGGGCTCCGTCCAGCGGGCGACTGTGTTTTTGGGGCTCTGCCGTTCACTGCTGCTGACTTCACAGGGGGCGGGTCTCTTTCTGCCTCCACGCCCGTCTTGGGCGGCCGTACGATGGCGCGCTTGGCGCCGGGTTCCTGAGGTTGCTGCTCGCCTTTAGCGGCGGTAACGGGCTTGGTGCTGGTGTTTGAGGCGTCTCCGGTTCCCATCTTCACCTCTGCAGAGTCCACGGCGGCCTTGTCGCCCGGTTTCTTCTTTAAACCCCGTTTGACGCCCCGCTCGGCTCTGCCACCGCCGCGTCTCGACTCGCCGTGCGTCGGCGATGAGGGAGGCTGAGGCTGGAGCTGCGGCGATGACGGTTTGAGTTTCTGCGACGACTCGGAGGTAACTGGTTTTGCGTCCTTTTTGGTCTCTGCGGGTACCGGTTCCTTCTCCTTCTTGTTTGACTGAAGGTAAAGAAAGAAACAGAGACCAGTTAGTCCGGTTTCCTGGATCGTCTCTGCTCTGTGTGGAGATGTTCAGCCCCGCCCACAAGGAGACCGAGTGACTTTAACATGTAAGGAGACTAGGGATGTAACGATATGGAAAATTTCATATCTCGATTATCGCGACCAAATTATCACGGTTTACGATATTATCGCGGTATTCTTAATTGCTGTACAAATGTCTAAAAAAACACATACATTTAAATAATTTCACAAAATCTTGTGATTTTCTTGTCACATTAAAACATCAGAAGCCAAAATGTTATCAAAATGAAACTTTCACATTAAAAGAAACAACTGGCACAGAAAGATGTTTAATTTTAAATGAACAAAATAAATAACAGGAACAAAGCTTATTTGTCTGGTGTAAATTTAAATAAACACTTTAACAACCATAGTAGGTCAAAATATGCAAACAATTATCAGGAACAAAAATTATAGTGAAGTTCAAATGAAATAAACTTTGGACTTTAAGCTGAACCTTAAATACGTATAAATGTGTAAATAAAGAAACAGTTGTTTAGGAGCCAAATATGTTGTTCTGAATTGTAGTTCACTCTGTGTGTCTGTGGGTGTCGCTGTGTTGTTACCTGAGGGTCAGGTATAAAGGTAGCTGCCTGTTATTGGTTAGCTGTTTGACCCGGAAGGGAAAAAGGTTTTTGACCGCTGTGGCGCTAACTGCTAACCGCTAACTGCCGGCGTTATGGTTGTCGGATCAGTTAATGGAATAAATTAATATTTTAACTGCATCAGAAGAACATCGTTCCGGTCGTTTTTCGATCAACACACAACGGTAACGTTTACGAAATGTGAGTTAGCGAAGCGCGTCGACCAGGTTACTCTTGGTCAAACATCTCAGTAGCTTGAAGCATTAGCCTTAGCTCCTTCAAGTTGCTTCTACAAATTACAATAAATGTAAACAAGTGCTCTGCATGGTCGTTATGGTTGTTGGATCAGTTAATGGAATAAATTAATATTCTAACTGCATCAGAAGAACATCGTTCTGGTCATTTTTCGTCCACTTTCCGCCATGCTAACGTTATGATGCCGATGTTACAAGCTACAAATTCACGTGAAGCACAGTCGTGAGTCGCTCAGACCTGAATGAGGCTGATATTACACATCCTGGTAATCGACCGCGATAATGAGATTAAGTCAAACATAAACGGTAAAATTTTACCGTACTACCGGTAACCGTTCCATCCCTAAATGAGACCAAAACACTTATCAGCGCTGCAAACATTGAATATTTACCTTAAGGGAAGGCCAAATGTGAAAGGGGATCTTCTTGTGCATGATGAGATGCAGGAAACCACCTTTCTCCTTGTACTGGACTCTGCTACATGAAGCCTCGATCTCCTGCTGCAGCTGGCAGGTCCACTGACGTCCATCTGGAACATTTACACATTTCTCTGAAGTGCCGACCTAAACACAGCGCCGCCGGTCCATTTATCTCATATTATCCCTGACCGTGTGTTCGTGGCCCGGTTACCTGGGAAGGACACATTGCAGTGTGTATCAGTGAAGGTGGTGCTGATGTCCTCGATCCTCTGAACGCCCTCGCCACAGCGCAGCCTGACGGTCACCTCGTTATCGTTCTGCTTCCAGTCCACGAAGACGTCTGGAAACACGGAAAAACAGCAGAAGTCAGTTTTCATTTCACTGACAGGTAATATTTGTCAGCCGCACCCCAAACCACCCTTTTCCTGTAAAAAAAAAAAAAAAGAAAAAGCGCAACGACATTGGCGTGACTTCGCCCTCTGTCCATAAAGACTAAAAAAATGAAACATTCATGAAGTGCTAATGGTCCTACATAGGGGTGATTATTGGCAAGGAGCTCACGATACGATAAGTATCATGATACTTGGTAGGGGTGCGCGATAACTATCGGGCTGATAACAGGAAATTATGACGTCATCCCGATAACTCCGATATCATGACGAATAGTCCGATAACATTTATATTTCTGTCAACACAGCAGTGTCTCGCTCCTTCTGAGCCTTAAATGACCAGCAGTGAATGTTATGTTCAAGTGACGTCGTCATAATCAGAAAAAAGAGTTCTCTTTTTTAAGTGTCTGATTAAATTGGTGTTGTTGTAAACTCTCTTCTTACTTACCCCTCATGATATCTCAGCCTTCCACACGTTTCAAGTCGCAGTCGAAGCGTCGGTCTTTGTAATTTTATAGCGCTGCCACACTGCTGACATTTTTGCTAAAGTTTAGCCTGACGCCGCCGGTCTTCAAACTTTTAAGGTGGATACAAGACAGCGCTGCTGGGAAACCTCATTTCAGTGCAAATTATTAAATGTATATAGTTTAAAAAATATTTTTGTTTGTGTAATATGATTACTTTATTAATTTGTGCTAATCAGGATCACTTTTTGAGGAAAAAATAATGAGAAAAAGATTGGTGTGTTATAATAATGTTGATCGGCCGATCCACCTTAAATTTTTAGGATCGAAGGCCGATCCGATCAGGGGATCGGGATCACCCACGTTACCAATCACATGTTATATCTAAGTCACTTAAATCAGTCAGCTGAAACTGGACTAAAACTAAATCAGTTCAGATATTAATAATAATCAGTCACAGACCTACATGTTCACAGTTCACTGAAAACTGGCTCATTATTTACTGACATACATTTATAAAAAAAACAAAGTGAACAAACTGGAAAGTTAGGTTCCAGTAATCAGTCTAAGTGATCTCAGGCTAACTAGAATATTGTAACCTTACAGGTGATCAGCCCGTCAGTGAATCCGTCACCAACTGAAGACCGACCGCTGAACTCTGGTTTGTCCGGCGAGCCCGAGGGCTCCCCTCCACGTTCAGGCACAGCATGGTTTAAAAAAAAAAAAAAAAAGGTATGCATGTGCACGCCAGGCCTGCACATGCATGTGGAGGAGGAGCGTGTGCAGCGCCAGTAGCTCAGCGGTGCCAGCTCTCTGGTCGGCGGTTCAGCTTTGGCTCAGTGCGAGGGCGCTGTTGTTTGTGCTCTGGTCCTAATTTAAAATAATTGCATTTAAGTTTTTTGGATTTATTTCAGTTTAAGAACAAGACTGGCAGGAATGGACACTTCCATAAACACAGCTGCCCAGTTTAGGATAAATACAAGTGAGAAAAAAAAAAAAAAAAAAGATGACATCCAATACTGATACAACTGGGCTTTAAAGCAAAACCAATCATAAAGAGAACAAATTGTTCCTATATTTCCACCCTGCAACAGTCCATCTATACACACACACACACAAACACACACACACACACACACGCTCAAGTGGGTCGGTCCAGAGCAGTCCTGGACCCACAAGGACAGACAGAGCGTCTAGAATTACCTGCACCACATCGGCTGTATCCTGACAAGACAAGCGCAGGGAAACAAACGGCCCATTTATTTTTAGAAAGTCCTGCCAGGCCACACAGACGAGCGCAAACACTCACACACACAAAAAAAAATAAAAATGTCCCAAACGATCCACCTACCATTTTTCATAGTGACCTAAAGGAAAAACAGAAATCACATTGTAAGAAGCGGCCCAGTCGGTGCCGGATCCTCCGTCTCGTCTGGATCCTGCAGGCTGCAGCAACAACTGCAGAGCTGCAACTTTCCCACACTGGCTGCTCTCTCTCTCTCTGCCTCGATCGCCCTGGAAAGGTCAGAGGCAACACTCGACCCCCCTCAGCTGGTGACGCTCGTATTCCCAGCGGAGCCACGGTGGACTCCCGTGACTGGTCCACTCAAAGAAGCTGCTGCTTGTTCGCGGCGACCCAACCGAGACAGCGAGGAGGCGTTTCAGCCGTCCAACCGTTCCCCAGAATCCTCCGGTTCTGTTCTGATCCCTTCAGAAACAACTATATGGACACATTTAGACCCCTGAACCTTTACAAACACCACCGTGGGCTCCAGCAAACATCCCACAGCCTGAAGGTTCGTCTACATCAGCTCGGAGGCATCCGTCCATCCGCGCTGACCTCACCTCGCTCAAAGCAAAGAATTCTGGGTACTTGACATGTGACCACAACAGACAGGTTTTCTGTACAGCCCTCCTCAGGGACGAATGGAAACGACGCTACGTGAAGGTGAAACGGTGACCGGTTGAATCGATTTAATCACCGATGGGTAGGGATGCACGATAACTGTTTTTTTTTAAACCGATAACCGATAACTTTCAGCTCCTAAAGGCCGATACTGATAACCGATAACACACACATATACCTAAGATCTACAGCAATACTATAAATATATGTATATATATATATATATATATATATATATATATATATATATATATATATATATATATATATATATATATATATATATATATATATATATATATATATATATATATATATATATAGGGCTGTCAATTTCTCAAAATAATTAATCAGATTAATCGCATGACTGTCAATAGTTAATCATGATTAATCACAAATTAATCGCATATTTTTTTCTGTTCTAAATCTACCTTATACAGATCTTTTTCAAGTTGTATTACTCTTATTAATACGAGTCCTGACTAGAACCAGGAAATACGACCATATTAGTCCAGTCCTGAGGTCTCTGGCTTCCTGTCACTCAGAGAATAGACTTTAAAACAGCTCTACTTGTGTTCAAGTCTCTTCATGGCCCCAAAGTCCATCTCTGACATGTTAGATCCATATGAACCAACCTGGACTCTGAGAACCTCAGGTAGTGGTCTCCTGCTGGTGTCCAGAGTCAGGACTAAACAAGGTGAAGCTGCATTTCAGTTTTTATGCTCCTAAAATCTGGAACAGTCTTCTAGAAGATGTGAGACAGACCTGAACTCTGACAATGTTCAGATCCAGACTGAAAACAGTTCTGTTTAGATGTGAAGATGATGACTGGAAGGATTTTATCTGCACTCTTCATTTTTAATTTAATTAATTAATTTTTTTATTAATTAATTTTATTTATTATTGATTATTTTTATGCTTGTATGGAATGATTCTATTTGCTTTCTTGTGATTTTATGCATCCGTAAAGCACTTTGAATTGCCTTGTGTATGAATTGTGCTCTACAAATAAAGTTGCCTTGCCTAATATGAGAGTACACAAATGCTCGCCTTATGCAAAACAAATGCATGTTTATGTATTGCTACAATGCCAAATCCATTATATATTATATATTATATATATATATATATATATATATACTCAATATTTTCTCTTATGTTCTTCATACAAAATATTTTCGCGGTTTGCTTCAAACGGGGGGGGGGGCTCTTTGCATCAGCGCTCTCATTAGCCGGCAAGTGATATTTCAGTAGTCGGACTCCGGTGGTAACTAAATTCACATCAACAGCAAACACAAACAACATTTATCTTGTGGAGTTAGCCATCAGGCAAGGTTTTGAAGCTGAACTTACCATTCAAAATAGTATCTTTTGTATCCACGGTTTGTTTACGTCTGTCTGTCTGCGGCATGGCCGTCGACGTCAGTGCATGGCTTCCTGTTTTGACAAACTACGGAGGACTACAACTACGACAGGGCCCGAGGCTCATGAAACCTACTCTCCTCTCTACATTGGAAAATCAACGGCGCGTTAATCCGCGTTAAAAAAATTAGTTGCGTTAAAATTATTTTGCGTTAATCACGCGTTAACGCGTTAACTTTGACAGCCCTAATTATATATATATATATATATATATATATATATATATATATATATATATATACATATATATACATATATGTTATCAGGGCTATTCGTCATGATATTGGATTTATCGGGATGACGTCATAATTTCCTGTTATCGGCCCGAGAGTTATCATGCATCCATACCAATGGGGGTGGGGGGTGGGGGGGAATTTACATATATAGTTTTTTTTTTTTTTTTTTTCTCCCCACAATGGCGTAGTTCTTGAACGAGGCGGCTCATTCAAGACAGAAGTCTAAAGTTACTCTGGGTGGTTTTTCTGAGAGTCGTCCTGGGAGACAGATAGAAAGATAGAAAACACTTCCTCAAAGTAATCCAACATTCCTTTAAATGAACCTAAAATTGATATTTCAACATCAAGAAGAAGAAAAAAAAAAACTGTGCTTCAATGTGGAGGCTACATGGAAGCAGCTTTGAACATCTCAGAAGTTGTCCATGAAAGCTGTTCGAGGCTTGTATTAGGGCTGGGCGATTTTATCGATTCTGCGATATATAATCGATATTTTATTTCCCAGGGAGTATCGATATTTCAGCCGTGGGTATCGATATTCTAAGCTTCCTTCAAAACCCCCGTGTCCCACACAGGTGCTCTACCTGAGCCATTTAGTCCTCCAGCCGCTAGTGTCGCTGTAGAGCATTTCTAACAGGTTATCCAGAAGCTTCTTTCTCTTCCAGCTACAGCTGAGCCAGAATGGCGGCGAGTATAAACGCAGCGCCTGCGTGCTTAAAAGCAGATGTGTGGGAGCAGTTCAGGTTGAAAATGAAAAAGGAAAGAGAAGATTTAGACAAAAGTATGGCGGTTTGCAAGCTGTGTCACACAAACGTGAAGTACTCTGGAAATACCACCAACCTGCGAGCCCACCTGAAACGTCACCACGCGGACAAGCTAATGCTAACTGGTTGTTGCAACAAGTTTCCATCTACTTCACTGAGGTCGCAGAAAATTACGGAGTCCATTCTCTACTTTATTTGTCAGGATTTGAGACCGTATTCAGCGGTGGAAAACGGCGGCCATCAAGACATTGGTTTTGAGGGAAAACGAGATGATACGTGTAATTTGTGCACCGTGGTCCTCTAGGGAAAATCAGAGTTGACAACACGGAGGTTCAAGGTACACTGAGGAGATTTCAGGAGCAAAATTAGTCCTTGAAACGTTTCAGAGTCGAACCAACTCTGCTGGCTGACGTAGCACAAACCACAGTCTTCTCCAAGGTTCGTCCTCTTTTACCCCTTTTAATCCGACTTCAACCAGACAGAAAGTTAACGGACAAACAGCAGCACACCAACACAACAGAGACTGCTCCACATATAACCGAGACTGCCCCCTAGTGGCCTCAACACGCTGGAACGTGGAGATACCTGCAACTAGGAGCAGTTCACTCACCAGCCAGCGTTGAAAGGGCTTGTAAAAAACAGAACAACGGGTGTTGGTTTCCATGTAAAAGGACGGCTCAGACGGATCTGGGACGCTCCTGTCAAACCAGAACAACCAGGTGTCGAAGGTCGAGGCGACAAAACTCGCTTAAACATGAGAAGAGAAGCGGTGCAGCAACACAGAGCGGCTTTAAGAGCATAAATTACAAAGAGAAAGAAAACTGAACTGCAGCGGCCCGTCTGGTCAGAGCCACGTACCCACTCTGCTGTTTAAGGGAATTTTATTTTCTATTTCACGACTGTATATAGCAGAAATTGTTTTAAATTTGAAAGGTATTAAGAGTAAGACATCAGAGCTACGCTTGTACGTTGAACGTGTATCCGTCGTAGGTGGGAACCTGCGACCAGCTACGCTGTAGCCTGGATGCTACTTCTTCTGTTCCCTCATCGTCTTCAACATAAATAGAAGGACGGACTACAATAGTGGCCACGGTTACATGATGTTTATTTATTCGGAATTAATAATTAATTAATTAATTAATTAATTAAACTATTTTCCTTCAGGTTTACATGGAAATATTAATTCCGAATTGAGGTTTACATGGAAAACACGTTTGATCGGCTTTATCTAATTCTGCTTTAGGTCTGGGGGTTGGGAAGGGTTCTGATTGGATGGGGGGGGGGTGGACGTCTTTACATCTACCGGAAGAAAACAAACTTAGCAACAACTCGATTAGCAACAACATTCCACTTATTTTTGACCTGGGTGGCGTCTCTATCTGCGAAACCTCCTTCATTTAACCTGGCCGCTACAACTTTGAAAAGCTCACAATTTTTATGTTTCCTGCCATCTGTTCTTTTAATTATTTCCAGTTCCTCCAAGCCATTTATTAAATAAATCGTCTCTGCTGTTGACCACCGTTTACTGCGTGCTGCCATCTTGAAACTTTGTTTTGAAAACAAGCCCAGCGCGGAATATAAGCGTCATGGCGACAGACGGGCAAGAGAACTAGCATGCACAGAAAGACGGGAATTAATTTAAAGTGGAATGAGTGTTTACATGACCGCGGAATTATTTAATTCGGAATTAAAATCAGAATAAACCAGCCACTTACTTCGGAATTAAGTTTAATTCGGAATTGACATTTTCATATGGAATTAGGTGTTTACATGGTAACTTTTATTCGGATTTAACTTTAATTCTGAATTAAACTTCCCATGTAAACGCACGGAGTGTCAGTACGAATGCTTTAACTCAACATTTATCAGCTCCAACTCGGATAACACGCGCTTCACTTGCTCCGTTGCCACGTTTGAGCTACATTAAGGAAATAAAATGTACCTCAGCACCACAGATGAGAACCCGCACTGCCACCTGGTGTTCGGTGGTGTAATTACAGAGTAACGAGCAGAAACCCCAACTACTACAAAGCTCCGCTTCATAGCTGCAACACAGAAGCTCAATAATGAAGTTATAGTTTGAGTGTGGCGATATTCTAATGTTTACAGTAAACGCACTAATACGTAAGTCACTTTTTAATGCCCGCAGGATTAAGGAGCAGTAAAATCACATCAACCTCCACGATCCAGCACCAGTCAGGCTCTGGTTTTGTCTGAACAGAGATCGTGTTGTCACGCAGCAGAGAAGACTCCTTTGTTAAACCGCCGTCGGTCGTCTTGACTCGGTCCAACAGAGGGAAGGCGGTCCTGTCATCAGTTCAGCTCGGTTACTGCCCGTAGTCCCAGTCAGATGCAGTCCGGAGCTTATTTGACCATTTTATGGAAAAACACAAACAGACTTGGACCAGCTGCTCTGGTTTAGTTAGTCACACCTGTGTCACTGAGGTCCTCTCAGGTACCAAAATATAAAACTGGCTTTAACTGATATACGTCGCTAAAAGGACCAATTCGCTTCATAAATAACAGTTACGCGTTTGTTTGCATCAGTTGCATACCTGCAAACGAGCCGCTTTTAGGTGACTGGCGACAGTCGCCGTTTTTAATGACAGCACGTCAGTCATGTGACTTTCTGAACCGTCTGTATCCTCTTCTCAACGACCCGTCTTTGGTGGAACGCAGCAGAACGCAGCCAATCACAGTCGAGATAAGGGCATCTCTTCTTTCCCGTGACTTGGACGAAGGACATCTCTCACGCTATGTGACGTCGCTTTAACGGAGCTCAGCGTTAGTTTTGAGGCAAATCTGCAACGATATAACAGACGCCCCTGAGGTCTGCCTGTATGTGCGCAATGCGCCCCCTGGTGGAGCGTTTTCTCAGCTGTAAGTGTGTGTGCACAAGGCCATATCTCAGGAACAGCAAGACGTATTTGGATTAGGGATGCACGATAACAGTTTTTTAAAACCGATACCGATAACTTTCAGCTCCTAAAGGCCGATACTGATAACCAATAACACACACATATACCTAAGATCATTACATCAATACTATGAACAAAATCAAAAATAGTTTTGACTCTTTAAATAAACAGATATTTATTTTTTCCAATGAAAAACTATTGTCAAGCCTCTCAAACATTTTCATAAATCTATCAAACAAACCTATTTGATATCTCACATTAACTTAAATAAGGTTCATTACTGACTGATATAAAAAATAAAGGCTCCTTGAACTGATGGAAATACATGCATCAGAATTACTAACTGAAAAAGATTAACATTTAAAGGATTTTGGCTTGTGGTTCCATTTAAATTAATACATTTAATTAAAGTAAATGAGGTTCAGTAGTTTTTGTTTTTTAATCTCATGGAAGCTTTAGATGAGAGGAATGAGGGAGAGGAGAGACTGCTGCTGGCTTGCACACGTTAGCATTAGCTTCCGTTAGCTCACATTAGTGTGATTTCAAAACTCCATGGAAGTGATTGTTATGTTGTAGGTGGCTGATCAGGTTTTACGTATTAAAGCTTGTGCTTCCCTCCTCGTAGAATTCACTCGGAGGATTCGTCACAAATAACCACCAAACTATCTTCTTCTGAAACTTTAACGAAGTTCCACGCCGCCATGTTTGTTGTGATCAGCGCTGTGCTGCAGGCTGCATTCAAGGTGTAACGTAAATTCCTCCGTTTCCTCTTTTGCTAGTTGTTCTTTCAGCCTTTTCTATTTTTTCTATTTTTATGTGTAACATGAGGGAAAATACTGTGAATATCAATTGAAGTCAACAACTACTAAAATTATGACCGAGTTAACGAGTTGTTTTCTGGCATGAGGGGGTATTCTTGATTTTACTGATTGAGAAATTGTTTTTCTGATTATGCCAACGTCACTTGAACATAACATTCACTGCCGGTCATTCAAGGCTCAGAGGGAGCGAGACACTGCTGTGTTGACAGAAATATAAATGTTATCGGGGCTATTCGTCGTGATATCGGACTTATCGGGATGATGTCATAATTTCCTGTTATCGGCCCGGTAGTTATCGTGCACCGCTAGTTTGGATGATTGTCAATTTCATGGAATCGACAGTCAGTTGACAAATCCATGTGACTTCCTGCAGTTTCCATCCAGCAGGAAGCAGTACTTATATATCTGCTCAAGCTGGTTCTCCTTAGTCCAGTTTTGAACCCTTGCATCAGTTACAGAAACTCTCAAACAGCAAAAAGGATTTTAATTTGACACGTTTAGATGTAATATATGATCTACAATGGTGAAACATTAAAAGGTGAAACCAAATTTGGAGTTGAACCTTAGTATTACAAAAACAAACCAAACTAACTGGACGTTCTAAGCCAGTGAGAACCACCGTTGTGGTCTGGCTTTTATGTGACGGCTCAACTGGTCCCAAGAGACATTTTTCTGTGACAATTCATTCCTGGTTTTTTTCTAAACTATGTCTTCATTAAGCCACCTGGGACTGTGTTTCGTTTCAGTGGCTTCAGCATCATCTGCTACCGATACTGCGAGCACTCACAAGGAACAACTTAATGGTGTTTTCCTAATATTTAAGCTAAAAACACGACCAGCAGACACCAGAGTTCATTTACAGAATAATTAATGAACTCTCTGTCGGAAACATTTTTGTGACTTTACCTTTCTTGACCTCTGCGAGGACCCCGTCCACCGCTGCAACAGCCGCCGCCGCCGCGCTCTCTTGGCCTCCCTGCTCTCCTGGTTGGCCCTGTCCTTCTGCTTCTTCTTACTGGTGTTGGAGGACGGGTCCGAGCCGCCGCCGCCGCCTCTCTGCTGGGCTCCACCGCGACGGCCCACTGCATCCCTGCCGGCCACGCCGCCGCCTCCGCTGCTGGCCATCTTCAGGCACTTGGCGCTGACGGGCCGCCCGTCGCTGGAATCGCTACCGCTGCTGGGGTCTGGATCTGAGGTGTGCCGCTTCCTGCCTGGTCCGGCAATCTTGGCGATGATACTGGTCTGAACTCGCCCAGAACAGAATCAGGAAGGTGAGTGATGGACCTGAAACGGAGGGCAGAGAGCCGTTTAGAATAAACCCGCAAAATCTACCGCCTCAGTCCAGAGAAGCTGTAAAAGATCCTGAAATATTAGCGGTGCACGATAACTATCGGGCCGATAACATGAAATTATGACATCATCCCGATAAGTCCGATATCACGACGAATAGCCCCGATAACATTTATATTTCTGTCAACACAGCAGTGTCTCGCTCCCTCTGAGCCTTGAATGACCGGCAGTGAATGTTATGTTCAAGTGACGTCGGCATAATCAGAAAAACGATTTCTCAATAAGGAAAATCAAGAATACCCCCTCATGCCAGAAAACAACTCGTTAACTCGGTCATAATTTTAGTAGTTGTTGACTTCAATTGATATTCACAGTATTTTCCCTCATGTTACACATAAAAATAGAAAAAATAGAAAAGGCTGAAAGAACAACTAGCAAAAGAGGAAACGGAGGAATTTACGTTACACCTTGAATGCAGCCTGCAGCACAGCGCTGATCACAACAAACATGGCGGCGTGGAACTTGGTTAAAGTTTCAGAAGAAGATAGTTTGGTGGTTATTTGTGACGAATCCTCCGAGTGAATTCTACGAGGAGGGAAGCACAAGCTTTAATACGTAAAACCTGATCAGCCACCTACAACATAACAATCACTTCCATGGAGTTTTGAAATCACACTAATGTGAGCTAACGGAAGCTAATGCTAACGTGTGCAAGCCAGCAGCAGTCTCTCCTCTCCCTCATTCCTCTCATCTAAAGCTTCCATGAGATTAAAAAACAAAAACTACTGAACCTCATTTACTTTAATTAAATGTATTAATTTAAATGGAACCACAAGCCAAAATCCTTTAAATGTTAATCTTTTTCAGTTAGTAATTCTGATGCATGTATTTCCATCAGTTCAAGGAGCCTTTATTTTTTATATCAGTCAGTAATGAACCTTATTTAAGTTAATGTGAGATATCAAATAGGTTTGTTTGATAGCTTTAAGAAAATGTTTGAGAGGCTTGACAATAGTTTTTCATTGTAAAAAAATAAATATCTGTTAATTTAAAGAGTCCAAACTATTTTTGATTTTGTTCATAGTATTGATGTAATGATCTTAGGTATATGTGTGTGCTATCGGTTATCGGTATCGGCCTTTAGGAGCTGAAAGTTATTGGTTATCGGTTTTAAAAAAACAGTTATTGTGCATCCCTAAAGGTAAATAAAGTAGAATTAAATGATCTAGAAACCTAATAAACCTGTGTTTTATTTACAACGTAACAGATGTTCAAAGTGAGACATTTTACAATTTTATGAAAAATATGAGCTCATTTTGAAATTGATGGCAGCGACACTTTAAAAAAATAAAAATAAATAAATAAATAAAGAGAGTTGGCTGGAAAAGTAATAATGAGTTAAACAGAAGCACCCGGAAGAACATCTGCAACTAATTGGGTTAAATGTCAGCAGGTCAGTGACCCGACTGGGTATCAAATAAGAATCTGAGGGAGGCGGTGTCTCAGAAGTCCAGATGGACAGAGGTTCACAGTCCCAGATAAACGGATCTACAAAGTGTAAACTAATTTCAGAACCATTGCAGGATAAAACTGTGAAGACTGAATATTTCAACATCAAGGACCAAAATCGATATTAAAGGCGTGTGATCTTCAGGCCTTCAGGCAGAGCTGCACTGTGGCTCAGAAACAGAAAGAAAAAATAAATAAATCACTGCTTGGATTCTTCCGGAAATCACGTCTCAGAACCCATCTGGTCTGTCCTCAGATGCTGGATGAAGCTCCATCACGCAAGGAACGCGATCCAGAAACGTCACCGTCTCCTCTGAACAAACGCTCATCTTCAGATTCCTTCACGCTGCATGTTTATGAGACCACGCTGCCGGACACAGAGCTCGCCGACGGGCCGGTGGGGAAAAGGCAGACGGTCGGCACTCGAGCATGAGATCGCCGAGATGTTGCCGATGGCTGACAGGTGTCGGTACGATTCCTGTTTGAGCTACAGCCAATGAGAGAGAGCGAGGCATCAGGTGAGGTGATGGTCAGAGGAGCTGAGATGGTTAAAATGTTTCCGTTTTTATGAAGCGTAACAGCGGCGCTGAACGAAAAGAGACCACTCATGTGCCGAAAACTACCCTCCTAAACCCCACGAGTAGAAACACACCCCGCGACCCTCCATCTGCACTCGATCCTGAAATATTAGTGGTGCACGATAACTATCGGGCCGATAACAGGAAGTTATGACGTCATCCCGATAACTCCGATATCACGACGAATAGCCCCGATAACATTTATATTTCTGTCAACACAGCAGTGTCTCGCTCCCTCTGAGCCTTGAATGACCAGCAGTGAATGTTATGTTCAAGTGACGTCGGCATAATCAGAAAAACGATTACTCAATCAGGAAAATCAAGAATACCCCTACCCCCTCATGACCAGAAAACAACTCGTTAACTCGGTCATAATTTTAGTAGTTGCTGACTTTAATTGATATTTGCACAGTATTTTCCCACATGTTAAACACATAAAATAGAAAAAAATAGAAAAGGCTGAAGAATGACTAGCAAAACGAGGGAACGTCAGAATTTTACGTTACACCTTGAATGCAGCCTGCAGCACAGCGCTGATCACAACAAACATGGCGGCGTGGAACTTGGTTAAAAGTTTCAGAAGACGATAGTTTGGTGGTTATTTGTGACGAATCCTCCGAGTGGAATTCTACGAGGAGGGAAGCACAAGCTTTAATACGTAAAACCTGATCAGCCACCTACAACATAACAATCACTTCCATGGAGTTTTGAAATCACGCTAACGTGAGCTAATGCTAACGTCTCCCATCCTCTCATCTAAAGCTTTCATAAGTTAAAAAAAACAAAAAATATAATTGAACCTCATTTACTTTAATTAAAGGTATTAATTTAAATGGAACCACAAGTTAAAATCCTTTAAATGTTAATCTTTTTTCAGTTAGTAATTCTGATGCATGTATTTCCATCAGTTCAAGGAGCCTTTATTTTTTATATCAGTCAGTAATGAACCTTATTTAAGTTGATGTGAGATATCAAATAGGTTTGTTTGATAGCTTTATGAAAATGTTTGAGAGGCTTGACAATAGTTTTTCAATGGAAAAAATAAATATCAGTTCATTTAAAGAGTCCAAACTATTTTTGATTTTGTTCATAGTATTGATGTAATGATCTCAGGTAAATGTGTGTGTTATCGGTTATCGGCCTTTAGGAGCTGAAAGTTATTGGTTATCAGTATCGGTTTTAAAAACCAGTTATCGTACATCCCTAGTAGAAACACACCCTGCGACCCTCCATCTGCGCTCGATCCTGAAATACGAATCCAGAGAATTACTTCCAGTCCCCTGACGACCAAACAGCCAGTTGTGTAATGTGAACAGACCAAAGATCAGCCGAGTCTGAAAACAATCACGAAGTCTGAAACTGGCTAGAAAAAAAAAAAAAAATGGATGGATCCAAACTGTACGCTGGTCAGTCCTCAGTTCAAACGCCTGGTATGGGGGTGTAGGGGCATTATGGGGGTGTAGGGGCATTATGGGGGTGCAGGGGCATTATGGGGGTGCATCAGGAAACACCGACAGGTACGTCCAGATTTCAGACGACGTCTTTTTCAGGGAAGACCCTTCATCTCTCTGTGGGACATCGCTGCATCGTTTATGAAAGTGTGGCTCCATGGAAGAAGAGTCCAGGTGCTGAACTGGTCTGCCTCCAGTCCAGACCTGCAATAAACTGAAAATACCAGTGGGACGAGGAAATGAAAAGTACAACGACACCTATGATTGGTCCAATCATAATCACCTTACTTGCTTATTTCCCCCTTAAAGTAGCAGGTTTCCTCAGTTTAAACATTTCATTGCGAGTAAAACATGGGCTCGTGAGGTTTGTAGGTCAGTGTTTTTAACATACGTACACGCTGTCCGACGTACTGTTGAGATAAAACATGTAAATAACTTATATGGAGAGAAAAAAAAAACGTTTGACATTTTAAGTTCTTCTAAGGTGTTAAGTTAACAAACCTGGGTAATCACCCCTCAACTAGATTTAAGGATCCTGAAAACACACAAACAAGCAGGACTTTATGCTTTAAGCCAATTAGGAGCAGGTTTCAGATGACAACAATGCAGAAAGGAAACCTCCTGAATCCGGGACGAGCCTCGCTCCGTTTCCTGTTTCTGCTGCGCAAACGACTAACAACCGGCGACCGGGACTCTGTGAACGTTGGGTGTCTGGAAAAACAAAACTGAATTAAAACGGGACTCGCGCCCCTTCTTTAAAAACTAGTTAGTTATTTTAACAGTTCTGCTTCCCGTTTCTCGGGACTGTTAGCTCCGAAGCCGACTCACCAGGGTTCGCTCGTTTACGCGGCGCGGTGTTCGCCGCTGTCACGTGACCTTCGGCGTGAGAACACACAAACTGCCTGTAATGTTTCTACGAGACCGCGATTTTAGCGATGTATCGAACAAACGCGAGGGTCGGATCGGATCTACGAACAAAAACAAACACTTTGGGATCGAAACACCCGTACGGTTGAATTGACCCCGTCCACGGCTCTCCTCGGACGCGCGGCGCGGACCGACCAATCGAACGCTCCCTCCAGCCGCTGAGCCGCTAATGTCATTAGCCGCGTGCTAACGGCCGCCGAATCGAAAGGAGGCGAAGTTATTTCCAAACACGCAGCACGACGTGACATCACGCGAAACCCGAACCGCAACTGACATTAAAATACCCGAACCACGACGGCGTCAGAGCAGAGGACTCACGGCGCTTCGACGAGCCGGCGGTTCCGTCCGAACACACAATAGCGGGCGACCGCTCCGTCCTCTGTCCGTCTGTTCCGCCTCCTCCGCCGCTGCTGCTGCTGCTACGCTCCTTCTCGGCCGCGGGCCGCTGTGCTCCTGCCCGGCCTCGAAACCCCCGCGGTCCCCGGCGTTTCAGGAATATTCCACATTCAACCGGGGCCCATTTCCGTCAGTCGAGCAAGCCGCTTCCCGATGCTCGAGCGGAGGTCGCCAGGCGAAGGGTCCGTCTAGTCGGTGGGTGTGTCATTCGGCCTCCGCGGGGGGAGAGAACGGTTCAGGCTGCCGCCCGGCCAGACCAGCGCTGAGAGCTAGTCCGAGGTACTTCCTGGCTGGAGCGCTCACGTGACACCCCTCCCCTCTCAAAGACACGGACGCGGACGCCTCCAGGGCTGTTTCTATTTTTTTTTTTTTATTTTATTTTTTATTTTTGTAATATTTTCTGCATAGCCACCCCGTAGTTTCTATCTAGTCTCCTCGTCCGGGTTACTGCATAGAGATTCACATATAAAGAACTACAGTGATCCCTCAACAATTCGCGCTTTAAGTTCCGCGGTTTTACTTATTCGCAATTTTTTTTCAGAAATATATAATCTAAAAATAAAAAATAAAAAAATCAAGAAAAAATCATGGAAACATCACAGGATGTTGTGCGCGTTCTCTCGCAGTAAATAAATGTTGTGAGCCAGCCTGACCCCTTTAAGAAGGTGGCCTTATGGGTAATGTAGTGTGTGTGTCGTGGGACGGCAGAATGAAAACGGGGTTAGATGAAAGAGCAGTTTCTTTACTACGGTTCAGAGACCAGAGGCTGTGAAGGTAACAGAAAGACCACAGTTGAGCCTTTGTCTTGTTTCGCTACTTTTTTTGCGATTTATACTTTTTTTTTCCCAGATTTATACTGAAAATACTGCTGCATATACAAACAAAGCTGTTGGTTTCAAAATTAAAGTTTCATCTAACCCTTTCAACATTTATTCACTTTGTCGTGCCTTTCCGGAAGGACTTTGGCAGTTATATAAAAGATAAAAGTACACATTCAGTCACTGTTGAAAAGAAAATGTCAACACAGAGAAAAGCATTTATGCACAGTTGTGAACCTCTTCGTTTTTATTAGGATGTAAAATCCACGATGGTGAAACTTCTGACTCAATCCCATCTTTGAGGTTGTTTTTTTTTAGTAAAGTCTTATATTCCATTTGTAATTAAAAAGGACAGTTTTTTGCAGTTAATCAAACTTACATTCCAAGAGTTGATAAGATTTAGTCATGTACATGCTTAATTACACTGTAAAAAAATTGTAATATAACAGAATTTTACTGTCTATTTTACAATTTTCTTCTGCATTTTTAAAATACCATTTAATTTACAAAATAGAATGTGATTTTACATGTCAAATGTAAAATAACATTAAATCACTGTAACTGTGAAAACACACAATATTTCTGTTCTTTTACAAAAAAAACATTAGAAATATATATATATTTATTGTTAAAATACGTTCACAAATGTATCGTAATTTCACAAATATTTGTCTGTTATTTAGGGGAATAAACTGTAAAATTCAACTTTAAAATTCTAAAAAAAGGAAAAAATCATTTTATATTACTGAGGAATTAATCGTAAAAATTTATAATTTTACGATTATTTCTTTGTCAATTGACTAATATTTATCTCATTTTTCAATTTTTTTTCATGTTTTGAAAGATGAATCAAATTATTTTTGTTATATACTGTTATATTACATCAAACACAAATTATACAACTTTACATAAAATAATGTCGTTGAAACCAATTAATTACAGCACATTTCTGTAAATTTAAGCATTATTATTCGTAATACAGCATTTACTTACCATATTTCTAGGTAATTTAATTGTTTCAAAATGCGAAAATGTTTCTAATTAAATGTTAAAAACAACCTGAAAATAAGGCAAAATCTTGTTAAAATTACAACTACAAACTGTATTTTAATTATAGAAAAAAACTATATTTTTATGAGAAAGCAATTTTCTGTTATTTCACGGTCTTTTTTTTTACCGATTTTTTTTTACAGTGTAAGTTAGTGCACGCTAAAAAAAAAAGAAAATAAAATGGCTGCGGTCAGACAGAGTCGGAGTAAATGAACCCAGGTCTCGTCTTCACGGAGGAACTGATCTGGACCCGGATCAAGTGTCAGCTCTGTGGGACTAATGTCTCCACATGGTGACCTCATACACTCGGGTTCCTGCTATTTTTAGACGAGGGTTTTGTCCTGAATGGCGCCCTGGCAGCTGCATCATCCTCTAAACCAGCACTGAAGTGACCTCAGGTGTTTATTCACGTCACAGCTAACACCTGTGGTGGAAGAAAGGACGTCCAAAGATTCGTCTCAGAAATCTCTTTTTGATTTTACGGCCAAAATCAGGAGTGTGAAGCATCTCTTCAACATCAGCCTGAACCTGGAGAAGGTTCCAGAACTCTGGAAGACATCCTGCCTTGTTCCAGGACCATCGTCTAATGACTACAGACCTGGAGCCCTGACGTCCCACATCATGAAAGTCCTGGAGAGACTTTTATTGGTCCACCTGAACAGGAAAAGAGAACCACCCAAGACCCACTGCAGTTTGGTTTTCATCATGAAGCTGAAGGTGTCTGCTTTACTACCAAAGAACCTCCAGAAGACTCACCTGGATGTCTCCACCATCACCTGGACCACTGACTACCTGACTAACAGACCACAGCTGGACAGACTGAATGGTTGAGTGTCTGAGCAGCAGCTCAGGAGAACCACAGGGAACTGGACTCGGACCACTGATCTTCACTCTGGACACCTCAGACCTCCAGAACCAGTCAGAGTCCAGACATCTGACCAGAGACTGAGGACAGAGAACTGCTGAACCTGAGACTGAGGACAGAGAACTGCTGGACCAGAGACTGAGGACAGAGAACTGCTGGACCAGAGACTGAGAGACTGAGGACAGAGAACTGCTGGACCAGAGACTGAGGACAGAGAACTGCTGGAGAGACCAGAGACTGAGGACTGACAGAGAACTGGAGGACCAGAGACTGAGGACAGAGAACTGCTGGACCAGAGACTGAGGACTGACTGAGAGAGAACTGCTGGACCAGAGACTGAGGACAGAGAAGACTGCTGAGGACAGACCAGAGACTGAGGACAGAGACTGGAGAGACTGAGGACTGCTGGACCAGAGACTGAGGACAGAGAACTGCTGGACCTGAGACTGAGGACAGAGAACTGAGAACTGGACCAGAGACTGAGGACAGAGAACTGCTGGACCAGAGACTGAGGACTGAGGACAGAGAACTGCTGGACCAGAGACTGAGGACAGAGAACTGGCTGGACCTGAGAGACAGAGAACTGAGGACCAGAGACTGAGGACAGAGAACTGGAGACCAGAGACTGAGGACAGAGAACTGCTGGACTGGACCAGAGACTGAGGACAGAGAAACTGCTGGAGACCATGAGACTGAGGACAGAGAACTGCTGGACCAGAGACTGAGGACAGAGAACTGCTGGACCAGAGACTGAGACTGAGGACAGAGAGATGACTGACTGGACCAGAGACTGAGGACAGAAGAACTGGCTGAGGACCAGAGACTGAGGACAGAGAACTGGAGGACCAGAGACTGAGGACAGAGAACTGGAGGACCAGAGACTGCAGAGACTGAGGACCAGAGAGACTGAGGACCAGAGAGAGAACTGCTGAGGACCAGAGACTGAGGACAGAGAACTGCTGGACCAGAGACTGAGGACAGAGAACTGGAGAGGACCAGAGACTGAGGACAGAGAACTGAACTGGACCAGAGACTGAGAACTGAGAGACAGAGACTGAGGACAGAGAACTGATGGACCAGAGACTGAGGACAGAGACTGGAGGACCAGAGACTGAGGACAGAGAACTGGAGGACCAGAGACTGAGGACAGAGAACTGGAGACCAGAGACCAGAGACTGAGGACAGAGAACTGGGGACCAGAGACTGAGAACTGAGACTGGACCAGAGACTGAGGACAGAGAACTGCTGGGACCAGAGACTGAGGACAGAGAACTGAGGACTGAGACCAGAGACTGAGGACAGAGAACTTGGATGACCAGAGACTGAGGACAGAGAACTGGTGGACCAGAGACTGAGGACAGAGAACTGGAGGACCAAGAGACTGAGGACAGAGAACTGGAGACTGACCAGAGACTGAGGACAGAGACTGGAGGACCAGAGACTGAGGACAGAGAGAACTGATGGACCAGAGACTGAGGACAGAGAACTGGAGGACCAGAGACTGAGGACAGAGAACTGATGGACCAGAGAGACTGAGGACAGAGAACTGGACTGAGACCCCAGAGACTGAGGACAGAGAACTGGTGACCAGAGACTGAGGACAGAGAACTGATGGACCAGAGACTGAGAGACAGAGAACTGGAGAGACCAGAGACTGAGGACAGAGAGAAACCTGAGGACCAGAGACTGAGGACAGAGAACTGGACCAGAGACCAGAGACTGAGGACAGAGAACTGGAGAGACCAGAGACTGAGGACAGAGAACTGGAGAGACCAGAGACTGAGGACAGAGAACTGCTGGACCAGAGACTGAGGACAGAGAACTGGAAGGACCAGAGACTGAGGACAGAGAACTGGACCAGAGACTGAGGACAGAGACTGAGGACAGAGAACTGGAGGACCAGAGACTGAGGACAGAGAACTGCTGGACCAGAGACTGAGGACAGAGAACTGGAGGACCAAAGACTGAGGACAGAGAACTGATGGACCAGAGACTGAGGACAGAGAACTGCTGGACCAGAGACTGAGGACAGAGAACTGATGGACCAGAGACTGAGGACAGAGAACTGATGGACCAGAGACTGAGGACAGAGAACTGATGGACCAGAGACTGAGGACAGAGAACTGGAGGACCAGAGACTGAGGACAGAGAACTGAGGACAGAGAGGACCAGAGACTGAGACAGAGAACTGGTGGACCAGAGACTGAGGACAGAGAACTGCTGGACCAGAGACTGAGGACAGAGAACTGATGGACCAGAGACTGAGGACAGAGAACTGGAGGACCAGAGACTGAGGACAGAGAACTGGAGGACCAGAGACTGAGGACAGAGAACTGCTGGACCAGAGACTGAGGAACAGAGAACTGGAGGACCAGAGACTGAGGACAGAGAACTGAGTGAGACCAGAGACTGAGGACAGAGAACTGGGTGGACCAGAGACTGAGGACAGAGAACTGGGGACCAGAGACTGAGGACAGAGAACTGGACAGGACCAGAGACTGAGGACAGAGAGACTGAGTGGACCAGAGACTGAGGACAGAGAACTGGTGGACCAGAGACTGAGGACAGAGAAACTGATGGACTGGACCAGAGACTGAGGACAGAGAACTGATGGACCAGAGACTGAGGACAGAGAACTGGTGACCAGAGACCAGAGACTGAGGACTGAGAGAACTGGAGGACCAGAGACTGAGGACAGAGAACTGGTGGACCAGAGACTGAGGACAGAGAACTGGAGGACCAGAGACTGCAGAGAACTGAGGAACTGGTGGACCAGAGACTGAGGACAGAGAACTGGTGGACCAGAGACTGAGGACAGAGAACTGGAGGACCAGAGACTGAGACAGAGAACTGGAGGACCAGAGACTGAGGACAGAGAACTGGTGGACCAGAGACTGAGGACAGAGAACTGGTGGACCAGAGACTGAGGACAGAGAACTGCTGGACCAGAGACTGAGGACAGAGAACTGGTGGACCAGAGACTGAGGACAGACAGAACTGGAGGACCAGAGACTGAGGACAGAGAACTGCTGGACCAGAGAGACAGAGAACTGAGGACCAGAGACTGAGGACAGAGAACTGCTGGACCAGAGACTGAGAACTGGTGGACCAGAGACTGAGGGACAGAGAACTGGAGACCAGAGACTGAGGACAGAGAACTGCTGGGACCAGAGACTGAGGACAGAGAACTGCTGGACCAGAGACTGAGGACAGAGAACTGCTGGACCAGGAGACTGAGAGACTGAGAAGAACTGTGGACCTGAGACTGAGGACAGAGAACTGCTGGACCAGAGACAGAGAACTGGTGGACCAGAGACTGAGGACAGAGAACTGGTGACCAGAGACTGAGGACAGAGAACTGCTGGACCAGAGACTGAGAACAGAGAGAGGGACCAGAGACTGAGGACAGAGAACTGATGGACCAGAGACTGAGGACAGAGAACTGGTGGACCAGAGACTGCCAGAGACAGAGAGACTGGTGGACCAGAGACTGAGGACAGAGAACTGATGGACCAGAGACTGAGGACAGAGAACTGATGAGGACCAGAGACTGAGGACAGAGAACTGGACCAGAGACCAGAGACTGAGGACAGAGAACTGCTGGACCAGAGACTGAGGACTGAGGACCAGAGACTGAGGACAGAGAACTGCTGGACCAGAGACTGAGGACAGAGAACTGGACCAGGGACCAGAGACTGAGGACAGAGAACTGAGACTGGACCAGAGACTGAGGACAAGAGAACTGCTGGACCAGAGACTGAGGACAGAGAACTGGAGGACCAAGACTGAGGACAGAGAACTGAACAGGAGAACCAGACTGAGGACAGAACTGACTGACTACAAAGAACTGAGACGGAGACCAGACACTGATACTGACCAGGATGGACAGAGACTGACAGAGAGACTGAGGACAAGGAGAGACTGACCAGAGACTGAGACAGAGAACTGGTGGACCTGAGACTGAGGACAGAGAACTGCTGGACCAGAGACTGAGGACAGAGAACTGGTACAGAGACCAGAGACTGAGGACAGAGAACTGCTGGACCAGAGACTGAGAACTGAGACCTGGACCAGAGACTGAGGACAGAGAACTGCTAGACTCGAGACTGAGGACAAAAGATTTCTGGACCAGAGACTGAGGACAGAGAACTGCTGGACCAGAGACTGAGGACAGAGAACTGATGGACCAGAGACTGAGGACAGAGAACTGGTGGACCAGAGACTGAGGACAGAGAACTGGTGGACCATGAGACTGAGGACAGAGAACTGGTGGACCAGAGACTGAGGACAGAGAGAACTGGTGGACCAGAGACTGAGGACAGAGAACTGCTGGGACCAGAGACTGAGGACAGAGAACTGCTGGACCAGAGGACTGAGAACAGAGAGACCAGAGACTGAGGACAGAGAACTGGTGACCAGAGACTGAGGACAGAGAACTGGACTGAGGACCAGACCAGAGACTGAGGACAGAGAACTGGTGGACCTGAGAGACTGAGGACAGAGAACTGGTGGACCAGAGACTGAGGACAAAGAACTGCTGGACCAGAGACTGAGGACAGAGAACTGGTGGACCAGAGACTGAGGACAGAGAACTGGTGGACCAGAGACTGAGGACAGAGAACTGGGGGACCAGAGACTGAGGACAGAGAAACTGGTGGACCAGAGACTGAGGACAGAGAACTGCTGGACCAGAGACTGAGGACAGAGAACTGACCAGTGACAGAGACCAGAGACTGAGGACAGAGAACTGGTGGACCAGACCAGAGACTGAGGACAGAGAACTGCTGGACCAGAGACTGAGACACTGGAGGACCAGAGACTGAGGACAGAGAACTGGTGGACCAGAGACTGAGGACAGAGAACTGGTGGACCAGAGACTGAGGACCAGAGAATGGGACAGAGACCAGAGACTGAGGACAGAGAACTGGTGGACCAGAGACTGAGGACAGAGAAACTGCTGGACCAGAGACTGAGAACTGAGAGGACCAGAGACTGAGGACAGAGAACTGCTGGACCAGAGACTGAGGACAGAGAACTGCTGGACCAGAGACTGAGGACAGAGAACTGAGGACCAGAGACTGAGGACAGAGAACTGGTGGACCAGAGACTGAGGACAGAGAACTGGACCAGGACCAGAGACTGAGGACAGAGAACTGGTGGACCAGAGACTGAGGACAGAGAACTGACCAGAGAGACCAGAGACTGAGGACAGAGAACTGGTGGACCAGAGACTGAGGACAGAGAACTGAGACCAGAGACTGAGACAGAGAACTGGGACCAGAGACTGAGGACAGAGAACTGGTGGACCAGAGACTGAGGACAGAGAACTGGTGGACCAGAGAGACTGAGGACAGAGACAGAGACTGATGGACCAGAGACTGAGGACAGAGAACTGAGACTGAGACCAGAGACTGAGGACAGAGAACTGGGAGAGACCAGAGACTGAGGACAGAGAACTGGTGGACCAGAGACTGAGGACAGAGAGAACTGGTGGACCAGAGACTGAGGACAGAGAACTGGGACCAGAGACCAGAGAGACTGAGGACAGAGAACTGGTGGACCAGAGACTGAGGACAGAGAACTGGTGGACCAGAGACTGAGGACAGAGAACTGGTGGACCAGAGACTGAGGACAGAGAACTGGGGACCAGAGACTGAGGACAGAGAACTGGACAGGACCAGAGACTGAGGACAGAGAACTGCTGGACCAGAGACTGAGGACAGAGAACTGGGAGACCAGAGACTGAGGAGACAGAGAACTGGTGACTGACCAGAGACTGAGGACAGAGAACTGGTGGACCAGAGACTGAGGACAGAGAACTGGTGGACCAGAGAGACTGAGGACAGAGAAACTGGTGGACCAGAGACTGAGGACAGAACTGAACTGGTGGACCAGAGACTGAGGACAGAGAACTGGACCAGGACCAGAGACTGAGGACAGAGAACTGGTGGACCAGAGAGACTGAGGACAAGAGAACTGGTACCAGAGAGACTGAGGACAGAGAACTGGTGGACCAGAGGACTGAGGACAGAGAACTGAGGACCAGAGACTGAGAACTGGTGGACAGAGACTGAGGACTGAGACTGAGGACAGAGAACTGCTGGACCAGAGACTGAGTACAGAGAGAAGGTGGACCAGAGACTGAGGACAGAGAACTGGTGGGACCAGAGACTGAGGACAGAGAACTGCTGGAGACCAGAGACTGAGGACAGAGAACTGGTGGACCAGAGACTGAGGACAGAGAACTGGTGGACCAGAGACTGAGGACAGAGAACTGGTGGACCAGAGACTGAGAGACAGAGAAACTGGTGGACCAGAGACTGAGGACAGAGAACTGGGACCAGAGACTGAGGACAGAGAACTGGTGGACCTGAGAGAGACTGAGGACAGAGAAACTGCTGGACCAGAGACTGAGGACAGAGAACTGGTGGACCAGAGACTGAGGACAGAGAACTGATGGACCAGAGACTGAGGACAGAGAACTGGTGGGACCAGAGACTGAGGACAGAGAACTGCTGGACCAGAGACTGAGGACAGAGAACTGGGAGGACCAGAGACTGAGGACAGAGAACTGGTGGACCAGAGACTGAGGACAGAGAACTGGTGGACCAGAGACTGAGGACAGAGAACTGGACCAGGACCAGAGACTGAGGACAGAGAACTGGACCAGAGACCAGAGACTGAGGACAGAGAACTGGTGGACCAGAGACTGAGGACAGAGAAACTGGTGGACCAGAGAACTGAGGACAGAGAACTGGTGACCAGAGACTGAGGACAGAGAACTGGTGGACCAGAGACTGAGGACAGAGAACTGCTGGACCAGAGACTGAGACAGAGAACTGGTGGACCAGAGACTGAGGACAGAGAACTGCTGGACCAGAGACTGAGGACTGGAGGACAGAGACTGAGGACTGGACTGAACAGAGAGACCAGAGACCAAGATGTGAGGACAGAGAACTGGTGGACCAGAGACTGAGGACAGAGAACTGCTGGACCAGAGACTGAGGATGACGACAGAGAACTGGTGGACCAGAGACTGAGGACAGAGAACTGGTGGACCAGAGACTGAGGACAGAGAACTGGTGGACCAGAGACTGAGGACAGAGAACTGGTGGACCAGAGACTGAGGACAGAGACTGGTGGACCAGAGAGACTGAGGACAGAGAACTGGGACCAGGACCAGAGAGACTGAGGACAGAGAACTGAGACTGGACCAGAGACTGAGGACAGAGAACTGGTGGACCAGAGACTGAGGACAGAGAACTGGTGGACCAGACCAGAGACTGAGGACAGAGAACTGGTGGACCAGAGACTGAGGACAGAGAACTGGTGGACCAGAGACTGAGGACAGAGAACTGATGGACCAGAGACTGAGGGACTGAGAAGAACTGGTGGGACCAGAGACTGAGGACAGAGAACTGGTGGACCAGAGACTGAGGACAGAGAACTGCTGGACCAGAGACTGAGACAGAGAACTGGTGGACCAGAGACTGAGGACAGAGAACTGATGGACCAGAGACTGAGGACAGAGAACTGAGGGACCAGAGACTGAGGACAGAGAACTGGTGGACCAGAGACTGAGGACAGAGAACTGGTGGACCAGAGACTGAGGACAGAGAACTGCTGGACCAGAGACAGAGAGACTGGTGGACCAGAGACTGAGGACAGAGAACTGGGACCAGAGACTGAGGGACAGAGAACTGGTGGACCAGAGAACTGAGGACAGAGAAACTGCTGGACCAGAGACTGAGGACAGAGAACTGGTGGACCAGAGACTGAGGACAGAGAACTGGTGGACCAGAGACTGAGGACAGAGAAACTGGGACCAGAGGACCAGAGACTGAGGACAGAGAACTGGACCAGAGACCAGAGACTGAGGACAGAGAACTGGTGGACCAGAGAGAGGACTGAGGACAGAGAGAAACTGGTGGACCAGAGACTGAGGACAGAGAACTGGTGGACCAGAGACTGAGGACAGAGAAACTGGTGGACCAGAGACTGAGGACAGAGAACTGCTGGACCAGAGGACTGAGGACAGAGAACTGGTGGACCAGAGACTGAGGAGGACAGAGAAACTGCTGGACCAGAGACTGAGGACAGAGAACTGGTGGACCAGAGGACTGAGGACAGGAGAACTGGTGGACCAGAGACTGAGGACAGAGAACTGCTGGACCAGAGACTGAGGGACAGAGAACTGGTGGACCAGAGACTGAGGACAGAGAACTGGGGACCAGAGACTGAGGACGAGAGAACTGGTGGACCAGAGACTGAGGACAGGAGAACTGGAGGACCAGAGACTGAGGACAGAGAACTGGTGGACCAGAGACTGAGGACAGAGAAACTGGTGGACCAGAGACTGAGGACAGAGAACTGCTGGACCAGAGACTGAGGACAGAGAACTGCTGGACCAGAGACTGAGGACAGAGAGAACTGATGGACCAGAGACTGAGGACAGAGAACTGCTGGACCAGAGACTGAGGACAGAGAACTGATGGACCAGAGACAGAGATGAGGACAGAGAACTGATGGACCAGAGACTGAGGGACAGAGAACTGGTGGACCAGAGACTGGAGGACAGAGAGAACTGGTGGACCAGAGACTGAGGACAGAGAACTGATGGACCAGAGACTGAGGACAGAGAACTGGTGGACCAGAGACTGAGAACTGGAGGACAGAGAACTGAGGACAGAGAACTGGGGACCAGAGACTGAGGACAGAGAACTGGTGGACCAGAGACTGAGGACAGAGAACTGGAGGACCAGAGAATGAGGACAGAGACTGATGGACCAGAGACTGAGGACAGAGAAACTGGTGGACCAGAGAGACTGAGGACAGAGAACTGGTGGACCAGAGGACTGAGGACAGAGAACTGGTGGACCAGAGACTGAGGACAGAGAACTGGTGGACCAGAGACTGAGGACAGAGAACTGGAGGACCAGAGACTGAGGACAGAGAACTGGTGGACCAGAGACTGAGGGACAGAGAACTGGTGGACCAGAGACTGAGGACAGAGAACAGAGACTGGAGGACCAGAGACTGAGGACAGAGAACTGGTGGACCAGAGACTGAGGACAGAGAAGAACTGCTGGACCAGAGACTGAGGACAGAGAAACTGGTGGACCAGAGACTGAGGACAGAGAACTGGACCAGGACCAGAGACTGAGGACAGAGAACTGGTGGACCAGAGGACTGAGGACAGAGAACTGGGGACCAGAGACTGAGGACAGAGAACTGGTGGACCAGAGACTGAGGACAGAGAACTGGGACCAGAGACTGAGGACAGAGAACTGATGGACCAGAGACTGAGGACTGAGGACAGAGAACTGGTGGACCAGAGACTGAGGACAGAGAACTGATGGACCAGAGACTGAGGACAGAGAAACTGGTGGACCAGAGACTGAGGACAGAGAACTGCTGGACCAGAGACTGAGGACAGAGAACTGCTGGACCAGAGACTGAGGACAGAGAACTGGTGGACCAGAGACTGAGGACAGAGAACTGACCAGGAGAGACCAGAGACTGAGGACAGAGAAACTGAGGACCAGAGACTGAGGACAGAGAACTGAGGACCAGAGACTGAGGACAGAGAACTGCTGGACCAGAGACTGAGACAGAGAACTGGGGACCAGAGACTGAGGACAGAGAACTGGAGGACCAGAGACTGAGGACAGAGAACTGCTGGACCAGAGACTGAGGACAGAGAAACTGGAGGACCAGAGGACTGAGGACAAGAGAACTGAGGACCAGAGGACTGAGGACAGAGAACTGGTGGACCAGAGACTGAGGACAGAGAACTGCTGGACCAGAGACTGAGGACAGAGAAACTGGGACAGAGACCAGAGACTGAGGACAGAGAACTGGACTGGACCAGAGAGACTGAGGACAGAGAACTGAGGACCAGAGACTGAGGACAGAGAACTGGTGAGAGACCAGAGACTGAGGACAGAGAACTGGAGGACCAGAGACTGAGGACAGAGAACTGCTGGACCAGAGACTGAGGACAGAGAACTGGGAGGACCAGAGACTGAGGACAGACAGAGAACTGGAGAGGACCAGAGACTGAGGACAGAGAACTGGACCAGAGACCAGAGACTGACCAGAGAACAGAGAAACTGGAGGACCAGAGACTGAGGACAGAGAACTGGGAGGACCAGAGACTGAGGACAGAGAACTGCTGGACCAGAGACTGAGAACAGAGAACTGGAGGACCAGAGACTGAGAACAGAGAACTGCTGGACCAGAGACTGAGGACAGAGAACTGGAGAGACCAGAGACTGAGGACAGAGAACTGGAGGACCAGAGACTGAGGACAGAGAACTGGAGGACCAGAGACTGAGGACAGAAAAATGCTGGACCAGAGACTGAGGACAGAGAACTGGAGGACCAGAGACTGAGAACAGAGAACTGGAGGACCAGAGACTGAGGACAGAGAAACTGGAGGACAGAGACTGAGGACAGAGAACTGGAGGGACAGAGACTGAGGACAGAGAACTGGGACCAGAGACTGAGACTGAGGGAGACAGAGAACTGGTGGACCAGAGACTGAGGACAGAGAACTGGACCAGGACCAGAGACTGAGGACAGAGAACTGGGAGGACCAGAGACTGAGGACAGAGAACTGCTGGACCAGAGACTGAGAACTGAGAGAGACCAGAGACTGAGGACAGAGAACTGGAGGACCAGAGGACTGAGGACAGAGAACTGGAGGACCAGAGACTGAGGACAGAGAAACTGGGGACCAGAGACTGAGGACAGAGAAACTGATGGACCAGAGACCAGAGACTGAGAGAACTGGAGGACCAGAGACTGAGGACAGAGAGAACTGGAGGACCAGAGACTGAGAACAGAGAACTGGAGGACCAGAGACTGAGGACAGAGAACTGGGGACAGAGAACTGATGGACCAGAGACTGAGAACAGAGAACTGGAGGACCAGAGACAGAGGACAGAAAAATGCTGGACCAGAGACTGAGGACAGAGAACTGGAGGACCAGAGACTGAGGACAGAGAACTGCTGGACCAGAGACTGAGGACAGAAAAATGCTGGACCAGAGACTGAGGACAGAGAACTGGAGGACCAGAGACTGAGGACACTGAGAACTGGAGGAGAGACTGAGAACAGAGAACTGGAGGACCAGAGACTGAGGACAGAGAACTGCTGGACCAGAGACTGAGAACTGGAGGACCAGAGACTGAGGACAGAGAACTGGAGGACCAGAGACTGAGGACAGAGAACTGGAGGACCAGAGACTGAGGACAGAGAACTGGGACCAGAGACTGAGGACAGAGAAACTGGAGGAGACCAGAGACTGAGGACAGAGAAAACTGATGGACCAGAGACTGAGAACTGGAGGACCAGAGACTGAGGACAGAGAACTGGAGGACCAGAGACTGAGGACAGAGAACTGGAGGACCAGAGACTGAGAACTGGAGGACCAGAGACTGAGGACAGAGAACTGGAGGACCAGAGACTGAGGACAGAGAACTTCTGGACAGAGACTGAGGACAGAGAACTGGAGGACCAGAGACTGAGGACAGAGAACTGATGGACCAGAGACTGAGGACAGAAAACTGATGGACCAGAGACTGAGAACTAGAGGACCAGAGACTGAGGACAGAAAACTGGATGATGGAGCTGATGGAGCAAAGGAGGATCCTTCATCAAATGAAGAACATCATGGACATCTTCTAGACAACAGAGATATTCAGTGTCTTCAGTCAGAGGATCTGAAGAGCCGCTACACTTCCTGAACACAGCTGGAACCTTCTAGAACCAGTCTCTGAGGAGACGTAAACACTGACAGTTACAGGAACTATTTAGTTCCCCTTCAGGGATCAATAAAGTATTTCTGGAGTGAACTGAGACCTCCGTGAAGCCGTCTGAACATGAAAACACAAGCGGGTCATCTTACTCTCAGCAGCTGCTCATGAAGGACAACCATTAAGAATTTCTTTAGACCACGTGTGTCAAACACAAGGCCCGCGGGCCAAATGTGGCCCGCCACGACATTTTATGTGTCATTTTATTATTGGCTTAAATTTTAGACCAATATTTTAAGACTTAAAATAAGCTTACGCCGCTTTGAAGCGCATATTGACAATAAACTACATCTCCCACCATGCATTTCATTGTTACCCACAATGATAACAGGTAGCTATGAGCGAGACGATTTTTCTGAACTGATGGACTTCAGAAAAACCTTTACAAACTAACCACAACATGTCCAAGAAAAAGAAAAACTGATGCACAAGGAAGACAGTTTCATGAACGACGAGAAAACAAATACAAGTTTGTACCTCAGGGTGAAGAGTATGCTAAGTATGCTAAATTTAGCCTGCAAGAAAAACAAAGAACCGCTTCCGCTTGTAACCATCACCTGTGCGAGAGCAGTTTTACAACCACATTAATATAATAATGACTTAAATATTTGAAACTTGGATACATAATAAAAACAGAAACCGTTATTTAACAAGGTGTAGTTTAATTTATTTTGATTTATATTGCATTTTGTTACATTCATGCTGCCTATCTGGCCCTTCAACCATGATGCTGATGTGGCCCTCAGTGAAAATGAGTCTGACCCCCCTGATTTAGACAATTAAAGAAGAAAAATACTTCAACAGAGAAAATTCAAAGTTCCTGCATTCAGCTTTATTTATTTTACACCGTAAAAGTTAACTGGTTTCTTCTGGTTGTCTTTGGCTGTCAGTTTTCACTTTTATTCCTGCGGCTGGAATTTGGAGAAGTGATTTTTTTTTTTTAATTTTTTTGGTTTACTATGCATTCCCAAACACAAAGCAACAACAAGATAATGCACAAACAGACTGTTCAATACTGTCACTTTAACAGCGCAACAAGAGATGCACCAATGCAGTTTTTTTCAAATGTCCTTTTTTTTGGTTTTAGGTTTTGTGGCTCTAGTGGCATTAGAGCTGAGCGATTTTATCGATTCTGCGATATATATCGATATTTTATTGGGTATCGATTTTTCAGCCGCGGGTATCGATATTCTAAGCTTCTTTCAAAACTCCGTGTCCCACCTTTAAAAGCTTGCAAGCAACAATTTGCACTGTTTAAATAAATGAAAACTATTTTTCTCAACACATCTTTTATTCATTTTGTCCAGCATTTGCAAGCTGCCTGTCAGCCATATAATGTGGAATTGATGCTTTCAGTTCAATTAATTCAAACAAAGTCATTGGAACACTCACAAGATGTCACCAAAATCACTTTGTCCCTTTAAAATCTTTCAGAAATTGATGTAAATGTATTATAAGATGAATATTTGATATATATCATATCGCGAGCCAAATATCGTGCATCGTATCGCGAGATTAGTGTCATTGAAACACTCACAAGTAGGGGTGTGAAAAAAAATCGATTTGGCAATATATCGCGATTTTCAGCCACCCAATATAATATTGATTTTCAGCTCCTAATATCAATTTTTTAGGAAAATCTTGTTCTATTTATTTTATTTATTTATTTATTAAATGTGCAAAAACACTAACAATAAACAATAAAAAGGTTGTTTTGAAGCAAATAGTTTTTGACTCAATTTTTCCTGAATGATCAATATCATCTGATGAACATACTACATACTGTACTTTTGAATTTTGATATTAACTGGGTAGAATATCGCAATATATTGTGATATCACGATATCGTGATATATCGTATCGTGACCCAAGTATCATCATACATATCGTATTACAAGGTCTTTGCCAATACGCTCCCCTAATTACAAGATGTCACCAAATCACTTTGTCCCTTTAAAATCTTTCAGAAAATGATGTAAATGTATTGTAAGATGAATATCGATATATATCGTATCGTTAGCCAAATATCGTGTATCGTATTGTGAGATTAGTGTATCGCTACAGCCCTGAGTGACAACCACCGCTCAACCACCGAGCCCCCTGGCGTGTCGGGTTCCTTCAGGGATGGGCACGACGCTGGATAAGCTAGTGAGTTGTTTTTTTTTTAAAGCAAACAATTAAAAAGTACAAACCCCCCCCCCCCCCCCCCCCCCCATACCTGAAACGTGCAGTACCTGTTCAGTGAAGAAGCTGACAGTGTTTGACATTGTTCTGCAGTAGGCAGGTGTTTCTAGAGCTCTGTTGCCTCCACAGGTGACAGGTAAGTTAATGTGTTTGCAACAGGTGTGGAAAGAAAAAAAAAAAAACAGTCTCATGAAATATTTCTTACCCTACCTTTTAAAGGTCTGAGCCACCAACACCCTCATTTCTTAGATCTTTATTCAGCTACTTGCCTTAAAGTAACACAAAAGGAGTTTCTTTCATGCTTCAATTTAACGTCAAGAAATATTTGATTATTTCTGAGGAGGAGAAAAAAACTTTAAAAAGTCAATTTCAGAAGACGAAACGAGAGAGTGACGGAGCAAGAGTGGATCTTAGTGTCATCAACCTCCACGTCTAGAGGGGGAGCTGCTGAGCTAAAAGCTGCTGAAGCTCCTCTGTGCTGCTTTAAATACCGTCTCTTCTGCGAGGAAGCTGGAGGTGCAGTAACCCGCGGCAACAACTGTCATCTCACTGGAAAACATCTTAAAAATAAATCTGTTAGGAAGTCGGGATGTTCTTGTTTCTACTCTACTTCTGATTGCTGGTGCATCCTGGGAAACTCTGGTGTCACCAGTCCGCAGACGTCGATCCCAGTGGATCACGTCCGGGGACGATTGACTTGTACTTGAATTGTAACAGAACGTTTCGTACGTTTCAGGAAGTTTCTCTTCGCCCTTAAAGGAGCTGCACTTCCTCACGGCGAACACCAGGGGGCGTAGCGCGGGTTTCACATGCGGAAGCGAGGCGTGACGGCGGCGTGACGGCGAGCGCGGATTCGACTGGTCCACAGTCAAACTGTCAGCAAACTACGAGCGCAGAACAAACCGAAGTCGGCTCCTGATTCACAGCTGGCGAATCAGAAGCTGACTTCACAGCCGTGGAGCTCGATTTTTGGAAAAGCAACGATTATTATTTTTTATCTGACGTACCTAAATGAGGGATAATATTAACAAAATTTAAAAAAAAAAGAAAAAATAAAGAATGAAAAACATTCATCTGTTCATTAAAACTGATCTACACTGTTTCATGACGTATTTCCGCTCTTCATACTAACGTAAGTGTCTCCTTCATTAAAGGGAGCAGCCCCCCCCCCCGATACCCCCAGATACCCCCCCCCACCCCCCCGTCTGGGACGAACCATCTGATCAAAAATACAAATAAAGAAAAGAAAAACCTGCAGATGTTTTAAAGCATTTTTTGTCCCAGATCTTTGTATTAAATATTTCATTTGTGTGTTTAAACATTCTCATCCAAGATTCTTTTCAAAATAAAAGCATAGATAATGTGCACAGGTTGAGGTTGATTCAAAGTTAAATATGTGCTCTGTGATGTTTCACTCGTGGTTGTATTTATATATCATGATGTGACTGTTAAAAAAAAAAAACAGAAACAAAAAAAAAACAAACCCAGTTTGGTTAGATTTACATGCACGCTGGCTGGCAGAGTCATTTTAAATCTTTAAAGCTGATTGTCGGGTTGCTCCTCGTTTCCTCCTCCTCGTCTCCTCGTTTCTCCTCGTTCCTCCTCGTCCCGACGGCCCTCGGAGCTACTGGCAGGTGTTGTAGATCTGGATCTGTTTGTTGATGTCGTTCAGGATGCCTCTCATCTGCTCCTCCAAGCCGTCCAGCAGCTGAGCTTTGCCCTCCAGCCTCCTCTGGTTCTCCTCGTAGTTCTTCTCCAGCTCTGCGGGAAACAGCATTTCCAGGAATGATTAGGGCTGAGTATCGGCTCGGACCTCGCAATACGATATGTATCACGATATTTGGGCCGCGATACGATATTATCACGATATCGCGCGATATCCTACCCAGTTAATATCAAAATTAAAAGTAGAGATGAAAAATCAAGTTGCTGTATATGTTCATCAGATGATATTGATCATTCAGAGGACAAACTGAGTCAAAACTATTTGCTTCAAAACAACCTACAGTGTCAAAAATTTTCAGGTTACAAAACGCCTCAAAGGGAAAATATTGCCTCTAGTTACGAAAGAAATTTCAGGATACGAAAGGCTAAAATCCAGTAGCGCTGCTACTCGCAGCTCCCAGAGTTTACTGAACGTAAACATAGCTGTCGGCTCTGTATCTCGGTTTGAAAGCGGTACGTCCGAGCTGCTCTGCCATTGGCTATCGCTTAGCATCTTCCTGGCATCCCATTGGCTAGGAGGGCCCCTCGTCTGTATGAGCGTAACCCAGCAACCAGGTAAACAAACAATTTTTACCTCCACCAAGGAGGTTATGTTTTTGTCGGCGTTTGTCTGTCTTTCTGTCTGTGTTCAAGATAACTTAAAAAGTTATGGATGAATTTTGATTAAATTTTCAGGAGTTGTCAGAAATGTGAAAAGGAAGAACTGATTTCATTTTGGTTCTGATCCAGAAGAAATCCTGGATTCTGGATCACTTTCAAATTTTAGATAATTGTTGCGTTTAGTGGAGGTCTGAGCTCTCTGAGTGCTTTTCTAGTTCTAACATGTATTTCTTACAGGTTTTATGTCATTTTATGTATTATTTATAATTCATAAAAAAATAATTTTTGAATTTTGGGGGGCTTGGAACGGATCATTAGGGTATTTACATGGAAAACACGTCTCTACTTAAGAAATTTTCAGGTTACAAAACTACTTCCAGAACCAATTAATTTCGTAAGTAGAGGAACCACTGTATAAATATATGAACGGATACATAAATACATACTTTTTGCCTATGAATGAATGAATAAATAAATAAATAAATAAGATACACAATTGCACATGAAATGAATAATAAAAATTTCCCAATGTTAACAACGTCAGTACGGGGTCAGCATAAGGTCAACGTGACTGTCCAGTTAGCTTACGTCGTAATATCATTTAACCGCTGGAATTTTATTTCACAGATAGCAAAGAGAACTTTTTAGCAGCATCATGGATGGTTTTCTAAAAAGAAAAGCCCCACAGGAACGAAACATCACAGAGGAGCCGACTTCTTCATCAAGCCTTCATCCACCAGCTCTGAATCTGCTCCATAGCTACCAGGCTAGCTGCTAGCGATAAGGCTAAAAAGAGGCAATACAAGGATGATGGATGGAAGCAAGCACATCACGGATGAAAAGAAGCTTTCCTGCTGAGGCCTACTCTGGTGCAGTTATCCTGTTCAGGTTATTTAAACTAAATAAACGGGACGGATGATGCAGCGTGGCTTTGGATTATATTTTACTCTGGGGTGTCGTGAGATTTTATTCACTTTTAAAAGGTGTCGTGACTGAAAGAAGGTTGAGAAAGGCTGCTGTAGAGGGACTGCTTCCCCCGGCCGGTTGGACTATGCTAGCTCTCTATAGGCCCCCCCCCGCCTCTTCACCTCCCACCTATGGATTTTTGTGGCCCTACAACACATGAAATGATGTTGAAGTGTCTTTCTTTTCTTTCTGAGTTTCCAGTGAAACTGGTCACACGCCTTAATGCAGTCGCGGTCAACCGAGACCCCGATAAACCGCCTCCCAGTCCCGGACGGGTACCTGCTAGCCTCCGTAGCTTGTTCTGAGCGTCCTTCAGCAGCTCCTTGGCCTCTACCCTCTACCCTGATGCTCTCCGCCTTCTTCTTCTTGGCGTCCTGCACCGCCTTGGCTTTGGTGTCGACCCGCTGCTGCACCTCATTGAATTTATCCGTCAGCTGGCCGTCCAGTATCTGAGCATCAGGACGCGGGGAACGATCTCAGCGACTGTTATTGAAGCCAGGATTGTGCGCACACACACACACACACAGAGGACGGAGACACACCTGCTTGGCTTCGTTGGCCTTGTCTCGCGCCATGGTGGCCGTCTCCTCGGCTCGGGCCGCCGCCATGCTGTTGTTGGCCCGTCTGGTCTTCAGGAGGTTGATCTCGTGTCCCAGCGTGCCGAGGCGTCCCATGGCCTCGTCCAGGTCGTGCTCGCTGTTGGACGTCTCCGACTCGATCTGCGCGGAGCAAACAGACTTCCGTCTTCATCCTTCTGGACGGTTTCATCACACAGTTCGTGCACATGCTGCACGTTCAGTGTTTTAGTGTCGTCTTTGTCTGCGTATGAGCTTCGACTGTTAGTGTTGAAATCTGAAGCGGCGCATCTTTTGGCCACTTGGGGGCAGCAGAAACAAAACATGATGTGGTCGTCTCACGTCATGTTCAGGGTGCAAACAACCGTCAAGGGATGCACGATAACTGTTTAAAACCGATACGATAACCGATAACTTTCAGCTCCTAAAGGCCGATAACTGATAACACACACATATACCTAAGATCATTACATCAGTACTATGAACAAAATCAAAAATAGTTTTGACTCTTTAAATGAACAGATATTTATTTTTTCCAATGAAAAACTATTGTCAAGCCTCTCAAACATTTTCTTAAAGCTATCAAACAAACCTATTTGATATCTCACATCAACTTAAATAAGGTTCATTACTGACTGATATAAAAAATAAAGGCTCCTTGAACTGATGGAAATACATGCATCAGAATTACTAACTGAAAAAATTAATTCCTCAATGACAATAAAAAAATAATGCACAGGTCATAATGAACTGACACAAGTTAGACTTGTCTCTGTAAATAAACTAAAAAAGTGCGCTCCATAGTAACAAAAAAATACGGTTAAAGGATTTTGGCTTATGGTTCCATTTAAATTAATACCTTTAATTAAAGTAAATGAGGTTCAGTAGTTTTTTTTTTTTTTTAAATCTCATGAAAGCTTTAGATGAGAGAGATGATGTAGAGGGGAGGAGAGGGGAGACTTGCTCCTGGCTATCTCATGTTAGCTCATGTTAGCTCACGTTAGCGCGATTTCAAAACTCCATGGAAGCGATGGTTATATTTCAGGTGGCTGATCGGGTTTGACGTATTAAAGCTTGTGCTATTTGTCACAAATAACCAGCAAACTATCTTCTTCTGAAACTTTAACAAAGTTCCACCATAGCCGCCATGTTTTTTTTTTTGTTTGTTTTTTTTAATCAGTGCACTGTGCCTTGAATGCACCTTGAATGCTGCATTCGTGGTGTAATGTAAATTCCTCCATTCCCTCGTTTGCTAGTTGTCGTTTCCTTTTCTATTTTTTAAATTTTTTATGTGTAACGTGGGAAAATACTCTGAATATCAATTCAAGTCAGCAACTACTAAAATTATGACCGAGTTAACGAGTTATTTTCTGTCATGAGGGGGTATTCTTGATTTTCCTGATTGAGTAATCGTTTTTCTGATTATGCCGACGCCACTTGAACATAACATTCACTGCTGGTCATTCAAGGCTCAGAGGGAGCGAGACACTGCTGTGTTGACAGAAATATAAATGTTATCGGGGCTATTCGTCGTGATATTGGAGTTATCGGGATGACGTCATAATTTCCTGTTATCGGCCCGATAGTTATCGGGTCAATAATTATTGACCTGCACCCCTACAACCGTCCTGAGGCTACTGGCAGAAATGTGGAAATACAAGACCCTGGTTTGTGATTTCGTTTCGTGCCTCAGGCGGAGGAGGAGGACAGAACGGGACGGAGTTGGAGCTTCGGCCGATCTGCAGAAACAAAACCGGAAACCCGAGCTGTTGCATGTTCTGCAGTGCATCATCTCCGGACGGCGCTGGTAAGAAGTTATCTAAAGAACTTTGACTGGTCAAAATGTTTCCGCGTTACGGGGGCCAATGACAATCAGAGGCCGGGGCCCCTTAAAGGCCCCCGTGGGCGGAGCTCAGCGATGCTTGGGTCAATAACACACTGAGGACGGATGCGTTTAGAGGACAGCACCTCTGCCAGTCGGTTCTGCGTGGCGTCAATGTCAGTCTTGGCTCTCACGATGGCCTTTTCTGCTGACGCCTGGGCCGTCTGAGCGTCCATCAGGGCCTGTTTCACCGCCTCAGCCGTGGTCTTCACCCCCTCGGCTTGGTGCCTGAACAACAACAACAACAACAACAACAACAGAGTTATCGACAGACCAGACGAGCCCACGCCAGTCCACGTTTCAATCAGCCCCGGTCGTTGGACTACCGCGCCCTCTTGGCGTCCAGCAGCAGCTGCTCCGCCTTGCGGACGTCGTCCTCCGTCTCCTGCAGGATGGCGTTCACGTTGGAGAGGCTGCGGACCCGCTCCTTGATTTCGTCGGCGAGGAGTTTGATCTGGAGGGGCGAGGCGGGGATGGAGAGCTCCAGCACGTGGTTGGCCACCGCCTCGATGCTGTCGGGGTCGGCCCCCTCTTCTGAAGGAGACAGAGAGACGAAAGCTGAGCGGAGGAAGCGAAGGCCTCGTTCAGGAAGGAACCGGCCGTGACTCACGGGTGAGGAAGTTCCTGATCTGCTTGATGAGGTCTCTCAGGTCGTTGTTGGAGCGCTCCACTTTGTTTTTGGTGGCGGCGGCTTTGTCCAGCGCAGCCTGGGCTTTGCTCTTAGCTTCATCCGCCTTGGTCTTCGCTTCTGCCACCTGCAAGAAACAGAAAAGCCAGACACGAGATGATCTTGTATCCCTCCGTGCTCTTAAATAACCTAATTTATCATTAAAACAGCTCTAAACCACACCTCCAAACTCATCTCCAACTAGCCTCTGTAGTAATTACCCAGGGGGTTCACTTACTTTTTTCTACAGGACTGTAAATATTTTTTGGGTGTGTTTAATGCAGGCACAACAGATCATAATTTTGGGCGTAACGTCAACTCAAACACACTGTGTGTTAGAGCGGAGCGATTTTATCGATTCCGTGATATATATATATATATGTATCGATATTTTTTTATATTTTATATAGATATTTTATCAAGTATAAAATCACTTTGTCCCTTTAAAATCTTTCAGAAAATGATGTAAATGTACTGTAAGATGAATATCGATATACCGTATTTTCTAGACTATAATTAGCATTTGCCGATTGTGCTAGTAAAAGTGGCATATTATGCTAGTGGCAGTGCGTTTTTTGCCCAAATTATGCTCAAATTATGCTCGCTTTTCAAAATTATGCTACTTTTTAAAAAAAATGATTCTGTGCACAAACTTCACAACTCACAAGACAAGTTTGAAAATGTATTTTATTAACCCTGGCCTGACGTTCTGGGCCCGGTTGTTCAAAACCTGGGTAACTTTATCCGGTGGTTAGGCCTATACGGCGGATAAATCTGCTATCCAGCGGATAGTTATCCAGCTAACAAAAATAGGTTGCACAAAGCCTGGATAGTGTGGTGAATAACTATCCGCGGATAGCTTGCTAACCATCGCATGTAGCAGAGCGTGACACAGTTTGCGCAAGGTTTTGCACTCAAATGGCCTCCAGTTACCATGGTAAAGTATGCAAATTTCGAGTAAACAACGAACTGTGTGCGTGCTCGCAGCGTGCGCTGGGTTTCAAAACAAATAAAAACAAATACAGTGAAAACTAAACCATGCAATTTCCGACAAAGCCCCGGATAACAAATTTAACATTGAATAATCTCGCTCGTTTCTGAACCACGCAGTCCGGCTTGACTTCTCTAATTCGTTCTCTAACGGTTAATTAGCGCTTGGGAGAAAAACTAAGGAGTCTGGGACCGAGACACAGACTTCCGGTTCCGTTTCATCGAATTCCCGCGGTATCTCAACACAACTAAAAAGCAATCGCAAAGTAGGAGTGGAACCAACTGTTAATAGTAATCTATCGTTTTTAGTAGCTGAGATCTTCGTTTTCTTAAATTATTCTAAAATTGTGCTATTAAGAAAAGAAAATATACGGATTATGCTAGCAGTGCTACTTTTGGAAAAAGGGCAAAAATTATGCTTAATTCCTCAAAAAATTACCAAAAATTATGCTAGCACAATCGGCAAGAGCTTAGACTATAAAGCGCACCTGAATATAAGCCGCACCCATTAAAATATAAATGAAATATATATTTTGTCACATATAAGCCGCCGGTATCCAGGCTGAGAAATAAGATATTTACATCGAAAGATTTTGTACCATAAGTGTTTATTCATATACCTGAACTGATTTTTCCTCCTCCTGTGTACTGAAACCACCCCCACACAGCAAAGACATCTGGACCGGACCCGCGAAACGGAACCGTATCAGGGTCCACTTGAACTCAGTGCCAGATCCGTTTTGGAGCCAGATCGTGGACCTGCTGGCTCCACGCTGCGTCTGGTCCACATCTGCGATTAAAACCTTACCTCTGCGGCGGGTCCACTCAGAACCCTGAAATCTGCTGGAGAACCAACAAACTGATAAATCCAGGTGTGTCTGAGTAGCTACAATGGTCAGACACACCTGGATTAATCAGTTTGTCCAATAATAACAGGTACTGATGCTAAATGAATGTAGCGTAGCATAGCCAACACAGGCTACTGAATTAAGGATGCAGATTTTGGATTTTTTTTTATGACCGTTAACCGACGCCCTTTAACGATTAATAACCGTTAACCGATAAGTCCGGAGGGGTTGGCTGCTGCGATGTTGCGCGCGTTGTCGTGGAAGCATGCGGACACTTCCCCATGTATGATCTCGCGCCAATGTGTCGCCGTCAGCTTGTCGCAGAGATGCCGCCGTCACTTTTGATTTATACTAGCGCGGTCTCCGCTGTTATTCCACGCCACAACGCAAGAGCGACAATCACGAACTAGCTAAACTTACTAAACTTATCTCTTGCGTTTTTCCACTTCCTCACCGTCTCGGCCGTATCCAGACCCACATTCATCGCTATCTCCCTCCATGAATTACTAGAATATGTGCTGTCTTTGTAGCGTGGAGAACCAGAATCGTACAGATGTGGGTACTTCCTCATTTTTTTCAATGACGCGCTCTTTTCTAAGCGGATGTAGAATTGACCAATCAGAGGCCTGTTGCACCTGTCGACACGCCCCCATGAGTTGATTGAATTACGTAGCTTAAAAACAAAATTGACCGTTAGTATTAATCGGTTAGAGTTACTGTTATCAGTTAACGGTTAAACGGTTAACCATGTGCTTAACAATATACTTAACAAAAACAGAATAGCCTTTAACTACTTGGTTTGTTTTTTGGTCTTTGCACTTCCTGATAGAGCGCCCCCTGAGGGCTGAAGAAAAATTCATAGAAAAGCCGCATCTCTGTATAAACCTCATGGTTTAAAGTGTGGGACAAAAGTAGCGGCTTATAGTCCGGAAAATATGGTATATTGTATCGTGAGCTGAATATCGTGTATTGTACCGTATCGTGAGATTAGTGTATCGCTACAGCCCTACCACGTGTGTCCGTTAACGGGGATCAGATCACAGATCGGTTCGTGCCGTCGTACCTTCGTGAAGAGCCCCTCCACAGCTTTGTTCAGCTCCTTCTCCGCCGTTCTGGCCCTCTCCACAGCCTTGTCGGCCGCCGCCACGGCGCCGTTGCAGTTCAGGCCTCCGCAGTGGCGGTTTCCCTCGTCGTCGCGGCAACCGGCTCCCCCGCACGGGCTCTCTCCACAGGGGGCGTCGCCCGGCTCTCCGCAGACCTGTCGGCGGGTCATCGGTTGTTACAAGCGGACGACCCAACGCGTCCCCGGATCGCTCGCCCCCGTCCCAAACCTTCTCGTTGATCCTCTTCAAGCTCAGCCCGTGCGCTCTGGCGCCGAGCTCCCCGAGCGCCCGCTTGTTGGCGGAGCTTTTGCGGCCGAAGTCGTCCTTCTTGGCGGCGATGAGGCGCTCGGTGCGGCGGCGGGTGTCGGCGGACCGGCTGACCGTGCTGGGCCTGGCGGTCGTCGACTGGTTGGCGCGTCGCTCGGCGTCGCGCGACGTGTTGTAGGAGCTGCGGATGCTGTCGTACGCCCCTGGAGAGAGAGGAGAGAACACGTCCGTTAGCTTAGTTCGGGGAACAACGCCGTAGACCAGCGCGGCGTCGTTCGCCGTCTCACCGAGGAAGTTGGAGTTCTTGAGGACGGCCAGCTGGTGGTGCAGCTGCTGCGACGTGAGGTTCAGCTCTCGAGCCTCCCTCTCCAGGGCGCTCAGCTCCTTGCTCGCCTCAGAGCTGCTGTCCTGGACCGTCGTCAGGTCTCCCTCCAGGCGGTTTAAGGTGTCGGTCGTCTCGCCGATCTGCGCCCTGCGGATCGACACCCGGCAGAGTTACGAACAGCAGATTTATGTTATGTTTATGTTACAGAAGCTAGAAAGAAGACAAACTAAGAACCGCTTCCATCGGATTTATGAGGGTGAAGTTGCTGCTCGTCATCAGTCCTGGAAAATCAGGTGTTGAACTGATAATAAAACCGACTGCAATCAGGTGATTTTAATGACTCTTTACAGAAAACGCATGATTAAAAGTTATTATTATCGGCCTGATAACAGGAAATTATGACGTCATCCCGATAACTCCAATATATATTTCTGTCAACACAGCAGTGTCTCGCTCCCTCTGAGTCTTGAATGACCAGCAGTGAATGTTATGTTCAAGTGACGTCGGCATAATCAGAAAAACGATTTCTCAATCAGGAAAATCAAGAATACCCCCTCATGCCAGAAAATAACTCGTTAACTCGGTCATAATTTTAGTAGTTGCTAACTTGAATTGATATTCGCAGTATTTTCCCTCATGTTACACATAAAAAAGAAAAATATAGAAAAGGCTAAAAGAACGACTAGCAAACGAGGGAACGTGGGCTTTACGTTACACCTTGAATGCAGCCTGCAGCACAGCGCTGATCACAACAAACAACATGGCGGCGATTGTTCGCTGGTTATTTGTGACAAATGCTCCAAGCGAATTCCACGAGGAGGAAAAATAGCACAAGCTTTAATACGACAAACCTGATCAGCCACCTGAAACATAACCATCGCTTGTGGAAGTTTTGAAATCGTGCTAACATGAGTTAGCTATTGTTAGCATAAGCTATTATGAGCTAACGCTAACATAAGCTAAGATGCACTAACCTGAGCTAACGTTAACGTGAACTAACGCTAACATAAGCTAGTGCTAATGGGAGCTAATGTGAGCTAACGCTAACGTGAGCTAGCCAGCAGCAGAAAATTCACCAGGACTTACACACATCGGCGAGGCTTTTGAAAAATAACAAGAAATTAGCCAAAGATGACCCAGATGGGTAGAAGGTAGAAATGTTTGAATCTAACTTGTGTCAGTGCATTAATTTTCTATGTATATTTATTTTTTTGTAAACTTCTGGAAGTCACTTTTTCAGTTAGTAATTCTGATGCATGTATTTCCATCAGTTCAAGGAGCCTTTATTTTTTATATCAGTCAGTAATGAACCTTATTTAAGTTGATGTGAGATATCAAATAGGTTTGTTTGATAGCTTTATGAAAATGTTTGAGAGGCTTGTCAACTGTTTTTTTATTGGAAAAAAACAAATATTTGTTCATTTAAAGAGTCAGAACTGCTTTTGGTTTTGTTCATAGTATTGATGTAATGATCTTAGGTATATGTGTGTGTTAGCGGTTAGCCTTTAGGAGCTGAAAGTTCGGTTTTATAAATCAGTTATCGTGCATCCCTAATTGAAAGAGAAGGCACCTGAGATCCTCAATGAGCTCCATTAAGGTTGAGACCGCCGCAGAGGTGGCGTTGCGTGCGGTGACGATGCCCTGGGCCTGCGCCAGCTTCTCCTCCAGGTCCTTGAAGAACTTCTCGTACGGCCCGGTGAGCCCAGTGCTCTGGATCTCATGAGCGCGCTCTGCAAGCGCCTTGGTGCGCACGGCCAGGTCCTGACGAAGACACAGAATAATGTGAGCGGTTGATTCCTTGCTCACCGCCTTTTTGGGTGTTTGGCGAACGATGCATCAAAGACACCCCCCCCCCCCCCCCCCCCCCCCCCGCGCACCTGCACGATACGGTCCCCAGTCCCCGAAGCACTGGTGGCAGGGCTGGCAGTTGGGGAACTGGCCGGAGAAGCCCCTGGCGCACTGGTCGCAGCGGACGCCCGACACCCCCTGCTGGCAGACGCAGTGGCCGGTCACCCGGCTGCACTGGGACGTCTCGATCCCACGCCAGTCGCAGTCACAGGCTGGAGGAGGAGGAGGAGGGGAGAAGAGTGAACCACCTGTAGTCTGGGGTTAAACGTGACCTGCTCTCTTTTTACAAATTCAGTTAGCTTTTATTCATTTTTAGAGCGGGTTTGCTCATTTTTATTCGTTTTTGATTTGAAATACTTAGTTTTAGTTTAGTTTTTATTAGTTTCAGTGTTAGTTTTAGTTTTATTTTGTAAATTAGGGTTGTAATTTTGGTTGGAGTGAAGCACAGAACTTTTTGAAGGCTATCGAATCACATAGTCGTGTTTACATTCTGGTCTCAATAAACATATTTATCAATACATATTCCCTCTTGTGGTGTTCCTGCGTATTTACTGACCAGCAGCTATCTGGTCTCCATGGAAACAGTCCATTATAGTTGCTGTTTTCTCTCCCGTTCCTTCCCAACGCTGACTGGCCTGCAGCTGTAGCTTCTCTTTCCAGGGGGCTAGCTTAGGCTAGCTTATCCAGCTAGTCTTGGTTAGCCTTCTTTCCAGGGGGCTAGCTTAGGCTAACTTTTCCAGCTAGTCTTGGTTAGCCTTCTTTCCAGGGGGCTAGCTTATCCAGCTAGTCTTGGTTAGCCTTCTTTCCAGGGGGCTAGCTTAGGCTAACTTTTCCAGCTAGTCTTGGTTAGCCTTCTTTCCAGGGGGCTAGCTTAGGCTAGCTTATCCAGCTAGTCTTGGTTAGCCTTCTTTCCAGGAGGCTAGCTTAGGCTAGCTTATCCAGCTAGTCTTGGTTAGCCTTCTTTCCAGGGAGCTAGCTTAGGCTAGCTTATCCAGCTAGTCTTGGTTAGCCTTCTTTCCAGGGGGCTAGCTTAGGCTAGCTTTTCCAGCTAGTCTTGGTTAGCCTTCTTTCCAGGGGGCTAGCTTTCCATAACTTGGTTAGCTTCTTAGGGGGCTATTTAGCTAGCTTATCCAGCTAGTCTTGGTTAGCCTTCTTTCCAGGGGGCTAGCTTAGACTAGCTTATCCAGCTAGTCTTGGTTAGCCTTCTTTCCAGGGGGCTAGCTTAGGCTAGCTTATCCAGCTAGTCTTGGTTAGCCTTCTTTCCAGGGGGCTAGCTTAGGCTAGCTTATCCAGCTAGTCTTGGTTAGCCTTCTTTCCAGGGGGCTAGCTTGGTCTAGCTTATACAGCTAGTCTTGGTTAGCCTTCTTGTGTGAGCTTTTCAAACGGACTTTCAGATTCGTGGGTTTTTTTCTCCTTCAGTAGTATTCCACACATTGTATCACCTGCTTCTACAACAAGACACTTATTTTTATCGTTAACACAGTCATAGTCAAAGAAATCCCAAATAGGACTGAGACGCTTTCTCCCAACTTTTGCCGCAGCCATCACTGCTGATCACTTTAGTTTTTTTTTTTTTTGTGGTTGTTGTTGTACGGCGGAGTGAAGTTAATAGATTTCAAACGTTTATGAGGGAAAAAAAATTACAAACACGAAAACAAAGGATGTTCTTGACATTATTATAGTTAATTTTAGTTCGTTTTATAAACACATAATACAGTTTCAGTTAGTTATCGTTTTTTTTAAAAACTCTTATTTTTATTTTATTTCAGTTAACGAAAATGTTTTTTCAATTCTAGTTTTCATTATTTCGTTCGTTTTCGTTAACGATAATAACCTTGCTGCAGACTGGCTGACTTAACTCCCTCCGTATACTCTGAAGCAGGTGACAGTCCAGCATCATCCGCCATGTTGATAATTAAGCGTTCGGTATCGTCATTAGAGTACCAGACTAATTGGGAACCACTCAGATGATTTAAATCAAGCTGGCGTGTAATTAATCAGAGTGTCTGCTTTACTAAACTGTGAATCAAGCTCCAGTTCTAATCGAGGCAGCGTCCATTTCTGACCTCGACACTGAATCCGGGGGTCTCCCCAGTAGTTCTCCTGACAGTCCGTGCAGGTCTTCCCTCCGAAGCCGTCGCGGCACTGACAGTGGCCGGTGAACTGCAGATGAAGGGACAGAAGACAACCACATCAGTTGGAAACCGCTAAGGTGCCGCATTCAGAGTTTAAGATCTGTCAAGATTTACTTCTGGAAAGATAAAACGTGTCAGGAAGCAACTCAAACAGTCAACCGTGTGGTGGAGGAGGGTCATTAAACTTAAGGGTGCACGATAACTACCGGCCGATAACAGGAAATTATGACGTCGTTCCGATAAGTCCGATATCACGACAAATAGCCCCAATAACATAAATATTTTTGTCAACACAGCAGTGTCTCGCTCCCTCTGAGCCTTGAAAGACCGGCAGTCAATTACTTGAACTTATGTTCAAGTAACGTCGGCATAATCAGAAAAACAAATGCTCAATAAGGAAAATCAAGAATACCCCCTCATGCCAGAAAACAACTCGTTAACTCGGTCATAATTTTAGTAGTTGCTGACTTGAATCAATATTCGCAGTATTTCCCCTCATGTTACACATAAAATAAGAAAAAACTAGAAAAGGCTTAAAGAACGATTAGCAAACGAGGGAACGTGTGAATTTACGTTACACCTTGAATGCAGCCTGCAGCACAGCGCTGATCACAACAAACATGGCGGCGTGGAACTTCGTTAAAGTTTCAGAAGAAGATAGTTTTGTGGTTATTTGTGACGAATCCTCCGAGTGAATTCTACGAGGAGGGAAGCACAAGCTTTAATACGTAAAACCTGATCAGCCACCTACAACATAACAATCGCTTCCATGGAGTTTTGAAATCACGCTAACATGAGCTAACGGAAGCTAATGCTAACGTGCGCAAGCCAGAAGCAGTCTCTCCTCCCCTCTCCTCTAAAGCTTCCTTGAGATTAAAAAAATAAAAAACAAAAACTGCTGAACCTCATTTACTTTAATTAAAGGTATTAATTTAAATGGAACCACAAGCCAAAATCCTTTAAATGTTAATCTTTTTCAGTTAGTAATTCTGATGCAGGTATTTCCATCAGTTCAAGGAGCCTTTATTTTTTATATCAGTCAGTAATGAACCTTATTTAAGTTAATGTGAGATATCAAATAGGTTTGTTTGATAGCTTTATGAAAATGTTTGAGAGGCTTGACAATAGTTTTTCATTAGAAAAAATAAATATCTGTTCATTTAAAAAGTCCAAACTATTTTTGATTTTGTTCATAGTATTGATGTAATGATCTTAGGTATATGTGTGTGTTATCAGTTATCGTATCGGCCTTTAGGAGCTGAAAGTTATCGGTATCGGTTTTAAAATACAGTTATCGTGCATCCCTAATAAAACTGCTGCTGTTAGATTGTTGATTAGACAGGTGACCAGCTGAGGTCCCGCCCGCTTCTCACCTCGTTGCAGGAGGACGTCACGGAGTTGCTGGGGTCGCAGCCGCACGCCTCGCAGCCCCTCCCACCGGCCAGGTTCCAGTGGTCGGGGGCGCAGTGGTCGCACGACAGGCCCACGACGTTGGGCAGGCACTGGCACTGACCCGTGGCGCGCTGGCACACGCAGTCGTCGCGCTCCATGCACTGGCTGCGCTCGGTGCCCAGGAAGTTGCACGTGCATTCTGAGCGTGGAGAGGAAATGGTCGTCACCCCGGCATGTCCGTCTCTTTTTTTAAGCGCTAATAGAGAGCTAACAGAGCGCTAAAAAAATGCTAACAGAGCTCTAAAAGAGTGCTAACAGAACGCTAACAGAGCACTAACAGAGCTCTAACAGAGTGCTAACAGAGCACTAACAGAGCTCTAACAGAGCGCAAACAGAGCACTAACAGAGCTCTAACAGAGCGCTAACAGAGCACTAACAGAGCTCTAACAGAGTAACAGAGCACTAACAGAGCTCTAACAGAGCACTAACAGAGCACTAACAGAGCACTAAGAGAGAGCTAACAGAGTGCTAACAGAGCTCTAACAGAGCACTAAGAGAGAGCTAACAGAGCACTAACAGAGCACTAACAGAGCTCTAACAGAGCACTAACAGAGCTCTAACAGAGTGCTTACAGAGCACTAACAGAGCTCTAACAGAGTGCTAACAGAGCACTAACAGAGCTCTAACAGAGTGCTAACAGAGCTCTAACAGAGTGCTAACAGAGCACTAACAGAGCTCTAACAGAGTGCTAACAGAGCACTAACAGAGCTCTAACAGAGTGCTAACAGAGCACTACACAGAGCTAACAGAGTGCTAACAGAGCACTAAACAGACTAACAGCTCTAACAGAGCTCTAACAGCTAACAGAGCACTAACAGAGCTCTAACAGAGCTCTAACAGAGCACTAACAGAGCTCTAACAGAGCACTAAGAGAGAGCTAACAGAGCACTAACAGAGCACTAACAGAGCTCTAATAGAGCGCTAACAGAGTACTAACAATGTGCTAACAGAGCTCTAACAAATCGCTAACAGAGCTCTAACAGAGTGCTAACAGAGCTCTAACAGAGTGCTAACAGAGCTCTAACAGAGCGCTAACAGAGCTCTAAAAGAGTGCTAACAGAGCTCTAACAGAGTGCTTACAGAGCTCTAACAGAGCGCTAACATAGCTCTAACAGAGCACTAACAGAGCACTAACAGAGTGCTAACAGAGCTCTAACAGAGTGCTAACAGAGCTCTAATAGAGCGCTAACAGAGCACTAACAGAGCGCTAACAGAGCTCTAACAGAGCACTAACAGAGCTCTAATAGAGCGTTAACAGAGCACTAACAGAGCTCTAACAAAGCGCTAACAGAGCTCTAAAAGAGTGCTAACAGAGCTCTAACAGAGCTCTAACTGAGCGCTAACAGAGCACTAACAGAGCGCTAACAGAGCACTAACAGAGCTCTAACAGAGTGCTAACAGAGCACTAACAGAGTGCTAACAGAGCTTTAAAAGAGTGCTAACAGAGCTCTAACAGAGCGCTAACAGAGCATTAACAGAGAGCTAACAGAGCACTAACAGAGCTCTAACAGAGCTCTAACAGAGTGCTAACAGAGCTCTAACAGAGCTCTAACAGAGCGCTTACAGAGTGCTAACAGAGAGCTAACAGAGCACTAACAGAGAGCTAACAGAGCACTAACAGAGCTCTAACAGAGCTCTAACAGAGCACTAACAGAGCGCTTACAGAGCATTAACAGAGAGCTAACAGAGCACTAACAGAGCTCTAACAGAGCTCTAACAGAGTGCTAACAGAGCTCTAACAGAGCTCTAACAGAGCGCTTACAGAGCACTAACAGAGCTCTAACAGAGCTCTAACAGAGTGCTAACAGAGCTCTAACAGAGCGCCTACAGAGTGCTAACAGAGAGCTAACAGAGCACTAACAGAGAGCTAACAGAGCACTAACAGAGCTCTAACAGAGCTCTAACAGAGCTCTAACAGAGTGCTAACAGAGCACTAACAGAGCGCTTACAGAGCGCTAACAGAGTGCTAACAGAGAGCTAACAGAGCGCTTACAGAGCACTAACAGAGCTCTAACAGAGCACTAAGAGAGAGCTAACAGAGCACTAACAGAGCACTAACAGAGCTCTAATAGAGTGCTAACAGAGCTCTAACAGAGTGCTAACAGAGCTCTAACAGAGTGCTAACAGAGCTCTAACAGAGCTCTAACAGAGCGCTAACAGAGAGCTAACAGAGCACTAACAGAGCTCTAATAGAGCGCTAACAGAGCACTAACAGAGCTCTAACAGAGTGCTAACAGAGCTCTAACAGAGCACTAACAGAGCGCTAACAGAGCACTAACAGAGCTCTAACAGAGAGCTAACAGAGCACTAACAGAGTGCTAACAGAGCTCTAAAAGAGTGCTAACAGAGCACTAACAGAGCGCTAACAGAGCACTAACAGAGAGCTAACAGAGCACTAACAGAGCTCTAACAGAGCACTAACAGAGCGCTAACAGAGCACTAACAGAGAGCTAACAGAGCTCTAACAGAGTGCTAACAGAGCACTAACAGAGCTCTAACAGAGCGCTTACTGAGCACTAACAGAGTGCTGACAGAGAGCTAACAGAGCACTAACAGAGCTCTAACAGAGTGCTAACAGAGCACTAACAGAGCTCTAACAGAGCGCTTACAGAGCACTAACAGAGTGCTAACAGAGAGCTAACAGAGCACTAACAGAGCTCTAACAGAGAGCTAACAGAGCACTAACAGAGTGCTAAGAGAGTGCTAACAGAGAGCTAACAGAGCACTAACAGAGCTCTAACAGAGTGCTAACAGAGCACTAACAGAGCTCTAACAGAGCGCTTACAGAGCACTAACAGAGTGCTAACAGAGAGCTAACAGAGCGCTTACAGAGCATTAACAGAGCTCTAACAGAGCACTAAGAGAGAGCTAACAGAGCACTAACAGAGCACTAACAGAGCTCTAATAGAGCGCTAACAGAGCACTAACAGAGTGCTAACAGAGCACTAACAGAGTGCTAACAGAGCTCTAACAGAGTGCTAACAGAGCTCTAACAGAGCGCTAACAGAGAGCTAACAGAGCACTAACAGAGCTCTAATAGAGCGCTTACAGAGCACTAACAGAGTGCTAACAGAGAGCTAACAGAGCACTAACAGAGCTCTAACAGAGAGCTAACAGAGCACTAACAGAGTGCTAAGAGAGTGCTAACAGAGAGCTAACAGAGCACTAACAGAGCTCTAACAGAGTGCTAACAGAGCACTAACAGAGCTCTAACAGAGCGCTTACAGAGCACTAACAGAGTGCTAACAGAGAGCTAACAGAGCGCTTACAGAGCATTAACAGAGCTCTAACAGAGCACTAAGAGAGAGCTAACAGAGCACTAACAGAGCACTAACAGAGCTCTAATAGAGCGCTAACAGAGCACTAACAGAGTGCTAACAGAGCTCTAACAGAGTGCTAACAGAGCTCTAACAGAGTGCTAACAGAGCTCTAACAGAGCGCTAACAGAGAGCTAACAGAGCACTAACAGAGCTCTAATAGAGCGCTAACAGAGCACTAACAGAGTGCTAACAGAGCTCTAACAGAGTGCTAACAGAGCTCTAACAGAGTGCTAACAGAGCTCTAACAGAGCACTAACAGAGCGCTAACAGAGCACTAACAGAGCTCTAACAGAGTGCTAACAGAGCACTAACAGAGTGCTAACAGAGCTCTAAAAGAGTGCTAACAGAGCACTAACAGAGCGCTAACAGAGCTCTAACAGAGAGCTAACAGAGCACTAACAGAGCTCTAACAGAGCACTAACAGAGCGCTAACAGAGCACTAACAGAGAGCTAACAGAGCGCTAACAGAGCTCTAACAGAGTGCTAACAGAGCACTAACAGAGCGCTAACAGAGCACTAACAGAGCGCTAACAGAGCTCTAACAGAGCACTAACAGAGCTCTAACAGAGCGCTAACAGAGCGCTAACAGAGCTCTAATAGAGCGCTAACAGAGCGCTAACAGAGCGCTAACAGAGCTCCACTCACTCCTGCAGTTGCGCCGGGAGGCGTCTCCGAAGTACCCGCTCCTGCAGATGCCGCAGCCCGGGCCCTCGGTGTTGTAGAGGCACCTCCTGCACTCCCCGGTCTGCCTGTCGCAGGCCTCCATGTCCGACATGTCGATGTTGTTGTTGCACCGGCAGGGCTGGCAGCGCCCGCCGGGCTGGGAGGGGTTCCCGTAGTAGCCCGGTGCACATTCCTCACAGCGGGCACCTGAGGAGGAAAACGGGGAGAGTTCAAACCCGCTACACGAGGTCGCGCGACACGTTTCAGGGTATGAAACAGCAGGGAGCAGGAAGCTTGCAGCAAAAACAAGCTAATCTGGGTTCAACGCTGTGACGAGGACCCTGAAATGACTGGATTTAGAGAATTCTTAGACCGAGAGATCGAGACCGTGAGTCTAACACCTGGCTGAACCTGCATCTGCAAAGCAAGAACGTGATCGTGTTAATTCAGTTCCATTTACTCGTCTTGGGTCAGGAGTCATCTGAAGGCAGTTTAGCGAGAACGTCAATGAGCTCGACGCGGTCCAATTGACATTTCGGTAGGCGCCACCCCCTTCCTAGTTACTGTTGCTAGGTCGGGCAAACTTGCAGCTCCTCCATTAAGGACTGTGTTAATTCGCTATTTTTCCGATGTGTATCATCAGTGTTAATATTATACTATAATAACGCCATGGTGAAATATCGCTACTAGAGACCTGCAACCAAAACAAACGCTGGAAAAATGCAGGTTGTGGG
>JAGFBZ010001445.1:0-358719 GCA_018398805.1 Hirundichthys speculiger
CTGTCGAAATCTCCTTTAACGGTTTCAGGTTGGCGATCAACAAATCGGCTGACTTCGCGATTTGCCGTCAACTTAATTAGATAAGTTTTGTCCTGGGTCGAGGCATCAGGGAACCTTTGCAGGTAGAACCTGAGGTCTTCCAAGTATGCGCGAGTGTCATTTATCGCTCCAGGAACGGGTTCAAACTTTGGTATGTGTCGAGCTAGCCTTTCTAATTCCCTGTCGGGGAGGCCCCGGGGAACCTGGTGGCCCGCTGGGGAGGGCGACTGCCCTCGACGTATCGTGTCTAGGTTTGACTCAAAAGGTTGATTCGGGTTCGCGAATGGTGACATGAGTGGCGGTGAAGGAGGTTCACTACCAGCTCCTGGTACGCGAGGATCAGCCTTTAGTTCGATAGAAAAGGGCGGAGGTGTTCCAGCCGTTCTGGCTGTGAGGGACCTCCTCAGCTCTTTTCTAGCCGTCTCTAAGTCTTCGGCCAAGCCGGTATTTTGGCGGTGGGCCTCTGTGAGCCCACGCTGAGTTTGAGCGAGCTGCGCCTGCAACAGTAGAAACCAGTTCCTGTTTGGTGTCGAGTTGCTTACTGTAAGCGCAGCTCTCTTCCTGCATCGTTGCAGCCACCTGTCGGACTTCTTTGAGTTCCCGATGGGACTCTTTACACGCTTCGTCCATGTCCTTAAGGAAGGCGCTTTGAGTGGCGATTGTCTGATCGCCTTCGTTTTTTCTCGATTTCTAAGGTTGTAATAGTGGCTTCGCACTCGTCCGTTTTCTTTCTGGCCTCATCCCGCTCGGCTACGAGCTGGGCCATCTGAGCATTTGTTTCCCTGAGCTTGGACTTGTACTGTTCCGCTTGGGTTTCAGAAAAGCGTTGGTTTTCTGCGATTGGGTTATTTTATGCGAACGTGACTCGAGTGAGCTACGTGCCTTTTCTAGCAGAGCTTGTGCTGTTAGAAGCTGGGAAGTTAGCAAAATCGTCATGCAACCTAACATTTTGGTCAGAGCTTTATCTTTCGGAGGGTCGGTGAGTGCCTCCGCTATTAGGTCTGACAGTTTTGAGTCGATTTCGGTGGTGGTTAATCGCTCAACGTGTTCTTGATAGCCAGGATTTAGCTTCCCCGTAAGTTCGGTTACAGCTAATTCTAGGTTATCAAAGATTGTTCCGTGGCTAATACCGTCAGAAGGGTCTACATCTGCCATTTTCTCCTTTGTCTGAGCTTTGTTGGCAGTTTCCTTAACTTCTTTAGCTTCGTGCCACCTAGCTTGCCGAACGTTGGTTCTGGCTTAGCCTAATCTGTTCCACTTAGTTTGTCTTAAATTTGGAAACCAATCTACCTAGCTTCAGTTAATGCTTAGTGTCCTAGCCTAGCCACTTAGCCTAGCCTGACCTAACTTCACTAGCTTAGCTTCCTGACTTCCTGAGCCGCAAAACAGCCTAGTTAGCTTTGGTTAGCACTTGGCCTCCTAGCCTAGCTACCTAGCCTAGCCTAACCTAGCCTACTAGCTTAGCTTCCTGACTTCCTGAGCCGCGAACAGCCTAGTTAGCTATGGTTAGCACTTAGCCTACTAGCCTAGCTACCTAGCCTAGCCTGACCTAGCTTCACTAGCTTAGCCTCTTGGCTCGATTAGCCACAAAACAGCCTAGTTAGCTTCGGTTCGCACTTAGCCTCCTAGCCTAGCTACTTAGCCTAGCCTAACCTAGCTTAACTAGCTACCAATGACTGAGTTAGCAATTAGCCTCCTAGCTTTAATGAACTACAAAACAGCTGAGCTAGCTCGTGTTAGCACCTAGCCTCCTAGCTTAGCCACCTAGCTTAGCCTGACTTAGCTTGATCAGCTATGAGTCAACCTTGTTAGCTTCAGTTAGCATTTAGCTGGCTGAGGGCTTAGCTGAGCTTCTCTGACTATCAACGTAGCCTATACTGACCCCTAGTGGTCACTCCTCAGTGCTGCAGCTCTCTATGGGTCGAATTATCACTTCTGTTTGATTGTTGGCCCTATACAGTTCTCGTTAGACTGCTCAATCAAAATATGTTCACGGGAATGTGTCATTCAATAATCAGAGGTGATCTGCTGTTGTCCTTTCTTGGGACAAATTATTACATGGGGTGCCTTTACACCAACTTGGTTATTCTGACAAAAGCCACAAAAGGGTGGTGTTTCTCCACCTGCAAACTTCCAGGGCTTTCGTCATGAAGGATGGTTACCAGTGCGATGATGTCGTCACGTCACGCCCTGACTACGCCCACCGTGAGGTTCCCAACTGTGCAAGGAGTCACTTGACCTCTGGCCACCGGCCAGTAACAACATGCAGGGCTCACGCGTCGCCTGTGCGCGCAGCTGCTCACAAAATGATTCTACGTGACACAAATCTCAACCATCAAAAGCGTTTGTTAATTCAATAACTCTTGACACAAACTGAACCCAGCGGGTTCTCAACTTCACCTCTGCTTTAGAAGTTTTATCAAAAACTCTGCTGCACAGAGAAACTTTTCAGCCTCGGCTAAAACACAATACGCGCCTTTGCTCGTGCCCTCTGCAGCACACGCGAGTGGAAGACGTTTCAGCTTCTCACTCGGATTTTCCTGGGCCTGATTGCCCCTCTCTTCTCTCAGGAAGTGATTAACAACTAGTCCTGCCACACAGACTTTGAATCTCTAGCGGCAGTCCACTCAAATTTTTCACTTCAGAAGCTTCACAACTTCAGCGGCGCAAAGCAGAATCTTCCGCTATTTGAGCAGAGCAGAGCGCATCGGCGCGTTCACGCGCCTGGCTCAAGTCGGCTTTTGCCAACTGATCACAGATCGTGTCCCCTGGTTTCTTAGGAACTCAAAATCGGGACCTTATTACTGTGACGACAAATGAAATGAGTTTTCTCTTCAGACGTTAGTCTGGGAAAACGATAAGTTTCTGCACCTCTCGGGGTGCAGGACAGACGGCCCGCGGGGGCGGGGCTGTTCTTCCGTGTTCTCTCACGGTTTCGTCACGTTACAAAAGGGAAAGATTTTTTGTTACCACACTGTGGATTAACTTTCCGTTAAGCAATATTTCTGTGGCGACAACGCGCATAAATGAGACAACGATCCCTGGTTAGCTAGGCCAGGACGTCGCTCGGCTGAACCTCGTGCACGCGCCGGATTTCCGCGGACACGCACAGAGCGCTCAGAGCAGTTACAAAATCTCAGGAATACGCTGGAACTTCGCCTGCTGGGGCCCTTTTTCAACAAAATCTTAACATGCATGCATTACATTTGATCATATATTACATATTAACAACGGAGGGTCCGTCAGAGAGTTTTATAACATGTTTTTGGCTACAGGGAGACAGCTCAAAGACTTGCCCCTGACTATCGATCGTGAGGGATTTAACAATGGGTATTCTCTGTTTGCTTTCAATCTACAGATGATAACGATGTTCTCTCCCCGGTTTCAAACGGTAATTTGAGGTTGGAGATGAGATTCAGAGCACCGTTAACCCATACCGTGACTCTCATAGTCTACGCCTGTTACGATTCCATTCTGGAGATCGATGCGAAAAGACAAGTGCTGGTGGATTATTACTGATAAAAACCAACATGGATAACATTCAGCTACAGAGTCTCCTGCAAGGTCTGTTAGGGGATGTGTTTTGTGGAGTTTGGGCCTCCGATCGTCTACCATCGTTACCTCCTGCTTTTAAAAGGCCTGCTTTTTTCATCGTCAACACCCACCCGTTTCATAAGCCGGGGGAACACTGGCTGGCTTTAACATTGGAAGAAAACAATGAAGCCACCTTTATTGACTCTTATGGATTTCCGCCAGACTTTGCTCATTACCCTCACAGTATTTTAACATTTCTGGAAAAACATTCTCAAAATCTCAAGTTTCACAACGCTCAACTACAGCATCTACTGTCAACCGTATGCGGTCACCATTGCGTCTATTATCTTTGCCACCGAGCCTGCGGACTACCATTTGAACAAGTGCTGAATCTGTATGACCGTGATGTGATGAAAAATGACCTTATGGTTTACAACTTTGTGAAAAAATATCAACGTTGTGTCAAGAGACGGCTAACCACCCTAAACAGTAGAGCTGTTCTCTGGAGCTTTTTAAAGATTGTTACTACTGATTGCATGCTTGCTTTGTTTGGTTACCTATTTTATCCTTTTATATCTAATGTGTATGAGGTTTATTGAAAAAGACTTATGACTTATGATGTGATGAATAAACATTTTATTTGTGAAAGACAAAAAGTTGTACGCGTTACAATTATTTATGATGAAATCCATTGCGGTGAAAAAGTCCATGGTTTTTTATTCCTTCTCTTTCGCTGTCGGGGTAACTCCTCCTCCTCTTCTTTTTCTTCATGGGGTGTATGCCAACGCGGTGATAGAATCAGTTTCTTTTTCCTTTTCGCATGAGGGGAGTCCTGTAGCAAGACCTCATCTGTGTTCATCTTTAGTCGGCGAAATTGGTCCCGGGCATGAGGATTAGTGACGGCTGATTGAGGAATGTTCAGCTTCAGCAGAGTATTTAGAAACTCTGACCACCCCCCGCCGGAGGTGACGAAGTTTTCTTATAGGGCAGGGTTCTCAAACTCATTCCTGAAAGGGCCGTGTGGCTGCAGGTTTTTGTTCCAACCATGCAGAAACACAGCTGACTTGTTTTAGTCAATCAACTAGTTGTCTTCACTGAAGGTCTGAACCAGTTCAGTTGATTGAGTGAAACAACTCAGCTGTGTTTCTGCATGGTTGGAACAAAAACCTGCAGCCACATGGCCCATTTAGGAATGAGTTTGAGACCCCTGTTATAGGGCAATGAAAGATATTTGAACAAATCAATCATATGAGAGACTTTGACAACGTTACCCTGCTCTGAATCTCTGCGCTGAATCAAACCCAAGGGATGATTCTGGACTTCTTTGGGTGAATGGATAACAATCTTGGAAGGATTCACGCGTTGATCAGGGAGAATGGCCAATAAATTCGGAATATTGAAGTATTCCCACCAGAGAAATCCAGCAGAACTTCAAGGCTGGACGGAGAGTGTGTCTCAGCCTGCCCCAAACAATTCTTTTTTGTTTTGGCTCCCTGGAAGCGCAGCCTTCAAGGCCGCTCCCTTATCTATTCTCCTGGATGCTGTGTGGCTTGGACGCTTCTACCCCCCCATTCCCCCCTCTGCACCTGGAGACCAGGATCTTCAGGCTACACTCCCTCCCCCACTTCAACGTCTTCGCTGGCCCCCCCCCTCCCGCCCTGCGCACCTCCCCCTTCTCCCCCGTGTGGCGATGGACTGACTGCGCGATGCGCCCAAGGCTGGCTGCGCGTGCACAGACTGTCAAATCTGGGTTATCCGCCATCGTGTTTCTATCAATGTCCTGTGTTAAGTCTGTACATGCTTAATTAAATGTGCTGAGGTGTTTTTTTTTCCCCTCTCACGACGTGTCCTTTTGACACGTAGTGGGAGATGTTCTTTTTTTTAACCTCCACCCTCCTTCCCCAATGTTATCTTTTTCAATCTAAGTCAGCGCGGAGCGACACTAGTTGCTTAGCCTCAGTCATCATCGACATCCATGTCCTAAATGTTGTAGTTGTTTTTTATATGTTTCTTGGATGATGTACTGGAATGCAATTTCGTTGTACTGGGACGCTGGTTCAATGACAATAAATGCTCTTATTCCTTATTATTCCTTATGAATGAATTCACCCTTCAGATTCCAACCACCATCACCCTGGGGTAATTTCTTTATAATATATTTAGTATTTTTGCGATCTCTTTGGGGAAGGCTGGTTAAAACTTCATCAATCAAATCCTCCTCCTCCTCCCAACTCCTCCCATCAGACATAGAGATCTTGCGGGAAACCCCCCGAGCCTCGTTTCCATCCTCAGCGGCCTGTTGACCACCCGGCTGCTCGCCCTCCACCCCCCGCTCCAAACTTAGAGTCACTCGAGGCTGCTCTCTCTGTCCTTGCTTCATCAAAATTAAATATCTCTGTAGTAAAGCATTGTATTTTTTAATTTTCTCATGAGAGTTTAACCCCGGGTCATCCAACATGACCTCATTTTCTGATCCAAATCATCTTCAGCATTTTCTCGGATCGAAGGAGCAGGGTGGGTCAGGTGGTTTAACTGGTAGGGGGAGATGAGAAACATTTTCTGCGTATTCTTTAAAGCCATTTTCACTTTCTTCTAATCAATCCTCCAATCAAATCTCTGACGAGGGGTGCGACTGTTGAAAGCAGCAGAGGACGCAGAAACCCACCCGACTGCCTCTTTAAAGTCTGATGTTTACGTTTTAAACTGACTTTCTTATCTGCCAGCAGTCTGATTATTTTCTTTCGCTTTTTCAGTTTTTCAAACTGTGTGAGAGACAGAGGAAGGTTTCCTTTCAAAACACTGAGAGCCACCTCACACAACGCCTGAATAAAATCGGTTGAGCTGTGAAGTAAGATGTCTTTACGTTTCTTGGGGTGTGGCGTGGTATAAAGCTCTGAGCAAAAGATTGTTTCTCTTTATGCGAGCTGACATGATTTAACCTTTGTGTTGTGTTCGTTTCTCCCCCCTTACTTTAGTGCTCCCAGTCAAATTTGACTGGCCTGTTTTAACTGCTCCTACATTAACAGAAAAACCCCTGATCATCACCAAATTTTATTTAACTCCTTTTTAAGCTGTAAACAATGTCTCAGAGCACTGGTTTACATGAATAACTGCAGTGAATATACATTAAATAGACACAGAAAGACACAGAAATAGTGAATTGTATTCCAAAATTATCATGTATTGTAAAAAAAAAAAGAAACAAAAATCAAAACAGTGACCAAATTCACACAACATCAACATGAACCTATCATTTGTATGTGTGTGTGTGTGTGTGGGGGGGGGGGGGCATGTGTCTTCACACACAGGAGTGGCATCCTAACAATATTTTCTATTCTTGCTCTGCCTCCTCTTTCCTGGGTGGATAAATACCAGAGCAAATCCTTGGACTGGAATATCACAGGTGCCTCTTCCTCAGGTGTGTCTTCCTCTGGAGCCTCTTCCTCACCATCTGTTGACTGGTCGGTCTCACAATGGTCTGGATCAAAATCAGGATCGATGTTGTCTTCTATCTCTGAGTCATCCTCCTCTTTTTCTGGTTGAACTTCAATCCTCTGTTCATCAGGTTGAAATAAAAGGTCCAATGCCTCTCAATGTGTTCATAGTAAAATGAGGGCAATGCACACAAAAAAAAAACTATATAGGTGGTCTCTGAGAAGATATGATACATTTTGTATCCGAAAGTGCGGTTCACGGATGGGCACATAAGCCTTGGAAAGGGACGGTTCCCATAACAAACACCTAAGTGTTGACTTTTAAATGTGGAACAAGTGTTAGTGTCATACATTTAGTTTGGAAAGTGTGGTTCATGTGGGGGGGGGTGGGCACATAAGCACCGGAATGAAGTGGGAAGAGGAGGAGACATCTATTTGTTCAGTCTGAAAGGGGTTCATGTGGGGTTGGGTGGTGTGTATGTGTGTATGGTGGTGTATTTGTGGTTGTGTACACTCTGATGGATGAACACAATCTAGGGTCACCCATTAATTTCCTATGGCGGTCATTTTTGACCGGGATCACCACAGGTGTTACAAAGTTGAATAAACTACTCAAAATTCAGAGAAAGTGGTGATCAGCAATTATATATGTTCAAATACCTAGTGTGGAGGATTTCATAAGGCCCTGAGACAATCAAATGTAAAACACAATATTTATGATTGATGAAAGTGGGAAATCGGTCAGATTTGACCCGAACACGACAGAAAGGTTAACTTGAGGTTTTAGGGATGTAAACGGTTTTTCTGCTGATGGGGAAGTACACCTGCCCGCAATCTGTACCGTTCTGAACAACTCGGTGTCAGGTCCATGATTAAATAACCGTGTGGGTTTTTGGTAGCATCTTCAAAGCTCTCCAGGAAGAATCGCTTTTGGGATGGGTAAATCTGATGGGCCAGGATGTTGATCTGGAGTTTATCTCGAGGGTTTTTAAACAGGACCAGATAGTTGCTGTTCAGACTGATTGTCCTGCTGTACTTCCCTTGGTGGAAGACATTTTGAGTCAACATCATCACGCTCATATTTCTATGATGCCTATACTGTGTAAAAATTTTCACAACTTCTGGATGATCTGAGGCTTGGAAAATAGCATCGTCTATGACGATTAAATGCCTTTTATTTGGAGGAAAAAGGATTTCATCTTCAAAAGACTCAGGTAGACCTTTGACAAACTGAATGTTTGTTTTTATTTTTTGCTGCAGTTCGCTGTACAAGGGTTGGAAAGAGGTGTATATCCAGACAATATTATCAGGAACAACATTAATCACATGCTCACAGTTTTCCAGTACATTTTTTGCAAAATAAGTCTTCCCACAACCGCTGGGACCGAAAATTAAACATGAAAAAGGAAAGATAAATCTGGGCTCTAATTCAATTTCCTCCATTACGGCCACTTTTTTTTTTTTTTTTTTTTTTCTCTCTCAATATCCAAAAGGCAGAGTTGCCCCGCCAGTCAGGAGATGTCTTTTATCGTATACGACCCTGAACGTTTTCTGAAATGATACGTTTTTCAGCGGGAAGCTCTTTTTATCCCGTCTGATGCTGTGCTGAGGTGTTTCAACAGCACCCCCTCGAGAGCCATCGATGTAACCTTCCACAAGCTCTCTGACACTGTCAAAATTGACCCACTGGTTGCACTCTTTTGTCTGCGTAATCCCCTTGACCTTCATGACCCTCTTCTTCTGATTCCTGGTCTGGTAGGCGTAACTCCTGGGACCTGCTATCCCCACCCAATTCATCAGTTAGATCCCCCAGGTAATTACCCACGTCCAGCGGGGTCTCACCATTCTTTATCACATAAATCAGACTGTCAGTGTCCATGTACAGAACCCTCTCCCCCAGCTTCTCGAGATAACTGTACAGCTTTAATCGTGCATAGGCAGTGGTGAACGCCACTATGAAAATATTGTCCGATTTACCCGGAGGGGGGACATCCTGGTACCTCCATTGGAGCAGGGCTCTCTCGTTGTCGAGAACATTAAAGTACTCGACTTTATATTTACCCGAAAACAGAAAGTTGAAAAATTCTTCAGGATCTGAGATGATGTTAGGCTGATACCTGTTACTCTGTGCAAACTTACCCCAGAAACTGTTGAGGCATAGTTTAGCCACCTGTCTCTTGGCAGCGTTTACCTTAATTTTTCTGGCATCTAACTGAACGCCTTGATGAACATAATAGTCCCGGACGTATTCCTCTCTGCTGGCCTCATCCGTTGCTTCTGCAGAGTAACCTGACGCTTCCTGTTTTCCTTTCAAAAATGCGTGAATGTAACCCACAAAACACAGAGTCGCTACTCTGATCAAAGTGCCACACCTCCGTGATGTTAAATTCAACCGTAACCCACACACCCGTCAATGCTCTGGCTTCATCATCATGCGTGCACGGGCCCTCTTGATGGTTAGCATCGGCGCAGCTACAGCACAAGGGAAAGAGCAGTTTACCCCCTGAACCTCTGTAAGGTAACACAGGGAAAAAGAGCCCACGAGGTGGGTAGACTGTGGCCTTAATGAACCCAAAGTAGTCCTGAGGGTTTCCAAAATCATTGCAGTGGCCTTAATGAACCCAAAGTAGTCCTGAGGGTTTCCAAAATCATTGCAGAGGATAGTAGGGTGTCCTAGCAGGTATGCACATGTACTATTCATGTATGGATACAGAGAAGTGACATCCACGTAGTACACGGTTTCATCAGGCCCTGCTGTATGTCTCAGCTTTATAGCGTTCGTTCTACCTCCATAGAGCGCATCGCGTGGAAGGAGGGGCTCTGGAAACTTAAAATCTCTGAGGAACTGTTTCACCTCCTCACATGATTTTTTCATCTCATTCCACTCGTGCTCTCTCATGATGATAGTGCGAACACCGTATTCAGACTCCAGTATCCGCACTCTCTCCTCGCTAGCAGCATGCAGCTCCCCGTAGGTGACACCCTTCAGAGGACAAATCTCATCAGGGTTCACACATCTCGGGCAACCGTGGAAAAAGCATCCATGAAATTCAAAGACGTAGACCACGCCCAAAATCACTGCATATCCATCAACATGAAATGGACCAATTCTCTGTTCGCCTTTGTTCAAGGCATGCTGGATAAAGATTCTGTCTCGGTGGATGACAAATTCTAGCCACTGAATAGAAGCGCTCGAAAATGCTTTACGCCCTCGCCTGTAGTTGTAAGGGCAGGGTATGGCCAATGTTTTGGGAGTCAGAAACTTTGTGCGAAAACACTTTCATGCAGGCTGAAGCGATGGTGATGCAGCCGAATGGATCAACGCCTGTCTCACTCTGAAACTACCGTCCGTACCGTCTTCTTCCGCTTATCCGAGGTCGGGTCGTGGGGGCATCAGCCGGAGTAAGGAAGCCCAGACCCCCCTCTCCCCGGCCACTTCCTCCAGCTCCTCTGGGGGGATCCCAAGGCGTTCCCAGGCCAGCCAAGAGACATAGTCCCTCCAGCGTGTCGTGGGTCTTCCCCCGGGTCTTCCAGTGGGCCGTGCCCGGAACACCTCACCAGGGAGGCGTCCAGGAGGCATCCTAACCAGATGCCCGAGCCACCTCATCTGGCTCCTCTCGATGCAGAGGAGCAGCGGTTCTACTCTGAGCCCCTCCCGGATGACCGAGCTTCTCACCCTATCTCTAAGGGAGAGCCCGGCCACCCTGCGAAGGAAGCTCATTTCAGCCGCTTGATTCCGCGATCTTGTTCTTTCGGTCACTACCCAAAGCTCATGACCATAGGTGAGGGTGGGAACGTAGATGGACCAGTAAATCGAGAGCTTCGCCTTCCGACTCAGCTCTCTCTTCATCACAACAGACTGGCGCAGCACCCGCATCACTGCAGATGCCGCACCGATCCGTCTGTCGATCTCCCGCTCCATCCTTCCCTCACTCGTGAACAAAATCCCGAGATACTTAAACTCCTCCACTTGGGGAAGGACCTCATCCCCAACCCGGAGAGGGCACTCCACCCTTTTCCGGCTGAGGACCATGGTCTCGGATTTGGAGGTGCTGATTCTCATCCCAGCCAGTCACTCTGAAACTCTTCTCTGAAAAATACTGCAACCCTTGAAGAGAATGTCAACATCGTTTTTGCAATACTTTAAAGCTTGTGCTCTAAAGTTAAAGGTACCCTGAGAAACACTGTCATACCAAGTGTAAAACTCTCGCTGTTCATCCTCTTTCATACCTTCTACACCGTAGTCAGATGGAGATGAGTAGGCTCCTATATACTCGAGATGTTTTTTGGAGCTGAATTTGTGTGGGAAGTAGTCCTTGGTCTGATCTGTGAAACCTAAAGCCTTAGGCATCGCAGCTAGACGCATGGTGAGGAAAGAGGGAGTTAATGAACCTTACCTGGTAATCAGGTTCCATCAATGAAAGGATCTTGCTTCCAGTCATGAGAATGTCCTGTACCAAAACACCTTCTCTCAACATACCTCTCAGAACCAGGTAGCTATCAAATCCTCTGGCATTATGGGCTATAAAAACATTGCGTGTGTACCGAGGGTTTCTGAAATGCATGAGAAAGGATTTAACACAGTCTAGACCGTAAAAAAACTTCTCTACGCCTTTCATCGTTTTTGCGCACACCAGAAAAGGGACGTGCTCACCGTGATCATCAACAAATGTTTCAAAGTCGTAAAAAGTCAAATCAGGGCGCCTATCGCCCGGAGCAGAGGGTTGAATGTAACATTGATGATCGTCGGAGTCAGATGCTAATTTCTCCCCACAGATTCTGCATTTTAACAGCGGACATCGGTGAGACTTTCCACTCTCCCCTGCATAGTAACTCAAGCTGCATTTTGGACATTTTCTGATCAGCTGGCAGAGACTGAGAGGGTTTATGTTCAGAATGCTCGGTTTAGCCTCTTTATGTCTGGTAAAGCAGGAAGGCGATCTACATTTCCTGTGACAGTCTGGACAGTTCACAGGTTCAAATCGCTGCGTAGGGCAGACTGGATCATTACAAACCTTACAGAACCCATTGCAAGCATGCGTATACGGGGTATTATACCCCTTGAAACAATAATTGCTGAAATGTGTTGTTCCTAAAAAGCCTTTGATATTTTTGATACCGTAGAAATGGTTTTGCTTTAAATATAGAAACAGGGGTTTCGAACGGTCCGGGAAGATTGTCTGGAAATGAGAAAGTTTGTTATCTGTTCTGTAAAAGATCACGATTTTGCGCCCTAGAATTTTCTCAAATTGACCTACATCAGAAAAAGTGACGGGTGTCTGATCGCCTAAACCTACCTTTTCCTGCAATGCTCTACCGAGTTTTTTACACTCATAATCTGTTGACTCATGATCAATCATGTGAGCGAGGCTGATGGTGAAACACAGTTGATCTTTCCTGTCATCGACAACAAATAAATGTCTCCTTTTGTTTTCCAGAACTTCACATTCTAACGTTCTCTCGAGCTTGCGTTTGGCACCACCCCAATGATCTCGCACCACACGGGCGCTAAACTGAACGTTATTGCTCGAGACAATACCCTCATTTGATTGAACCACCCTGTTGAGCAATGACTCGAGAGCTGGAAAAATATTTTCACCGATCTCATCAACATTGGCTAGAATACTCGTTCCACCCTAGAATACTCGTTCCACCCCTGAGATTCTCTCCGCCGATTTCAAACTGAACAACATCATTGCGACGTGCCCGGGCTCGTGTTTCATCAGCTATCATCAAAACCTGTCCCATTACACTATTATAAAATGCAATGATGTCAGGTTCCTTCCCCCAGCTGAGGTATGTTAAGAGTCCGTGTCACTTCCTCGTAGTTAAATCTCGGATGTCTCCGCCATGAATTTCCGCTCGTAGTTGCTACCTCCCCATCCTCAGCACGCTGCACCTCAGCCAACTCCACCCCCTCCTCTGCCTCCTCAACCAACTCCTCAGTCTCCTCAGTCAACCCCTCCCCTTCCTCTGTCTCCTCAGTCAACCCCTCCCCTTCCTCTGCCAACCCCTCCCCCTCCTCAGCCTGCTCAACAGACCCACCACTCTGATCATTATTCTGCGAGTCTAAACCGGTATGGTTTAAATTCTGCAAAGCATCTTCCAAGTTTCTGAACGGGGCGACCATCTGTAAAGCATGTTCCAAGTTTCCGATGGGGCAGTTTCTTTCTACAACCGAGAGTTCAGTGCCATAAGAGCTACCAACTTGTTCAGTCCGAAAAAGAGGCTGTAAATTATTTAACTGCCGGACTGCATTTCTAATGTTCTCGAGGGGTGTGTCTGTTTCAGAAGAGCTATCAATTTGAAAGTGGTGTGGCAAAAGATTCAAACCCCTGACAGCGTTCTCAAGTTCAACAGGAATGCACACATTTTCCTCCACGTCAGTCATCATCTAAACAAAACAAACAACAAACAAACAAATAAAAACATCAATTAAACAGCACCCGTTGATCATTCACACACTTGGCTGAAAAGATTGCAGGCTGTCTCCAGAATCTGACAGACTTTAGTCAGAAAATCTAGACAGATTTGCCGGCTCGCTGTATCTCCTCTCCCCCTCCTCCTTCTCCGCCTGACAGATGAATCTGAAAATGAGGAGAAAATTGTAGACTTTTTAAAACACTAACCCTCACCCGATGAAAAACATGTAAGTCAAGTCAAGTCTTCTCGGCAGAGGCGTACACCGTCTGCTCCCGAAACTAAGGCGTCTCGCAGCCCTGGACTCTCCTGGCGATGCTGCGGCGACAGCAGCAGCAGCTGCAGCAGCGGCAGCAGCGATGGCCGGAGCAGGTGTTGTGATAGACGGATTCTGAGCAGATATGACTCCACAATCCCTCTCTACCGTAGACGCCGGCGTTCTTAACACCTCACAGTCCGGTTCTGGGTGGACAATCACGATAGGTGAAGCAGTTGAAGGCTTGGGCGTGGTACGCACATTCACCAGAGGTGTTGAGTTACCTGGTGCTGATGACAAAAAAAGGCATGTTTTTATTTTTAATTTATTTATATCCTTCATTCATTACATAATTTAAAATAATAAATATACAAACAATTGTACATGTAAACACAGCCGACTCATAACAAGATGTGCGTTGTCCTTTTCTCCATATGATAAAGTTTTCTGTTTTTTTTTTTTTTTTTTTTTAACTTTCTACATAACGCGTCACTGGTACACGACTGCGTCACAGGTACGTGACCGCGTCATCAGTGTGAGACTCTCTCATTTCACCACACGACCGCAAGCGGATAGGACGTGCTCCAGAGCTTCTGTAAAAAAAAAAAAAAGGTTTTTTAAAATTACCTTCATGGGGATGGTTCTCCCAGTAGCGAGCTACTTCTCTGAGAAGACGCGGTGGGGTTACCGGCGAAATTTCAAGCCGTTCAACATAAACGCACGGATTCATGCGACCAGCGTTGGGATAAGTTGTTAGCCGCGTTGCTGAAAGCGTGCACAGAAAAACTGATTTAAACACTGTATTTACGAACCATTCAACTGAAGACATATTCAGGAGAATAAAATACCTTCGTTTGCTTTAGAATTCAACGCACGCTGTTCCGCCTCATCCAGATCTGAGAGACAACCTTCAAAGCTGTCACATGACATTTCAACCTGGAGTTTATCCGCAGCATCCACCAAATCTGTAAGTAAAACATCGTGATGCTTATTTTATATGTATGTTTTAAATTATTTAACCTGTTAAACCCTGACCCCCCTTTTTTTTAGCAAAACGCCTAAAATGACATACCCAAATTAAAATGATTGTAACTTCTAAACTGTTCTGTCCACATGGATGCATTGAAGTGTTCCATAAAGAAGACACTCTGTTGTTTCTTATAAAACTGTCAGGAACACTCTAGGTGATACAGAGACAGAGTAATGGAACTCTGAAGTCAGTAAAAAATTTTAAATTTTGTTCCGCCTGAAATAAAAAATGACTTTCAGGATGAATAATAGTCTGAATATTCATCTGAAATGGTAAATGACACTATCAGGCTGTAGGCACACTATAACTGAACATGTGTTTCAAATTTGAAGAAGATAGCACAACATATGACCATTTTACAGTGGTCTTTTTATTAAAAAATCTAGGCGCAGCTCCAAAAAGGCCATTGGAGACTCCAAATGGACACATGGTAACCAAAATGATATTCTGAGACAATAGGTACTTTTTCCTTTACATTTTGGTATTTTTCATCAGTTTGAGTTAAAATAGTCACAAATTTGCCATTTTTAAATTTTCAACTATTTTTTGGTATTACCATAAACCACATACTAACGTACATAACTGTGTAATAACCACCAATTCATAATATATTTCTGGCTACATGTGGAGCATATATACTTTTTAAAATATATGTTACAGTTAAGGTTTTGAAGTTATGAGGGCTCAATTGCATGAAGGTCAAGCAGGGAGGAGGCAGGAATAATCCAAAAACCAATTATTTTATTGTGCAATGTTATCAAAAATCCAAGAGAAACAAAAAGATCCAACTATGGCACAGTGTAAATGAACAAAACTAAAATAAGTATTTATCAAGAAAACAAATATCACACCAGAAAAATCACATTGTTTACAAATAAAATAAGACAATGTAGAAAAAAAATCAGTGTTCTTTTGTTTGTTTGTTTTTTTATTATTTCTGTGCATCATGCCACTGAATGTAACAGTTCCGCTTTGGAATAATGCACAGGGGTGTTTCACACTTCCTGCAGATTATTGGGGTCTTGTTTTTGCAAACAACACACTGTCTTCGACCCTTTGTCGCATCCTCAGATGGAAAAATATGGTCCACATTTTGTTGCTGCTGGCTGCTGAGTTGGGGATGGTTGTTTGGCTGTTAGCTCCTTTATGAGGAGCTCCCTGAAGGTCTTCTGTTTTACAGGGGTCTCTCCACGACCAACTGCAAGCTGTTTGTGTATAATGAAGCTGTTCACTACAGCGATGTCTACTATGTGGTAAAACACTTTTTTTGTACCACTTCATAGTTTTGTGTAGCGCACTGTAGTACCCGATGAGAGCATCAGAAAGGTCCACTCCACCCATGTAGGCATTGTAGTCCTTCACTGCATCAGGTATGGGAACATCTGTTCTACGAATACCTCCACCCTCATCCCTCACCCTTCTAGTGGCAGTGAAGCTGCTGAAAGCTTGGTGGCAGTTGGATGCCACAGTCACCTGTTTAGTGTCCATCCACTGGATGAACAGCAGCCCGTCGACTCTCAGCCATCTGAACTGTCCCCGCTTGGCCTTCTTCAAAAGCTTGTTCTCTTTGATGCTTGGAAAGCCCTTTCGGTTCTCTCGCATCGTCCCACAAGCCATGATCTTCTTCTGGATAAGATCATGGAGGAGCTTGGGGCTGGTGTAAAAGCTATCCATGTATAACTGATACCCAGTCCCCAATAGTGGCAGATCCAGAAGTCGCATGACAGCTGAGTAGCCCAGTCCATCTGTCAACTGTTCAGCTGTTTTGCCCTCATAAATGAAAAAGTTCCACGTGTAGCCATGCAGATCTGCAAGAACAAACAGCTTTATCCCCCACTTTGTTGGTTTGAGGGGTAAATACTGCTTGAACCCAAGTCTTGCTTTCGTGGCCACCATTCTTTCATCTATAGAAAGCTGCTGGTCAGGTTGATACAGAGCTTTGCAGGCTAACAAGATGTCATCATAGAGGGGCTTCACCTTGAACAGTCGGTCGTGTTGTGGAGTGCCTTTTTTTTTCTCATTTTCCTCATCCTCGTCAGGATCGCTGAGGTGGAGACACCAGAAGATTGAACTGAAACGATCCCGACTCATTACTGAGGCTGGAAAGCGAAAATTATATGGGGTATTTTTTCTCCAATAATCATCTTTAGCTGGGCACTTCACTAATCCACAGAAAATGATCACTCCCAAAAAAGTGTAGAATTCCTCCCTGGTGACAGGTTTCCACCTAAACGTCTTTCCTGCTGCTTTCATTTTCTCTGCCATTTTGTTTGTGTTTGTGATGAGAGTCCGCATTACTGTAAAACTGAAAAACAGCTTGAACAGCATAAAAGGTGTCCAAGCTGCTTCCGTGCCAATGGTTGGACCTCTGGGTTTGCATGGGTGAAAGTTAAGTTGTTGTGGTTGGGTGTCTTGATTGCTTTGGTCAAGCCATTTTTCACCCTCCCCCACCTCCTCTTCAGCTCTGTCCCTGGTAGTGGGGGTCTGTGCAGGTGATCTTCTGGAACATCTCCTTGATTGACGTGCAAATGTCCTCCTCCTCCTGGATGGCTGTGGTGGGGGAGGTGCTGACGATGATGGCCCTGGCTCCTCTTCTCCCTCTGGACTGTTAGAAAATGTTTAGAATGAGTTATCAGTAGAGAAACAATATTCTTCATGGGACAGACAATAAACTATAGATAACAGTAATAGTACAGTGACATCATGCAAAACATTTGTAGTAACAGCTGAAACACATACCATGACTTCGTTTTCTTGCTTGCTGTGGTGGATTTTAGCTGGAGGCTCCCAGTCTTCATCACCTTCATCACATTCATCTTCAACACTAATGAGAAGAACAAAGCAGGTCAGAAATAGTCTACAGTTACAAAGTTGTTATAGCCAATAAAAAGTGGTCTTATTCAAAAACAAACACCAAAAGATAATAAAAATACAATAATGATAAAAAAAATTGTGTTAGTATTAGTTTCTGTAGTACTACTGAAACTAATACTACTTAGGACTTTGTACTAAGAAGTACTAAGTACTAAATTCTGATACATACAATATAAATCTGATGTATAAAAGTACACGTATTTATAAAAACCAAACAAGTAATAAACACAACATGATAAAACTTACTTGTCTACAGCCGGATCAATGCCTTGTATGAAAAGCTCCTCTTCATCCGTGACTTCTTGATCACTGTCTGAAGAGTCCTCAAAAATCTTCTCCAGTGCCTCCTGGACACTAAAACGTGTTTTTGACTTACTTTTAGCCATTTAAAACCGTGAAGTAAGTTATCTTATTTTACGCGAGTTATTTTGCTGCTTGCACCGCTGAGCGCTCTGCGTAAATGCGCATAGGCACAACTGGAGGAGTGCACAGTTACGCGCAGGCGTAGAATGGCTCAGGTAAAGTCAAATTACACATGCAATACGTCATTGGAAAGGTTGATCTATGCTCTAAAAGGCGGACATGACGAATCTAAGGTCCGCCTTGTAGCTGTCAATCAAATGCGTTACAAAGAGAGTCACCGGAAATTCGAACGAAGCCGTCTTTGTTTCGAGAAGATGATTCCTCTGCTTGAAAAACTACGATCGGAAATCAAACAAAACGTTTTTACACTTCTAATATGGTACTGAATTGCAAAAAAGTGCTTTGGTTACAAGTAATAACATTTATTGACACTAAATCTCAATAAATGATCAAGAGAATTCAACCGTACATGAAGAACGAAGCTTGTTTAGGGCTTGTTCTCAGCAACCAAAAATCGCTCGAGTGAGCATCTTTCTGTTTATAGACAAGCTAAGCCTCTGTCAACAAACAGGGACCGGATTCAAACCGTTTCTCTTTCCTGCGCGTTTTCAGGGACTTTTACCGACGAAAACCGGTAAGTGCTGACTTTCACGACTCACGACTTTTGGCTTTTATGTCTTTAGGCCCTTCTTGTGCAAGATATATAAGAGATGAAAGAAACACGGCATTATTTTTGCAAAGAGGAGACTCTGCAGAGTTCAGTGATACCAAACACAGCTATGACAGATGAAGTGATCCTTCTGTATGAGTCATTTTTAGACAAAATTATTACACAATGAGGACGCCGGTGTCCTCGTCGGGCGCATCAGGTTAAATAGTATGAAAAAGTATTGTTTTCTAAATTAGACATTACCTGTATCGGATTGAGTCAGATGTATCCCGGACAGTTCTGAGTCAGAACACTGAGAGAAAAATAAAAGATGTGAAATTTAAAAAGATATAACGGATAAAAAACGGTGATGGAATCATAATAAAATAGAAAAATAAGTTTATTTACTCACCTGGAAACCAGTACGAGTGATTAACTCCCCTGCGTGCTAATACGATACACAAGTCAGTTTAAAACGTGTGACTGAAAAATAAGTACTAAATTGAATGAAGATAAATTAGTTACCTTGAGCGTGGCTGTCGGCTTTCATTGTGAGCTCAATTAGCTTATGGTATGATGGTTAACTGAGGGGCAGTACCTTTTTATACACGTGAGCGTGTCAATATTGGAATGTGTGTGTATGTGTGCGCGTGTGTCTGTATGTGTGTATGTGTGTGCGTGTGTGTGCGTGTGTGTATGTGTGTGACAGAAAGATAATAAGGAAACAAATGCGTAATAATGGGCTGTAAAACTGGTTGGCTTTGTGGTATTAAAAACCGTGACTGTTTACACAGGAAACAGGTGGGGAGTCACCAGTATGTTTTCGAAGATATTAGTGAATAGTGAGAATTAAAGTGTTTAAACAATACTGCGACTAACTGCAATATAGAGCAAGACACCAGTAACTACTAAATTGCTCTATGCAGCTGGATTATGTACACGCGAATGAATGAATAAACATGTTTTCCCCTTGTTACAGGATTCACCAAAGTGTGTACAACACGATTCTACTGAGAGAAGGACGTGCATAAGAAGCTGCACTGCAGACAAACAAGATTAAAAACACTGTAACTAAGGAAAAAGGTACTCAAAACGAGTGGAAAAATCTGTCCATGCAGCAAGATAATTTATCTTGGTAAGATTTCTTAAATTAAGATTGTAGAGAACACTTGTTTCTAGATTTAAGAAAGGTATAATTGGTTATTGAATCTTAAAACAAGATTTATTTTGATGAGGATGAGGAAAAACGTAAAACATCTTATTTTAAATGTTAATTGTCTCATTTTAGGATTCTCTGCCTGGTTGAGACAGAAAAGTAAAATATTACTCGATATAAGATTATACTGAGACTTAAAATAAGAAAGTAATTATTAAAACAAGAAAAATATCTAACACTTCTAAATTTAAGTTTTTTTCTTGGTAAGAACCAAATAATTTGCAGTGTGGATGCATCGTATTAACTGTTACTTTAAATGTTTAACACAATAAAACTACCAGTTTGCAATCGGGAAAAACAGATGCGTAAGGATGGGCCGTTAAACTGTGGAAATGGGCCGTAAAACTGTGGAAACTGGTTGGATTGGCAGTAATAAAAAAACGAGACTGTTTAACGCAGGAACACATGAAATGGGGAGGGGGAGAAGTCACCGGTATGTTTTCGAAGATATTAGTGAATAGTGAGAATTTAAGTGCTTAAAAAAATTCTGTGACTAACTGCAATATAGAGCAAGACTCCAGTAACTACTAAATTGCTCTATGCAGCTGGATTATGTACACACGAATGAATGAATAAACATGTTTTCCTCTCGTTACAGGATTCACCAAAGTGTGTACAACACGATTCTACTGAGAGAAAGACGTGCAGAAGAAACTGGATGGGTCATTTTAACTGTTACTTAAATGTTTAACACATGAAACAGGTCAGGTTTCTGAAAAAAAAAACATTGGTCTGTGCTTGAGATACTTAGTAGAGCGGAGATTTAATTTTGATAAAAAAAAGATTATCATTTGTGGGTAATCTATACAAAAATAGTTCAAAATCTTAACAAATTCATTAAAGGTCAAATATAAAAATATACACTGAAGTTTGTATCAAAATGTACACAGCATATCAGAATAAAAAAACCATGTGAACTCTCCTCCATGTGAAGCTCTTAATGATATCACAGATTTGTTTTGCAATCCAACTCTTGTAAAACACAGTTTTCTCTGTAACACCCGTATTGCAACCCAACACTTGTATGATTGTTACCGATGTCTCATTACACTCATTAATGAGTGTATAGCAAGTATTTTTTGGGAGGTTATTAACTTACTTTAAATGTTTAACACACTAAAACAGCTGTGGGGGACAAGATAAACAATAAAACTGCCCCGAAACAATAAAACTGGCCGGAGACAGATCTGACAAGGGTCATAAAATCATAAAAGGGTCATAAAAGGGTCATAAAACTGTCACGTTGATGAGAAGAACCTGGTTAATTCTCTCTAACACGGAAAGTGGAGAGGACGAAGTTGGCCCCGACCCCTCACGAAGAAACAGGTCAAGTCATTACTGGGGTTGGTCTCCTACTACCAGAAGTTCATCAAAAAATTTGCCATGATAGCAGCCCCCCTCCATGACCTGACCCGCCAGATGTCGCCCAACCAGGTGCGTTGGACTCAGGAGACAGAAACCGCATTTGAGATGTTGAAGCAGGCCCTGTGTAGTGAACCTGTCCTGGTGATTTCACAAAGCCTTTCGTCCTGCATACGGACAGCTCCGGCACCGGTATTGGGGCGGTCCTGGCCCATGCGGTGGACTCCGACGAGCACCCGGTGACCTTCATCAGCCGTAAGCTGCTAAAGCATGAGAGGAACTACTCCACCATGAAGAAGGAGTGCCTGACCGTGAAGTGGGCCATTCGCTACCTGCGGTACTACCTTTGGGGAAGGCCATTCACCCTGGTAACCGACCATGCACCTCTCAAGTGGACAGCGACCAACAAGGACAGCAATGACCATACACCTGGTGGTTCCTGGAGCTCCAGAAACTACAGCTTCACTGTCGAACATCGGCCCGGGAAGGACATCGGGCATTCTGACGCCATGTCGCACCACTATGAGGGCGAGGCACAGGAAGCCCCTTGCCCGACAAGGGACTTAGGGGGATGTGTGGAGCATCACTATGCCCCCGACCAGGTAAGAGTAGGCAGACGGCAGTGGGAAACAGCGACCTCTGCTTGGCCTGGTCATAGAGGGGAAATACATCCCCAATTTCATCCTTCATCAGCTGGAAGTGTTGCCACCTGTGCAGAACACAGCTGATGCAGGTCAACAATCACCAGGGTTGGTTATATAAACCAACGGTCTCCTCCCCACTGTGTGGCTGGCTCCTGCAGAAGGAACTACTCGCTGTCGGGCGGTAAGTGTTGCTCCACTACAATTCCCTCAGCAGAGCATTGTTTGTTTTGGTTTTCTGAGAGACTAATCGAAATCTCCTCTTCTCCTTATAGGCATTATAAGGAGCCTACTGGAAGTCCTTTGTGGAATATTTTGAGTTTGTTTCTTTAAAATCCTGTTTTAATTAAACAGTGACTGAGTATCTTAGCGTCTTGCCTTGACTGCATGTTTCACAGTGCCTGTATTAATATAAGTTCAGGATTATATGCACACATGATGCATATCACATGCACATATATACAAATTGTATTACTCTTTCTTTTCTGATGATCAATTTTCTTCACAGTGTATTATCTTGGTTTACTTCCATCTTCATTTCAGATATGCCCACCTGCGCAAGTTAGGAATGGAGGCGGTGTTAAAGTGGGATGATTCATTGTAAAAAGGAGGCAGACCCAACTGTGATGTCATCTTTCGCGTTTTTTCCAAATCACACTTTGCCCAACGCTTGTAAAAGCCGTTGAAATCCGTGAAAAATATGAATCGCAAACTTCTTTAAGACTGAGTATGATTTAATCCTGTTGCCTAAAAAAAAGATCAAAAAATGTGAAAATCCAAAAATCACAAATTAGGGTGCACCTACTGTGCGATCTGAAATTAATAATTAGCTTGACCAGTCACCAATTATGACACAAGGCCCATTAAAGTGAAAGTAAAATATTGGAAATGGTATACCATTGGCCAATGTATAATTTGGATTCAAGTATAAAACACCCACGGAATGTGGAAGTGAAGATAGCGTCGAATTATCATGGACGGTGGGGACATGTCCGTACCAATATTCAGCAATTATTTATTTTGTATCTTTATTTGGAAGGGACAGATAAATAGAACAGTGCAGCAATATTCAGAGAAATGAGAATAAATGTCCTTCCAGTTTTGTTTGTTTGAGTCCTGAAAGTGCATTATCAGCCATTGGGGTGCACACGATCAAGGGTAATATACTCACAGCCCTCAGGTTTGTCCCTCTTTGAGTTTTGTAGGAGCCAGTCTCACAAATAGCCGAAGTTACACAGCGCTTGTGGAAGGAAAACAACAAAGGCACACATCCTCCTCCTTCAGCCTGTATCAGTAAGATGTCATGAGTAGGCAGGGCCTGGTAGGGCTCTCACTGATGTGAATTGTTTTATTAAAAGGGATTTAAACAGATAATTCAAATTCATGTTTACTTAAAGCTGTAGGTTAAAATGTGTAAGATGGGGCTTCTGGTAAGATCCATTCTAGAATGCGCCGCAAGGTGGCTGCAAATTGTAGTTGCTCTCACATAGTTTTAATAATTTTTTCGATTTTCTTTTTGTCTTTGAAATACAGCCGTCATTTTTATCAATTTTTTTGAAGAGGTTTTTACGTCGGTTCGGAGGCTGTGCTACACGGGAGAGTTTTCAGCATACTTTTGTCTTTTTGGCTGCCTCCGATACTTTTTATGATGTGTCTCCATGGCAACGCTGGACTTGTTGTTTAGAGTCGTGATCAACTGCTAAAACTCTCTAAAATGAGGATTGTCAGTGATATAACATGACAAATCCCGATGGAGTTGAGAAGAAAGAGAAGAGGATGCAGGGCAGGAGTGAAGCAGAGAGAAAAGCGGTGGAGATTTAAACCGTTTCTTCTTCTTCTTCTTCTTCTAATAACTGTTGTGATGGGTAACGTCAGATCGCTAGCTAACAAAACGGACAAGCTTGAGATGCTAACCAGGTCCTAGAGAGAATACAAAGAATGTAGTCTCATGTGTTTCACCGAGACGTGGCTGCATGAACACATCTCGGACTGTAACGTATCTGTTTGCGGCTTTAAGACAGTCCGTTCAGACCGCAGTAAGCAACTCAGCGGGAAGCTGAGGGGAGGTGGGATTGCAGTGCTGGTTAACCAGCGTTGGTGTCATCCTGGACATGTCACCGTCAAGGAGAAGATCTGCACGAGGGACTTTGAACTGTTAGCTGTGAGTTTCTGTCCTTATTATTTACCGAGAGAGTTTACCTGTGTTATTCTGGTAGCGGTTTATATTGTACCTGGTATTGCTCCAGACGCAGCCTGCGATGTCATCAGCTCCGTTATTGCAAGGCTGCAAACACAGTATCCAAACTCAGTTATGGAGATCTCTGGAGACTTCTACAATGTCTCCCTCTCTACAGCTTTACCATCATTCCAACAGTTTGTCAGCTGCTCCACCAGAGAAAATAAGACATTGGACTTATTTTATGCAAATATTAAAAATGCATACAGCCGCTCTGCTGCCCTGCCACCTTTAGGAAGATCTGACCATAATCTGGTTCTTCTCACCTCCAACTACAAGCCAATCGTTCAGCAGCAACCAGTGATCATAAAAACTATCAAAACCTGGTCTAATGAAGCTGAAGATGCTCTGAAAGGTTGCTTTGAGGCTACGGACTGGAATGTCCTCTGTGAACCTCATGGAGACAACATCAACGCCATGACTGAGTGTGTGACAGATTATATAAACTTCTGTGTGGACAGCATCGTTCCAACAAGAACTGTGAGGTGCTTCTCCAATAACACCACAGACCTGAAAAAGCTGTTGAACATCAAAAAGAAAGCCTTCAGGGATGGAGACAGGGAGTTATTGAAGACAACACAAAAACAAATTAAAGCACAAACCAGGAAGTGCAAGGAGGACTACAGGAAGCTAGAAAGGCAGCTCCAGCAGAACAACGTGAGGGATGTGTGGTCTGGAATGAAGAAGATCACCGGTTTCAAGGCAAAGGGGGACCAGACTGATGGAGGTCTGGACAGAGCTAATGAACTGAACATGTTCTTCAATAGGTCAGATCCACCCCTGCCTTCAGCCCAACAGACCACACACCCTTGGTGAGCCCACAGCTTTCCTATCGCACCTCCACTCTGTCACCCTGCAGCTCAGTCATGGACCAGAAAACAGCGTCATCTTTCTCCACCTCGGAGACCTACCTTTGCCTCCCCCTCCACTCTGTCTGTCTCCTGCAATCAGGTCAAAAAACAACTTGAGAAACTGAACCAGAACAAGGCTGCAGGTCCAGACGGTGTCTGTCCCAGAGTTCTCAAGACCTGCTCAATGCAACTATGTCTGATCCTCCAGCACCTCTTCAACACCAGTTTGAGACAGAAAACAGTTCCTGTGCTGTGGAAAACATCCTGCCTTGTTCCCGTGCCTAAAAATGTCATGTCTGCAGCTGCTAAAGAAGACCAAAGTGACCAAAGCGCAGGAGATCTCAAATAAGCAAAAGGTTTATTACAAAAACACAAAACGTCCAGCTGAGCCAAAAACACAAAAGTCCCACTGGTTAAAAAATACAAAAAGTTCAAAAATGCAAAACACAAAGCTCTAAAAAGGCAAAAACATAAACAACTAAATCCATGAGACGGGAGGGAAACGTACAGGACTGCAAACACATACTTACGACAATGGACCCACAGCGAACAGGGGAAATGACAGGACTTAAATATACAGGGGAACAAACGAGAGGCAGGTGCAGGGAATCAGTGGTAATGAGGGGAAGGAAGCAAAGCAGAAAACAATAGGGACAAGACAGACCTTCAAAGTAAAACAGGGACCACTAGAGACAGGGAGAGACGCCAACTTGACAGACACAGACACACACAGGGCTGCTATGGCCGACCCGGGCCATAACAGTACCCCCCCCCCCCCCCCCCCCCCCCCCCCCCAAAAGGACCGGCTCCCAGACGGTCCAAACCAAAAACAAGACAGAACAAACAAGGGAGGGGAGCAGAGCAGGAGGAGGGGGCCGGAAGGCAGGGAACCAAAAAAAACAACCCTAAACAACCATTGGCCAAACAGAAAGAGTTCAGGAGGGCGGCTGCAGCGCCTGACGGAGACCCAAAGCAGTCCAGGACGGCGCCTGCAGTGCCCGACGGAGGCCCAACAGTAATCCAGGGAACTGGCCTCGGCGCCTGACGGAGGCCCAAAAGCAATCCAGAGGGTTGACCTCGGCACCTGATGGAGGCCCAAAGCAGTCCAGGGGGGTTGACCTCGGCGCCTGACGGAGGCCCAAAACAGTCCAGGGGGCCGGCCTCGGCACCTGACGGAGGCCCAAAACAGTCCAGGGGGCCGGCCTCGGACCCTGACGGAGGCCCGAAACAGTCCAGGGGGGCGGCCTCGGCGCCTGACAGAGGCCTTAAACAGTCCAGGGGGGCGGCCTCGGCGCCTGGCGAAGAGCCCATACAGTCCAGGGGGGCGGCTTTGGCGCCGGAAGGAGGCCCAACAATACTAATAATATAAACAAACTACAGACACAGAAGGCGATGATGGCGGAGGCACAAGAGCGCATAGCAGACCTGGAAGAGTGGAAAACTGACGCGGGACAAGCGATGATAGTGATGCTGGAGCAGACACGCCAGATGCAAGAAAAGATAACGGACCTCAAGGAGAGATCTTGAAGAAATAACATCCGAATCTTTGGCATCCCAGAGGAGGCAGAGGGGAGCTCTACTAGCAAGTATGTGGAACAATTGATAAAAACAGAGCTACAGCTACCTGAAGAAATGGAGCTCCGCATTCGCAGAGCACACGGTCTTGCACAAAAGCCAAGTGCAAATGCACCACCCATGTCCATTATAATGAACTTTCTTAAGTTTGAGACAAAAGAAATGATCCTGAAAATGGCATGGAAGAAAAAAGTACAAGTGTAAAACAAGCAAATCTCTTTTGATCACGACTATCCTACCGAAGTCGTCCAGAACTGAGATCATATGTGGGCATAAAAAAGGTGGTGAGGGAAAAACAGATACATTTCCGGACACCGCTGACAAAAATACGGATACACTGGAGCAATGGAGGAATGAGCTCGCAGCTACTGATTAACATGCAGGTGTGTGGTCAAGTGAGAGATAGAATTTTGAACCAACTGACACTCTAAGCTTGTTGCAGTTTGATTGTCCATTTGACCTGTCACCTTCAGCACCATGGACAGCACCGCGGATGATCCGCGGAGAAGCCGCAGCAGGGCTCATTAGGGCCTGATGCAGCACCTGAGTGACGCCACTGAGACAAAGCCGCTCTCGGAAACCTTGTTCCAACTCCCCTTTCCCCTTATTTTAGAATTGGTAATTTATAGGAAATAAAAATATACTTTTTTACTTGCAAAACCGACTCCTCCTGAAATCCACACCTTACATTTTTTGGTGCCGAAACCTGGTAGAAGAAACAAAAGAAAAGGGGAATGAAGGATAGCTGAAGATGCAGATAACAGGACAAATCAACAATGTCGAACTTACAAAGACAAAAGAAAGTAAGAGGAGCAGTATGGGCCGCTACGACACGACTCTTGGACAAGATCGACCGGGAGGTTGGCAAAGAAGATCCCAGCACAGATGTGTTGGAGGAATATTTGGAACAACTGATGGCGAGAGAGGCGGCTTTACTGGATAATGACCATGAAATTGAAGCGGAAACAGCAGTGGATGATTTGGAAGAAGAGGTTAACTCAGCCTTTGAATATATGGATAGAATCACGTCAAGAAAGACCAGGATAAAACGCATCCTTAGAAATGCAGAGGACAATGAGAGCGCAGTTTCAGCGACTTCCCAACACTCAAACAGTGAGGTGAGAAGACAAGCAGTCAAGTTACCAAAATTGGTCACTGAAAAGTTTTCTGGAGATGTTAGTAAGTGGCAAAGTTTTTGGAGTCAGTTTGAGACAGCTGTTGACAATTATTGTCAACAGTCTAACTAAGTCTAATAAATTTACAAATTTGAAATCGTTTTTATATGACATAGCAGCCAATGTAGTTATGGGACTTTCTTTGTCAGATGAAAAAAGACATCTTGTATCCAAGTATTTTCAGTAGTGTATCATGTAGCATACCGTCTGATTTTATCACATTTCCAGAAAATATGCGAGTGATCCACATTCATTACTCCACAGTCTCTCCAACAGGGTACATTTTTATTCAACTGTTTACTCTTGACTTTGGGTGAAATAATAAATCTAATCAGATTTTGAGAAGAATTCCCTCCAGATCCGTGAACTAGTGGATGTATGGTGGATATTACACATATTTAGCCACTCTTCATCTGTATTTTTTATCTGAAATTCTGATTCCCATTTTTCTTTTATATATTTTGTTGAATGTTTATTAAGTATCAAGTTTTTATATAACCCTGATATAATTCTACCTTTGGTTTCTTTTTATGTGCTGTTTATAAGTTGGATCACACCATTCACTTCTCTGGAGGGGTCCATCCTGATCTCTTTCATGAAGTAATCTCTAAGTTGTAGATATCTATAGAATTCATGGTTATCTAAATCATACTTTTCATTTATATTTTGGAAACTCTCCAGCTGTCCATTCTTCACAAGTACACACCACTAGGCTGGACTCTACTTAGGAGTATTTACCATTATTACAAGAGAGACAAAAATGGAATACAGAAAAAAGTTTTCTAACTGGAGATATTGTTGTGGTCGTCGATCCAACAGCACCTCATGGATCCTGGATTCTTGGAAGGATACTGCAGACATTTCCTGATAGGAAAGGACTGGTATGGTCCGTTCGTCTGCAGACCAAGACCAGCAAAATTGAAAGACCTGTGACAAAGATTTGTCTACTTTGTGAAGCAACTGACTAATGGGGATAAAGAAAACCATATCAGTGGTTAAAAAAAGTATGAGTTATAGGGTTTATGGATCTTATAAGTTGACTATTTCAGTCAAGTTTTGTTTTCATATTTTTGTTTCGCAGATAATGGCTCCTTTTGTTAATTTAAAAATAGTTTTGTCCTCTGTCATAAACAATTAGGGGCCAGTGTGTGAGAGCCATTTGTTATTTTTGTCAAATATGTTTATTTTGTGTTTTGGTAAAACTTCCCACCACTCGGGGGAGTAGTAGTGATGCAGGCTATTGTGCACGGTACAAGTCTACTTAATAAAGGTGGAATCACACACACAGGTGGCTGGGGGAGGAAAAGGTTTTTTGACCGTGCGTGCATGTGTGTGTTTGGAGGAATTGAATTTAGAAATAGCAGACATATACATATGTTTGTTTATTTTTGGTTTACAAGTGACAAAGTGGCAGTACCTGCATGAACGTACTGTAAGAAAATAAAACAATATTGGAACGTTGGAATTCGTATGCACGTGTCTTAAATGAACTCAAGACTCAGCCAAGTAGTGGCCTTTTTGATAAGGCAAATGGTCACTACAAGAAGTGTCCTCGTAACATCACACCAACAACAGAACATTGGTAACATTCTCTCTGAACAGACACTTTCCGAAAATGTTTTTTTTTACTCATTTTGCCAGTTTTTTTCGTATCATGTGACCGAAACATGGGTCTTGAAGTCTTGTCAAGTTGTGTCATGAGTCATAGACGGATGTAACAGTGGCACATGTGGCATTTTCATATGTGTCTTGAAAGGTAATTTCATCTCATAATGACCATCAACAAGTTGTACTGAACTTTTCACTGTTTCCATGAATTTTCTTTCTTCTATTGACATCTCTTTGTCAAAGAATTTCTTGCTGAAATCATGATTGTACTGATTTATCAGCAGCTCTTCCAACCTGTCATCACTGATCCTGTTAACTGTGACAGCAGTGTAGCCATTCTTACACTGCTTTGCACTGTTTCCATGTAGAGGTCCATTAATAACCCAGCCCAGTAGAGTTCTCACTGCATATGGTCCCTCTCCTCGACTATTGATCAACTCCCATGGTTCCATTAACTTTGAGGAGTTTGTGCTGATGAGCAAATCAACATTAGCGTTGAATATGCATGTCTTTCAGTTGTGACCATTTAGACAACTCTTTCAGTGATGATATTACTTGTTGTCACTGGCATTTCCTTCTGTGTGAACATACTAGGAAGCTCTAAAAACTGCTGCCGATAAAGTCAGAGATTTCCAAGCCTTTCACAATGCAACTGGGAATGGTCGTACTGTGACCCATTGTACGCAGATGTATTTTCGTCCTTTTTCCTTTGATGTTCAGCCTTTCCATTAAACCTTCGGTGCAGAAAGTGTCTGTACTTCCTGGATCCCAAAATGCATCAGTTTGGATGATCTTGTTTCCTTTTGTACACTTGACATTGACAGGTAAGATCGAAAGGATGCCGTTACTGCCCCCGGCCCCTGTATGACCACTAGTAGCGACAGCTGTGCCACTCACCGACAATTCCTTTGACTGACCTTCATATTTGCTTTGTGCTTTTTTCTCAATGTGAAGAAGACTGGGATGACTTTGGTTACAAACTCTGCAGGATATACGCTTATTACAATCCTTGCTCATGTGTCCAACCAAAGCATACTCCTTTCTCCTTTAGAAAGTCCAGCTTTTCCCGATGCATTTTCTTTTTCAAGTGTGAACAAAGATATAATTCATGTCCATGTGTACAGTATAAGCAGGAAACAAAACTTGTTGTTGTAGATGACGCACTTTGTGTTTGAGTATGAATGCTATTTTTTTGGTTGCATTCATAGTTGGTTCCTTAGGGATAAAGACAGCCGTTGCAAAACTCTTTCATTGGAACTGTGACTTTTGCTGCACCTTTGTCTTGATACCTCCTTTATTCACAGCTTGAGCATCTTGGATGTCACCAAAAATTGGATCAGAAGTTATTTTGACTTGGTACTCAATGAACTTGACAATATCCTTAAAGCCAGATCTACGCTTTTGGATTTCAGAAATTTCACATGCAGTCACTCTTCATTTCTCTCTGAGTTTGTAAGGAAGTTTCTGAATTATTGTCTTCATGTTAGCTGGCATATTGAGTTCATCCAAATATGTCAAATCCTCCACTGCGTTGCAACACTCACGTAGAAACAATGAGTAAGCCTGTAGCCCTTTAACATCTTCTGACTTTACAGAAGGCCATGCAATGATTGTGTCCACATAGGCAACTGTGATTTTCAATTCATGTCTAAAATGTTCTTGGAGAAGTCTTTAGCCATAGCATAACCTCTGTCTGGCATCATGTGCTGGCAGCTGTGCACTAGATCTTTAGGCTGCCCTCTGGTGAATTGCTCCAGGTAATACAAACAGTCTCCTTTGTTGTTTGTTTTAGCTTCAACACACTGTTTAAAAGCTCTGATGAATGTCCTGAATTGCATTGGATTTCCATCAAAAACAGGAATTTCTCTGTGTGGCAGAAATTGAGAGTTCTGCGCCTGTACCATGAGTGCTGTTATTTCATTTTGTCTTTGTAACAGACTGTAGAGATCTCCAGATACTTGAGGATTGTCTTGAAAGTGAGTTGCTTGCTGACCAGCAGAATTTAAATCTTGTGAGTTTGCTTGATGAATTGCATTTTTATTTTCATGCTTGCCCATATCCAATGTTTTTTCCTCTGTTACATGTCTGTTTGCAGACATTGAATATCTCTGCTGAGATGTGTCCTTTTGCTGTGGGTAATATGTTTCAGAATGAGGATTGAGTGTTGTTGCTTTTTTGAAATAGGAATTCATTCCATCTGAATGTGCATCTGAAACACTGCCACGACGTGAGGTGTTTAGCACTGCTAATTTTGCTGCAGTTGCTGCTAATTCAGTTTCAATTTCATATTGCTCCTTTTTCCTCCTCAGTTGCTCCGCTTGCTCTTCCAAAGCATGTTTTTCCTGTATTGCAGCAGCACGTGACATGAGTGCAGCCTTTTCTGCCTCTGCTTGCAGCCATGCAGACGATGAAGATTTGCTGCTCTTAGAGACACTGCTTTTTCGACCAGAACCTTTGCTGGAGGTATTGGATTGGACATTTGAAATGCTGTCATGAGGCTCCACATTAACCTCATTATTGTCCTGAGGCTCCACATTAACCTCATCATTATTAGTAACACTGTCAGCTTGACTACCACCATCATTGTGAACCAACCATTTGTTTACATCAGCAGTAAAGTCAGTGACACTAAGCATTTTACCTTAAACCACATGTCATGTTTGTCCACCTCATATTTCGGTAACAACCCCATCAAAATTTCATGTTTTTATTTTGCTTCATCACACAGAGCATTAAACTTTGCAAATGCAACTCTATTGCAAAATGTTTATCATTCATCAAACGAACAATTGTTTCTTTGAGACCCCATGCTTTGTTTAATTTCACCTCTCTTTCTTTTTCTATGTAAGCAATTTTCCCCAGAAGTGCTTTCTCTGTCAGTTTAATAGTCCTTTTACTCTTTACAACGGGGTCTGTATTACTGGAACCAACCGGTGTCTCGGTTAAGAGTTCAGCATAAGACTTGCGTTCTTCATCCATAGTCAGCTTTGTTTGTACCAGACAAACAAAGCTTGTTTGTCTGGTACAAACAAGCTTGCTTCATTTAAACAGTCACAACCAATGCATTGGATTTTAGGCGCAAAGTTTGTGTGCACACTTTACCCCAATTGCCATTCCTTGTTGGTAGCGCTACTCATACCTTGCGTTGGCTGGCATACAGCTGATGATGTCCCACTGGCACCGATTGCGATGTCCGCAGCTCCAACAGCTCCGGGCCGCGTCAGGTGAGGAAAAGCACAGCAGGTGAGGAGAAGCGCAGCAGGTGAGGAGAAGTGCGTCAGGTGAGGAGAAGCGCAGCAGGTGAGGAGAAGCGCAGCAGCCAAGCAGCGTTGTCCTCAATGACGCAGCAGTGGCACAGCAGCAAAATCCAACGCTGTCCTCAAAATGTAGTTGAGCTTTTTGATTTAAATGTAGTGACCATTTGCCCTATCAAAAAGGCCACTACTTGGCTGAGTCTTGAGTTCATTTTAAGACGCGTGCATACGAATTCCAACGTTCCAATATAGTTTTATTTTCTTACAGTACGTTCATGCAGGTACTGCCACTTTGTCAATTGTAAACCAAAAATAAACAAACATAAATATACATCTGCTATTTCTAAATTCAATTCCTCCAAACACACACACACGCACGCACGGTCAAAAAACTGTTGCTTCCCCCAGCCACCTGTGTGTGATTGCACCTTGATTAAATAGACCTGTACTGTGCACAATAGCCTGCATCACTACTACTCACCCTAGTGGTGGGAGGTTTTACCAAAACATAAGATAAACATATTTGACAAAAATAACAAATGGCTCTCACATTTCTAATAAAGTTCCACGTGAATACACATCAGATTTCAGTGAATTATAATATGTAGAAAATACCAGTTTTTATGCTGGGCGTATCATTTTATTTTGTTGTATTTATTTGAGACACATTTCACAGACCAGTCTGTGAAAATATTACCTGACGTTAAAATGGTCCGTGGCGCCAGAAAAAAGTTTGGGGCTACTACTGTATAGCTCTTTTTACCGTTTCCTCCAGTGAGATGTTTAAATGAGCTAGAACTTTCCAAAATGACATGTTTTTGACTCCCTTTTCTCTTCCATTTCATTTGTTGGCTGCCTGTGCTTCATGTGTATTTTAATAGGTTGATCTTTTGTCCTGTATTGGTTATACAGGTTGTCAGTTAAGTGACTGTCTAATATGCATGAATTTATTTTGACTTTTACTACATAAATGAATAACACTTTCAGAGTGCGAATTTCACCTCAAAAAACACACAGGGCATTAGATCCAAACGTGAAAAACATAAGTACTTACCAAGCGAGCCAAGAAACGGGTCCATCTTGTCCCAAAAATGCATTGCGCGTCAGTGTAACTTCAGGGGATATCGCGAGAACATACAGATTAATATTACCGTGACTGACCTCACCAAAAAAACTGTTGATAAAAAGAAAGTAAAATTTATTACATATTTCAATATTTTTGCATTTAAAATGGGATCATTTTCCAATACAGGTATCCTGCTTATATTATGTAAGTTGTAAGGACCAATTAGGTCACGTGACCCTGCGCTGCTAGTCATATATATGGGCGTATACGCACACACTAAACGTCACATTTGTAGTCGCGCTTGTGATACCAAAAGTTGTCCCGTACATTAATCTGAGAGTCAGATAGAGGAGAGCAAAGATGAAGAAAGAAGAAAAGAAGGTAAAGGAGATTAAAAAAAAAACAAGATAAAGCAATGGTATGTTTTACTTTTGTCAATTGTACATTAATATAATTACAGTATCCACTGAAATACTTATTTTACATGTACTTTACAAATTTTGTTTTATTTTTCAAAGATAGTTGGTTTAAAATACATGACTTTATTCATTTTTTGACAAAGTTCTAGTTTAAGTGTATGCCCGCCGTCAATAGTGTTCAGCCAGTTGCAAACCATTGTGATAGTCGCTGGCCAATCACCGAGCCCCAGCAACAGAGGGCGCTGATAGTGGAGTAGCTCAGCAACCGATGACGCCGGTAGTAACGGTACCTAAACAGACAGTAGCCAATCACACGCACTCAGCAACCGATGGCGCCAGTTGTAACGGTACCTAAACAGACCTAAACAGACACCCCGGACGCTAACATGTATCTACCGGGCTTCATGACAGATGGTGCCACCATGGACATGTTACTGTGAAGGAGGCAACGTGCAGCAAAGACATGGAGCTGCTGGCGGTAGGTCTCCGTCCTTACCACATGCCCAGGGAGTTTTCCCACGCGATCGTTGTTTGTGTGTACATACCCCCGCGTGCACACGCAGAGACGGCGTGTGACGTCATCCACTCTAACATCTCGAGATTACAAACGCTGCACCCTGATGCTTTCATTGCCATCTCAGGGGACTTTAACCATGTTACATTGAACTCCACACTACGGGACTTTCACCAGTTTGTAAGCTGTCCCACCAGGAAGAACAGGACAATAGACCTCTTGTATGCAAACGTGAAGGACGCCTACACTGCCACACCCTTACCACCTCTGGGCAAGTCCGATCACAACCTGGTCCTATTAAAGCCACAGTACAAGACTAAGATCCAGAGACAACCGATAACTACTTGCACCTTCAGAAAGTGGTCTCCTGAGGCAGAGGAGGTTCTCAGAGACTGTTTTCAGACCACTGACTGGAGTGCCCTGCAAGAGACTCATGGTGATGACATTGAGGGGGTCACACACTGCACAACTGACTACATGAACTTCTGTATGGACGTTGTGGTTCCCACTAAAACCGTGTGCTGCTTCCCGAACAACAAGCCCTGGATCACCAGCGATGTCAAGGAGATCCTTAACAGGAAGAAAAGGGCATTCAAGGAGGGAGACCAGGCAGAGCTGAAGCGTGTGCAGGGGGAACTCAAGGTCAGACTCCGAGAGGCAAAGGAAGAGTACAGAAGGAAGGTAGAGCAGAAGCTGCAGCAGAACAACATGAGGGAGGTCTGGGAGGGCATGAAAACCATCACGGGCTGCAAGAAGAAAAAAAACCCCACCATTACCAGAGACCAGGTTAGAAAGGAGCTGAAGAGACTCCGCCGCAGGAAGGCAGCAGGCCCGGACAAGGTGTGTCCCAGGATGCTAAAGGCCTGCTCTGCTGAGCTGGGGGAGCCACTTCAGCACATATTCAACATGAGCCTGCGGCTTGGGAAGGTTCCTGTGCTCTGGAAGACCTCATGCCTCACCCCGGTCCCCAAGAAGAAAAATCCCAGTGAGCCAGGCGACTTCAGACCAATCGCTCTGACATCCCGGTTATGAAGACCTTTGAACGGCTGCTGCTCCAACACCTCAGACTCCAGGTCCAACACGCACAGGATCCCCTGCAGTTTGCATACCAGGCAAAGGTGGGCGTGGACGACGCCATCCTCTATCTTCTACACAGGGCTTACTCTCATCTGGACAAAGGGAGCAGCGTGATGAGAATCATGTTCTTTGATTTCTCGAACGCTTTCGACACCATCCATCCCCTCCTACTGAGAGACAAACTGACCGAGATGAGGGTGGACTCGTACCTGGTGAGGTGGATCACTGACTACCTCACAGAGAGACCACAGTACGTCAGACTGAAGGACTGCACATCTGACACTGTAGTCAGCAGCACCGGAGCACCACAGGGAACTGTGCTCTCCCCCGTCCTGTTCACCTTGTACACCTCTGACTTCCAGTATAACTCCGAGCTCTGCCACATGCAGAAATACTCGGACGACACTGCGATAGTTGCTTGTGTCAGGGATGGACAGGAGGAGGAGTACAGGAGCCTGATCGAGGACTTTGTGACGTGGTGCAGTGACAACCATCTGCAGCTAAACACCTCCAAGACCAAGGAGATGTTGGTGGACTTCCGAAGGAACAAACCATATCCAGAACCTGTTTCCATCGGGGGGGTCGACGTGGAGGTGGTCAGGACCTACGGGTATCTGGGGCTGCAGCTGGGTGACAAGCTGGACTGGTCGCCTAACATGGACACTACCTGCAGGAAGGGACAGAGTCGTCTGTACTTCCTGAGAAGGTTGGGGTCCTTCAATATCTGCAAAAAGCTGCTGCGAATGTTCTACCAGTCTGTGGTGTCCAGCGTCCTCTTCTACGCAGTGGTGTGCTGGGGAGGAAGCTGCAAGAAGAGGGATGCAGCACGCCTGGACAGACTGGTGAGGAGGGCCGGCTCCGTGGTGGGTACAGAGCTGGACTCACTGGTGACAGTGGCAGAGAGGAGGTCTCTGGACAAAATGCTCTCCATCATGGACAACACACACCACCCTCTGCACAGCACCTTCACCGGGCAGAGGAGCATGTTCAGTGACAGACTGCTGTCACAGTCGTGCTCCACGGACAGACTCAAGAACTCTTTTGTCCCCCTGGCCATAAGACTGTACAACACTTCACTGTCACGGCAAGGAAGAAGCACAGAGTGAACCCTGGACTCATTTTTCACTTTTTCACCCTAACTAGGTCAAGTTTCACTGTTTTTGTCTTCAACACTTAATGCTAATCTTGCTAATCTGCTCCTCAATAGTTGGTTACTTAAATGGCAATCACCTTAATTCACTCCTGGTTTTACCTTATTGTTTTGGACACTTAATGCTAATAACTGCTCCTTTATCTTGTGCTGCTTAATCTTGTTTGGGGGATTATTGTATAGAGAGGGGAGGGGGGACAGTGGGTGTGTATTGTAACCAATGTCTTGTGTCCCGCCTGTCTGTATACTGCTACTGGATGCCCTGAATTTCCCTCGGGATCAATAAAGTATCTATCTATCTATCTATCTATCTATCTATCTATCTATCTATCTATCTATCTATCTATCTATCTATCTATCTATCTATCTATCTATCAGTAGCCAATCACATGCGCTCAGCAACCGATGACGCCGGTAGTAGCAATCTATGACGTTAGTAGAAGCGGTAAGCTTGCAATAATTGGTCCATGAGGCATTTATTTATATATTTTTTTTACCATATAATTTACATGTATCTCTCTTGTCTTTGTCATTTGATTGTCTCATTCATATCTGTAAATTGTTTTTGATCTTGCACTGTTTTATTCTTTACATTAAAGTTGAAAAATAATAAGAGGAAAAAAAAGTCCATGGAGCAGATACAGACCAACTATTATCCAGTAAAAACATCTGAATTTCTGAATTAAATTTATTAATTCGAACTCAACTCAAAATTTTCATCAATAAAGATTATAACAGTACTAATAATATTATAACACATGTTCATTATAGTTGTGTTAAAGATGTTTTGTATGTGTTTTTGAATTTTAATATCATATTTTGATTCTACCTTTTCAGAATGGCTCTCACCAAACTTGTGTGGACAAAGCAAGACAGCCCATACTTCAGGCCCACTCCTCTTCACATTTGCATAATAAAACGAAAAAATCAATCTAAAGTCATTGCTTGGGATTTCGTGAAAAGTGGAGTTCGGGCAGCCACGACTAAGAAAAATAAAATTGCAGCAATATCTGATGGGGAGTCCGTAGTTAAAATAACTATATATGAGGAGTTTTCTAAAAATTTAAAGGAGGGCCTCTCTTATATAATTAATGGACATGACTTGAGGGGATCATCGCCCCCTTACACTGTCAGAGCATCAAATCTTGAGATACCCGAATAACTGCGTGCAAAAGCTGAGGAACTTCTGGACCCACCGTCTCCTTTGACACTTCTAAGGGACTGCCATGGTATTCAGGGCTTAATGAGTGTGGAGGGGAAGGTCATTGAGGTCAGTACTGTGTCATAATCACAACTATAATGAACATGTGTTATAATATTATTAGTACTGTTATAATCTTTATTGATGAAAATTTTGAGTTGAGTTGGAATTAATAAATTTAATTCAGAAATTCAGATGTTTTTACTGGATAATAGTTGGTCTGTATCTGCTCCATGGACTTTTTTTTCCTCTTATTATTTTTCAACTTTAATGTAAAGAATAAAACAGTGCAAGATCAAAAACAACACCAGCTGATTTTATATAGTCTGAAGTTTTTATTTAGTAAACCTCATAATCCTCTCACAAATCTCTTCTACTCAGTGATTTTCTCAGAAATTCAGTTGGTTTTTGTCATGGTTTTAGAGTCTTTATTATGATTGTAAAATAGGTTAAAGTATTTAAAAAGTGAGAGTAATAGATTTCTATCTTGTTTTGGTCTTATTCTTTAGGTTCTTGCAGTTAAAAAGGTGAGGGTTGCCAGAGACTACATCCCTATGCGGTCAGTGAAGCTGCAGTAGGTAAAGCAATTAACTAAGCATTTAATTTTCTCTACTGATAGTTAAAGTACAGACAGATATTGTTGTGATAAAACACACTACTTACATACTTTCTATTTTAATCAGTATAAAAAAATAGTTTAATTTCCTTATCTTTAACAGGACTCATTCACGATGAATCTGTGTTTATGGAGGGAGGCTGCTGTTGCTGATTTCAACGTGGGTGACAACATCTACATGAGCCATTTAAAGGTCACCCAATCAGTGTATGGGCTTCAGCTGTCCTCAACAAATTATACATCAATGAAGGTCATTTGAGGTCAAACAATGAATTCCAGAAATGCAGAAATCAAAAATGCTTCACTGGTTTAAAATGTTTTCTTTATAAAATTACAATGTAAAGATAAAGATAATGAATATCTTGGATATTATAACTTATTAATAAATAAGTTATAATATCCATAATTTCCAAGATATATAAAGGATATAAGGTAGGCAAAAATGTAGATTTGAGGAAAAAATAGTAAAATAGGCCTTTATTTTCTTTTGACCTTGGTAGGGGCAAAATGTAAAGCAATCATCAAGAGTTATACCTTTTTGGAAAGGGTTTTTGAAGTGTGACAACATGGTACTGGTACAGGAGGGTTATTCATGATAAAAAAAAAAACAACAAATTATCACCCAATGCTTTAAGTTACAGTCAAATTCTTCTAATATTTTGCATCAGTGCAAAAGACTTAATAGGAAAAAAAATAACATCACGATAGTCCCATTTGTTTGTAATAGTGTCAAGTTTTTAACCTTTAAAGTTTGGACAATCTTTTTACTTTTAAATATGACCAGATTAGTTTTGCAGATGAAGTGTGTATACAGTGTATAAAGTCACACATTAATTTCCCTTCGGGTATTAATAAATAAAGTATTTATTAATTAATTTAAACTTAAATGTCAAATGTCTAAAATAATTCTCCCTTCTCTGATAAGAGCCCTGACGAAGACACCGTTACTGGATTGTGATGCCTGTGCAATTACTGTCCTCTTAACAGAATGCAGAGGAGACGTATGCTGGCGTCCACATCGCTGGTGTTCTGGGGGCAGAAGATAAATGGACGGAAATAATGCTGGACTCAGGAGAAACCTTGATGATTAAGAAGTCACTGTAGTAACCATTTAATGAAGAGTTACTTAACGATCAAGTGCATGTGAATATGACTGTGGCAGGGAAGAAAGTCATACACATTGAAAGAGCAGGGGCAGAAATATAAACACAAGTTATATGTTGCTGTAAATATGTTACCGAAAACTAAGTTTGATGTAAGCTTAGTTAATTTCACATTAGTTTTCGCTACCTTTAATTACATTCAGAATGGTACCTTTTGAATTTAGATTTAAATTTAAATTACAAAAACATTTGTTGAATGATTATTATTGTTATTAAAGATTATTGTAATTTGTTATGAAATACAAAAATATATAAAAATTAATGTATTTATTCAAAGTAATGTTGACTTATTAACATGTGAACGTAGAAAAAAATGTTTTGATAACATATGATTATAAATAACAACTATGGCTAATATAAATCATTTTAGTTGAACTTTAACATATGCTAGATTCTTCCACCAACTTAGCCAACAGTTGTAAACCTGTGCTATTTCTGGTCTATAAAAAAATATATGATTTTAGAAATAATCCTTCTGAACAGCATAAAGAATGAGTAAAATCACAAAAAAGATGAGAAAAAAAATAGTATCACTAATGAATATTTTAAGTCAATAAATAACAGCCTTCAAAAAGAAAAAAAAGACTTTAAAGAGTTGTTAAAGTCAAGCTATTTGAGTTTATCTACATACATGAAACACACTTACACTTTGTTGCAAATAAAGGAGTCAAAAAGTGTTCTTAAATTACAATAAACATCAAATTTATGTATAGGATGTCTGGACTTGACTGGACAATATGAAAAACTGGAAACAACCATGTGAAAATAATTGAATTGAATTGAATTGAATTGAATTGAATTGAATTCAATTCAATTTTATTTATATAGCGTCTGTTACAATGACAATTGTCTCTAGGCGCTTTACAGAGACCCAGAGCATGACCCCCGAGCAAATATCATTAACTAAAATTATAATATTAAATCCAATCAATGATAATGGCAGGTAAAAAAAAACTCCCACATAGGGAGAAAAAAAACCTTTAAGCCAAACAGAGGCAAGGAAAAACTCCACTTTAAGAGGAAGAAACCTTGAGCAGGACCTGGCTCATATGGGGGGACCTTCCTGCCGAAGGCCAGCCGGGTAGAGAAAGAAAAGAGGGGAGACAGGACAGAAAGAGGACGGAGAACACAGAGAGGATGGAGGACAGAGAGAGGAGAGCTCACAAATGACTAAATAAAACGGCCATATAAACATAAATATAAATATAAACAGATGGAGGTAGCAGCACTGGGATGGGATGGCCAGAGGACCAGGTCGCCGATCAGCACACCAGTCGGCATCCCAAACACAAGTGGAGGAGAACCCCGGGATGGACAGAGGATGGAACTGCAAGTCAGCATGAAACCCAGGAAACTCTGGCCTGCAAATACACAGAAAGAAAAGGGGGGCAAAAACAGCACAACACACCACAGGAAAGCAAAAAATATGGATCGCAGTTTCAGTAACAGGGTGCTCCCAAAAAATTATGAATGAGCTGGCTGAAGGAGGAGGAAGGGAAGAAAAAAAAGGGAAGAAAAAGGAGAAAAGCAGTGGAGACACCACTCAGCAGATCATGTTGGTGTCCCTCTGCAGCGTAGGCCTATAGCAGCATAACTATGACGAACCTGTGATTAAGATGAGATTGCTCTGGTCTGAGCTACTACAACTATGGCTATAACTATTAGCCCCTACACACTATAGTTTAGACTAACTGAACAAAAAAGTTTTCAATTTAGTTAGCCTCCTTAACCCAAACTGGTAGCTGGTTCCATAATAAAGGTGCCTGGTAGCAGAAGGCCCGTCCTCCAAACCTACTTTTAGATATTCTAGGAACGACGAGTAATCCTTCACTCAGAGCGGAGAGCTCTATTGGGAGCATAACGTGCTATCAACTCTTGTAAATAGCATGGAGCTAGGCCATTAAGGGCCTTATATGCGAGAAGCAGAATTTTAAACTCAATTCGAAATTTCACAGGACGCCAATGGAGGGAGGCTAACACAGGAGAGATGTGATCTCGCTTGTGGATTCCTGTCAGCACCCTCGCTGCTGCGTTCTGGATCAGTTGATGGCTATTCAGCAAGCTTTTTTGACATCCTGCTAACAGCGCATTGCAATAATCCAGTCTAGAACTGACAAATGCGTGGATTAATTTTTCGGCATCACCGTGGGAGAGGATGCTCCTAATCTTGGCAATATTTCGGAGATGAAAAAAGACAGTCTTGCAAACCTGATTAATATGCTGCTTAAATGACATATCCTGATCAAAAATGATTTCAAGGTTTTTCACAGCTGTGCTGGAAGCAAGCATAAACCCAGTTAATCCATTCCTCAGGTGTTTGGGACCAAAGACAATAACCTCTGTTTTATCCGAGTTTAGAAGCAAAAAGTTAGAGGACATCCAGGCCTTAATGTCATTAAGACACCCTTGAAGTTTAGCCAAAGGATTTGCTTCCTCTGGTTTCATAGATAAGTACAGCTGCGTATCATCAGCGTAGCAATGAAAGTTTATGCCATGGCTCTGGATAATTTTTCCCAAGGGCAACATGTATAAAGTGAAAAGGATTGGTCCCAAAACTGAACCCTGTGGGACGCCATAGCAGACCCTAGTCCGTGTAGAAGAAACATCATTAACATGGACGAACTGGAACCTGTCAGATAGGTATGACTTAAACCAGCCTAATGCTGTCCCTTTAATTACAACAGTGTGCTCTAATCTATGCAGCAAAAGGCTGTGATCAACGGTATCAAAAGCAGCACTGAGGTCCAGCAGAACAAGGACAGAAACTAATCCATTGTCTGAGGCCATGAGGAGGTCGTTGGAGACTCTAATCAGCGCAGTTTCTGTTCTGTGATGAGTTCTAAACCCTGACTGAAAGACCTCAAATAGATCATTTCTATGCAGGTGTTCTCCTAACTGGCTAGCAACTATTTTTTCCAGAATTTCAGAGATAAATGGAAGGTTGGATATTGGTCTTTAGTTTGCCAAGATGTCCTGGTCAAGGGATGGTTTCTTGAGCAAAGTTTTAATGACTGCAACTTTAAAAACATGTGGTACATATCCTAATTATAGAGATAGGTTAATCTGATCCAAAATTGATATACCAATAGAGGACATAACATCTTTGAGCAGCCGAGTTGGGATGGGATCCAACAGGCATGTAGATGGTTTAGCTTTACTAATAGTTGAGGTCAACTCAGAGAGGCCCACAGGAGAAAAACAGTCCAGAGTCAAATCAAAAATGGAAGAAATCAACGAAGCTGCAGAGACGTTCACAGCCGTCGACAATTGGGCCTGGCCGATCTCATCTCTAATTTTGATTTTTTTTACCCACTAAAAAAGCTCATAAAGTCTTCACTACTGAGAGTAGCAGGAATGCATGGACCAACAGAGTTTTGTCTTTGTCAGCCTGGCTACAGTGCTGAACAGAAAACGTGGGTTAAGTTTGTTCTCTTCTATTTACGAAGAATAATAAGATGTTCTAGCTCTGCATAGGGCTCTTTTGTAGACTATTAAACTATCTTTCCAGGCATGATGGGAGTCCACAGATTTAAAGGAGTACCACCTCCTTTCCATTTTACGTGCATTCTGCTTCAGCATGTGAATATGTGAATTATACCAGGGAGCTGAGCTCCTAAGATAAGAAACCCTCTTCCTCAGAGGAGTGACTGCATCCAAGGCTGAATGTAACATATCGGCAGTATTGTTAACAAGGTGATCAATATCTGCTGGAGTAAAATTCAGGTCGGTTGCCCTCTATTCTATCATATTCCGCCATAGGTAGATGAGAGAGAATGACCTCCTTAAAATTATTCACAGCATCTTTAGAAAGGCATCTGCTGTAATGACACATTTCATTTCCTGTTTTAATGCTACAAATGCTGAACTCGAATGTAACTAAAAAGTGGTCAGAGAGAAGAGAATTCAGCTGCGACACTAACAGGTGATGAGTATCTATATCATAGGTGAGAACCAGATCCAGGATGATTAAAGCAGTGAGTCGGTTCTTTCACTTTTTGTGAGACGCCCAATTAATCTAAGAGAGATGTAAAAGCTAATTTTAAAGCTGTCACTGTCAACATCCATGTGGATGTTAAAGTCACCCACTATGATGACTTTGTCTGAGCTGAGCACTAATCCAGCTAAAAAAATCTGAGAACTCAGACAGAAACTCCAGATAAGCACCAGCAGGTGGCCGGTACATCACTACCAACAAGACTGGCTTTTCTGGTCTCCAATTTGGAAAAGTTAGACTAAGTGTGAGGCTTTCGAAAGTATTATAATTACATTTGGGTTATGTTTTTACTTGTAGGCTGGAGTTGTAGATAGCTGCTACTCCTCCACCTCGACCCGTACTTCCCTCTTGTAGCCATGTTTCTGATAAGCAGAAGACATTGCAACGAGTCTCAGTAATTACATCATTGATTAGCAGGGACTTAGAGCCAAGAGACCTTACATTCAGTAGTCCACATCTAATTACAAGTTCTCTTGGCTCCAAGTGTCTGACAGTTTTTATTTTTATCAGATTATTTTGATTAACGCCCCTACCGCCCGCTAAGCAGACTTTTGGAGGACGGGGAATTGACACCAATTCAATAGTTTTTGTTTTTATTTTTGTTTTTGTTCGGCACCATGTTAACATTAGCAGCTACATAGTTGATTTCTCTATTTTTAGTGGTCGGGGACAGTTCTCGAATGTTTTCTCTTTATAAAACATACATTAAAAACTTACATTTAACCCTGTAAAACCCAAATATAGAAAAACACTAAAAAAAAAATTTCAACCATTAAGATGTTGTAGGAGGCCTTTGAGGCTGAAAATGAGGTGTTTTTCAAAAAAATATGTTTTTGTAAGTTTTTACAGAAATGTTGTAATATTGCAACATTGGGCTTAATGGGGAGCAGAATCTCCTGTATCTGTACTCATTGTCTGAACAACAATACAGAATTAAGGATTCATTTGCTGGGTTTTACTTTTGTCCCAAAGCAGTATAACATAAAGAATAATCTCAGTCATGTTGTTATGAACAGTTATTTATTGCAATAGCAAGAACTTTGACATTTATTTACAATGATAGTCCCAGAAACTGTTCTTGTCCTCTGAAAAACAGAGGCGGACATCACATTTGCTGCATTGGGTATTGGTATACCCTTTACTGCAGTCTGCATGTCTGCAGTGTCCTCTCTTCACTTTTATTGGGAAATGTCCAAAGTGTTGTGCCCACCTGGAAAGAAAAGAATCAATATTAATAGTAATAATCAATTCATATATATGCCAAAAATGCATGATGATACAAGTCAAAGATATCACAAACATGGCAAATAGCAGAAATAGATTCTTACCAGAATGAGAGAGGATGCTATTTGGGCCTGGAACTTTCTCATGTTCAGGATCTCCTTCTTTGGCATCTTGAGAGCTTGGCAGTGTCGCTTGTAGAGGAGCCAGGCATTGACCACAGCAAGGGTGATGGTGTGCCAGAAGATGTGCATGTACCAGCGCCGGGATTTCAGGGCGAACTTGTATTTCGCTGTAATTACACATTGCACTGAAGTAATCTATTCACACATTTAACTGGCCACACAATAGTGTATAGCTGACCAATTGTAAACTCTGATTAGCATACTAATAGATATGCAGGTAGCCTCCAACTTATGACAACACCTGACATTCCTGAACATCAACACCTGCTCCAGAACAATGGAAAAATGCCCTCCCCCAAGCATCCTCCACAACTGATTTAACTAAGAATTGATAGAAACATTTTCTTATCAAAAGCCAAGACAAAGGGCAAGACAATTCTTTGTTAGAAAGTCCTTCTTCTGTGATAAGGAGAAAATACTGAGTGTTCAAGGTGGTTAGAAATCATTATAGGTAAATGAAAATGATTAGATATGGCAATATATATTTGCACACTAGTTTCTAATACAATAATATGTAATCAAATATAAGGCTAGGCTGTAAATCGTGTGTAGTTTAAAGATATATTGGGAAAATTTAAATTGAAGTTCCTCTCAAGACATCCCTCTCAAAACAGGGTTGTTTTGACTACCACATTCACCCAACGTTGTAACATTGCAACAATTACAAAACAAGCTCTGAATAAAATGTAAGGCACATTTTCCACAATGACTACATACTGACATGTTCTAGACACTGTAATAAACATACAAATAAAAGCACTTTACTACTTCAGTCAGATAATCCAATCCAGTAAATCGAGAGGATGATGCTCTCTCAAAAGGAGGGTGTGTGCTTCTTGACTCCAGAAATCAGGATGACTCTTATATACAAATTTATGACCCCAATAGCATTCTGAGACTGAACAATAGGACCAAACGGGTATGTTAATGTGGTTGAACCAAAAAAAAAAAAAAAAAAAAAAAAAAAAAATTTTTGGGTTTTTTGGGGGATAACAAAAATTGTTTCTGCAACATTGGTACTTACAGGGTTAAACCAGGACAAATGTTCTAATATAATAAAAACAACATAATTGACGTTGTTGGGCCACACATGTGATCACAGAAACCGCATGGTTTCCTGAGACAAAGAAGGACAAAAGAAATCTTTTAAATTTCGAATCCCCAGCATTCCTTGCAAGTTCACACCTAGGTGTGAACGTGATGTCACGGCCTCTCACTGCCGCTAACTGGCCGCGAGCCCCTAGTCTCAGCGGGGTTCCCCAAACGGAGGCGGATCGCAGACTGGCCGTTTAAAACTCTGAGAGCGCGATTCGATCGCTCTCTTGCTTCTCCACCTTCTCTGGCTGCTTTGACCCTCATCGGCTCTCCAGATCGGATCTTATCCGCACGATTCAAAGCATCCTCTCCCCTGGGCCTACCTCGGCCCATCATTGCTTCCAGCCAGCAGGCCAGCAGGCCATCCAGCGGCATTCTAGGCAGCCACCGGCAAGGAAGACCGGTTTACGCACTCCGTCCAGCCAGCACCATGAGTGAACCGCGCACATCGGCGCGAGAGAGACTCGGTGCCCCACGGAAGACGCCGAACTCCACGCGCGCCCTACAGGACCCAGTTCCGCTGAAGTGCCACAACCTATATTCTCCCTTTAAGCCGAAGGAGAGAGACAAGTAGAGCCGCTCCGGACCACCCACGGAGCGTAATCCAACAGCGGTACAGCTGTATCCCAAAGTCTAACTACCCTCCAGGGACACTACAATGCCATCGATCGCTTTCGAGAAGCGAAACAAGTAAGAGGCTTTTGGTGTCTGGGCAGAGCTTAGTTTAGTGTTGCCAATTCAGTTTTCTTGTGCTTACTGTGACAGTGTTTATGATTGAGCCCGCCGGTGATCCGCCGGCGCGTATTTACCCACGTGATTGCAGTGTTTCCTCACCACCAGCTGACCGCGCCGTGATTTCAGATAAACAATCAGTTGGAGAGTGCGGGAGTCAGCTCCACACTCTCCCTTCTGTGGAAATCACCCTCACGTTGTTGATTTTACCCTGCCGTTTCTGTACTCTGATTTTCTTTCCTACTAACCACCTTTGTGGGGACGTCACCACGTGACTTCGTCGGCCATCTTGTGATGGCCTATCGCGCGAGTCGGCAGCCATCTTGGTTAGGGCGGAACCACAGCGTGACTACATCTGCCATCTTTGGTCTGGCGAGAGTACCGCGTGGCCCCACCCGCCATCTTGTGGCGCCCTATCGCACGAGCGGGCAGCCATCTTGGACAACCCTCTGACAATATCACACACACACACACACACCTATAATTTTTAGCAAACATGTATATAAGTTTACTCTGGTTTCCTTTGAATGTTTAGTCCGCTTATGTTAGTTTTAGTCATCGTTTAGTTAGTAGATATCAGGATTGTGATTCAAGTGTTGTTCATTCTGATACTTGTGTTAATAAATTCTGATATATTCTAATGAGAGAAGTTGTTTGTAGTTATTTTTACACAGTTTTGTAAGATTGGCTGGGTGAAGAGGTCTGTGCTTGGACTCACATCTTCTCTGTTGCTCTATAGCGCCACACCTGGTCACAGGCTGGCAAGCATAGAACAACAGCCATTTTGAGACTGATTGTGCCGTTTAGTCCTTTTTCCTGATTTATCAGGTGGTGCCCCGTTTCATTTTATTAACTTTGTTAATACCCTTCTGGTTATTAGCAGCTGTCCATCAAGACAGTTGGTAATAATCCTTTTATGACTAAACGAGCATGTTATACGCCTTATTGCACAACAACGTATTTGGACAGAAACTAAATAATTAGTTGTATTAGAAAATGAAAATAAATAACAAGGTCAGACCAATATTATATATCATATGACAGAATTCTAATCAATAAAAGTGAACATTAAAGTATTAAAACAGAAAAACTAATGGTAGTGTTTATACTTATAAAAAGTTAAATTCTCACCAACAAAAATTTAATCAATTTGAACACAAATTAAATCATGATTAAATGAGACTGGGGACATATAGTATGTTCAGATATGGAAAACCAAACTGTAATTAGTGCTATCTTAAAAAATATGTCCAGAAAATGAAGAATAAATAAATGAAAGAATAAATAAATAAAAATCTAAACTTGTGTTGAATTGGAGATCATGTTGTCAGGACCAGCTGAACAGAATCTGTCCAAACATGTCTGGATATCAGCACATTGATGAAATATTTCAATGGTTTTCCAATAATTCTGAGTGAATGAGGTCCAGATTCATGGGTGAACATCCATGTCCTCCATCTTCACTAGGATGGAAGGGTTAGGTCAGGGTTAGTTGGTTGGTGACAGTTCTGTTCAGCCAGACCAGCAGAGGATGTTCACATGGAGCACATAACTAACAGTTCAAGGATGTAACTCCAGATGATTGTTGGAAAATGATCAACATGTGATGGTGTTGAATCTTTAATCTGACCTGGTGGTCAGAACGACTCAGGATCACATCATTAGAGGTGGTCTGAGTGATGTCATTGGTGGTAAACATTCTGACATCATCTCTGGATACCAGAACTTTAGTTTCCACCAGTTAACTCTGGAGTTGTGGTGGATCTGTGACTGATGTCTCTACACTGGGGTTTAGATCAGTCTGGGTCAGAGCACAGATGCGAACATCTGTCTGATAGCTTCATAGCAGCTGACAGCCACAGTCAGGCAGGACTGACATGTTCAGGCTCCAACAGTCAGAGTCTCATCAGTTTCATGTGTTGGAGTTGTTTTTATCTTTAGACACTCAATTTGGTGTTTTAACTTTAAGTCACTGTATGTTTTCTCCTGCTGTTGGATTTGTTTTAACTTGCTATTTTACTTTGATTTGGATTTCGTATTATAATTTTAGTTAATGATATTTACTCGGGGTCTTGATCTGGATCTCTCTAAAGCGCCTGGAGACAACATACATTGTAACAGATGCTATACGAATAAAAATGAACTGAATTGAAATTTGAATTGAATTTTTAATTTCTTACTTTGTCTGATCTTTTGTATCTATGAAAGTTTACCTTTTCAAAATCAGTGAATTAATTCAGCTGACTGAGTATCAAAGCTTCTTAAATATCACACGTCAAGTCTTAGAACAACATGTCCATGTGAGTCCTGCCTTAAACCACTGATAGTTCCTACTGAACCTGTCCTCTCTGGATCACATTAACCAGCATCGAACAACTGGACTAATGAAGGTTTCTCTGTGGAAAAGAACTTTACTGATCATTTCTACAGAGAGTAGATCAGAGGGAAGATGATAGACAGAAATCAGGTGAATCAATAATGGACCATCCTGAAAACAAAGGTGTTTCTGGAGAGTTGGACCAGAGCTTTGAAATGATGTGTTATTTCCAGTCTGTGGTTGTTTGGTGCTGCTGGTCTGGACTCAGAGGGGCTCAGTGTCAGTGTGAAGATGAAAGTGTGTTCACCATGTGAGCCTTTTCATTTCCAGCTGATGAGCTGCTGCTTAGTGTTGGAGTCCAGACCTGAAAGAGAGCAGATGCTGCTGTTCTGAAACTGCTTCAGCTGCTTGTTGATGATCAAAGGTGGCTCTCCTCTGAAGGAACTAAAATAGTCCAACTGTTACCTTTCAGCCTCAGTTGGAGGCTCTGATCCAAAGTCAGAGTGAGAAGATGACTGCTCTGTGTTTCCCTGCAGGACCACCTGATCACTGCTCAGAGGACAGACCGTAGTTAGTCTCTGCGGAGTGGACACCCGTGACATCCAGACACCAACATGGAGCTGCTCCTGAGAAAACAAGACCAGACTAATGTAGTGATGAACCCACAGAAGCTGAAGCTTCCATGATCAGTCAGATTCAGATACCTTCAAAAGTGCTGCAGGGAACTCAACCATCTCCTGTCCAGTAGAACTTCACTCCCAGTTGTTGTGGAGGAGTTGATGGGAGCTGTCAGTTCAGGACTGAAGTTCTCAGCTGTGGAGAACAGGAAGACCTGCAGGAAGACCATCTGAGTGGTGATGAACCTGGACTCTGGCAGGAGGAGCTGATGTCTCTGTGTGATGTTGTCTCTGCTCTCAGGTCTGACAGGTGGTCAGGTGAAGGTGCACAGGTGCTGTCTCATCCTCTGCTGTGAAGGAGCAGTGGGATGGCGGGATGTGGAGCATTTCTCTGTGAGCTGCAGCAGATGTGGTCTGGTCTGGTCAGAGAAGCTGGAGGTTGTTCTCACAGGAGAACATGTCTGCTGTCCAGAGGAAACACTCCTGAACAAAGTGACCCCCCCCCCCCCCCCCCCCAGTGTGGGCTGTCAGCTGGTATGAGCTATCAGGACATCAGAAAGTCTGGACTGGACACAGAGTCCAGACTTTCAGAGGTGTTTCTGCTGCTGTAAATGTGAGCAGCTCTGATTCAGGTGCTGAGACAGTTTTGGGCCTGAGCATTTATCTGGGAGGGTTTGGGTCAGGGTTGGTAGATGCTCAGGCCCAACCAGTCCATGCTGGTGGAAGATATCTGTCTGGAGAACTGGATCTGGAAAATGCTGATCTAGAAAAACTGATCTGGAAAATGCTGATCTGGAAAAACTGGTTGATCTGGAAAACTATTAATCCGGAAAACCGGTGTATCTGGAAAATATTTATCTTAATTACTAGTCGATCTGATCATTATGAATCCTTAAATATATTATTTAGAACAAATATTCACCTGTAAAATGTCTGAATATAAAAATAATTATAGTATCAGCTGTAATTGTTTCCAGTGGTTTTTATAATCTAATGTTCTTGTTGTCACTAAAGCTCATCTGTAAAGCAGCATCAGATGTCTTTCCTCAGATATAAAACACATTAGAACAGAAGACCTGACAACTTTAAAGTCACATAACAAAGACTCATTGGTTCTCTGTCCTCGTTTCTCCTCCAGAAACTAAATTTAGTCTCAGGTCTTTGCATTTATCTGGTTGTTCAGAGCTCACCTGACTTCTTCACGGCTCACTGAGGGACAGGACACAGAAGACAGGGTTGTGGTAGCTGTATTAGGTCCTCATGACACCAGAATGGAGACACCGCTGTGGCTGGGAGATGAAAATGAGGTCCAGCAGCGTGTTCTTGTCTGTGGTGGCAGAAGTGATCAGTTGCTGGTATCCTCTCGACTCAAACAGCTCCAGAAGCGGCCTTCTCACACCAGACAGCTGATTCTCGTTGAAGTCACCACACACGATTATTGGATGATGCTCCATCAGCTCCAGCACCTCCAAAAGACTTTGAAGGTTCTCCAGGAACGGTCTGATGCTGTAGTCTGGAGGTCTGTACACAGCTGCCATCAGTGCACGGACTGGAGCCTCCACCTTCAAAACCACAAACTCAAGATCAGTAACATTATGTAAATACTGCTTCTCATGGACCTGGAACTGGTTTCTCACTTATATGGCAACTCCACCTCAACCTCTGCTGGCCATCTGAGGAAAGTTAGTGTAGGACATGTGTCTGTTCCTCCTAAACATGCTGTAGCCGTCCAGATGAAGACTGTCTGCAACAAAGGAACCCTGTAGGTGAGTTTCAGTGAGACACAGTACATCTCCTAGACACAGTTCATGATGGCTCTGGATGTCACTGATGTGATACGGCAGTCCCTCTGTTTTGTGGTGGACCATGGTCAGAGTGTCAGGTCTGCTGGCTGCTTCTTTCACATGAAGAAGAGGGATCATGTCATCCACGTCAGCTTGTCTCATGGTCTGGAGCACTGCAGTGATTTCTAGGTTGGCGTAGATCTTCTTCTCATCCATGTCCAGTAAATACAGTCCACTGAGAGAGGTCAATTCAATTCAATTCAATTCAATTTTATTTATATAGCGTCTGTTACAATGAAAATTGTCTCTAGGCGCTTTACAGAGACCCAGAGCATGACCCCCGAGCAAATATCATTAACTAAGATTATATTATTAAATCCAATCAATGATAATGGCAGGTAAAAAAAACTCCCACGTAGGGAGAAAAAAAACCTTTATACCAAACAGTGGCAATGAAAAACTCCACTTTAAGAGGAAGAAACCTTGAGCAGGACGTGGCTCATATGGGGGGACCTTCCTGCCGAAGGCCAGCCGGGTAGAGAAAGAAAAGAGGGGAGACAGGACAGAGAGAGGGTGTAAGACAGAGAGAAGAGCACACAAGTGACTAAAAACAATGACCATATAAACATAAACAGATGGAGGTAGCAGCACTGGGATGAGATGGCCAGAGGACCAGGTCGCCGATCACCACGCCAGTCGGCACCCAAACACAAGTGAAGGAGAACCCCGGGATGGACAGAGGACGGAACTGCAAGTCAGCATGAAACCCAGGAAACTCTAGCCTGCAAATACACAGAAAGAAAAGGGGGCAGAAACAGCACAACAAACCACAGGAAAGCAAAGAAAATGGAGCACAGTTTCAGTAACAGGGTGCTCCCAAATAATTATAAATGGGCTGGAGGAGGAGGAAGGGAAGAAGAAAGGGAAGAAAAAGGAGAAGAGCAGTGGAGACACCACTCAGCAGATCATGTTGGTGTCCCCCTGCAACAATAGGCCTAGTTTTAAAAATGGAGATGGTGTCAGCCTCCTTAACCCAAACTGGTAGCTGGATCCATAAAAAAGGTGCCTGGTAGCAGAAGGCCCGTCCTCCAAACCTACTTTTAGATATTCTAGGAACGACGAGTAATCCTGCTCTCTGAGAGTGGAGAGCTCTATTAGGAGCATAACGTGCTATCAAGTCTTGTAAATAGCGTGGAGCTAGGCCATTAAGGGCCTTATATGCGAGAAGCAGAATTTTAAACTCAATTCGAAATTTCACGGGAAGCCAATGGAGGGAGGCTAACACAGGAGAGATGTGATCTCGCTTGCGGATTCCTGTCAGCACCCTCGCTGCTGCGTTCTGGACCAATTGAAGTCTATTCAGTGAGCTTTTCGGACATCCTGCTAACAGCGCATTACAATAATCCAGTCTAGAACTAACAAATGCGTGAATTAATTTTTCGGCATCACCGTGGGAGAGGATGCTCCTAATCTTGGCAATATCTCGGAGATGAAAAAAGGCAGTCTTGCAAACCTGATTAATATGCTGCTTAAATGACATATCCTGATCAAAAATGACTCCAAGGTTTTTCACAGCTGTGCTGGAAGCCAGCGTTAACCCAGTCAATCCATTCCTCAGGTGTTTGGGACCAAAGACAATAACCTCTGTTTTATCTGAGTTTAGAAGCAAAAATTAGAGGACATCCAGGACTTAATGTCATTAAGACACCCTTGAAGTTTAGCCAAAGGTTTTGCGTCCTCTGGTTTAATAGATAAGTACAGCTGCGTATCATCAGCGTAGCAATGAAAGTTTATGCCATGGCTCTGGATGATTTTTCCCAAGGGCAACATGTATAAAGTGAAAAGGATTGGTCCCAGAACTGAACCCTGTGGGACGCCATAGCAGACCCTAGTCCGTGTAGAAGAAACGTCATTAACATGGACGAACTGGAACCTGTCAGATAGGTATGACTTAAACCAGCCTAATGCTGTCCCTTTAATTCCAACAGCGTGCTCCAATCTATGCAGCAAAAGGCCGTGATCAATGGTATCAAAAGCAGCACTGAGGTCCAGCAGAACAAGGACAGATACTAATCCATTGTCTGAGGCCATGAGGAGGTCGTTGGAGACTCTAATCAGTGCAGTTTCTGTGCTATGATATGACTCTGCTGAGAGCTACATAAGCCATACCTGGTTCAAAGATGTTCTTGAGGGACACCACAGCTGCCTTGGTCGTCAGGCCTTGGGTTTTGTGCACATTCCAGGAGAATGCCAGCTTGACAGGAAACTGTCTACGTACCACTCCTCTCCTCTCTGTTTCAGGTTCTCCTCTGCTCTCTCCATGTAAACCAGGTCTTCAGATTGTGGAGCTCCACTGCAGTTGTTGCTCAAAGATGGCTGGTTGTCCATTTTCAGTCCAAGTTTAATGACGTGTTGATGGTCTTCAGAAGTCACCACTCTCTAGTCTCTCTAGTTTTCCAAATGCACCGTTGACCAGTCCGTTCTGTATGCCGATGTTTCTGGTTAGCATGACACAAGCCCCCTTAGCCACTTTCAGAGTGTCTGCTTACTCGTTTCTGCCTCCTTTACATGGTTTGTCCTGTCGTGCCATTCTGCCCGTTCGTGGATCTTTCTGGAAGTCGTCTGGGTCGATGGTAACTACGTCTGAGTCAGTGTTGTGTTCATCCACTCATTTGTTGGTGGCAAAAATGTGCAGGATATCAGTGGGACAATGATCTGGTGCTGTGATGGTCTGAGACAACAAGTCTCTGTCTTCCTGAGACAACTCATCTGTCTTTTCTTTCACCCAAATCCTGTTCAGCATCTCTGCAAAGGCAACGTCGTCTTTCTGTCTCAGTATCTCAGTCAGAGTGATCATCTGAAAACTTTCCCACCACAGGTCGATCTCTGGCGGGTTGAACACACAGAGAGGTTTAGACTGTCGCACTGGTGGTAGCTGATAAAAGTCTCCAACAGCTAAAACTGACATTCCTCTGAAAGGTCTGGGACTGCCTTTGATCTGCTTAAGTCTGGCATCCACATACGCAAACAGAGGCTTTGAAACCATGGAGATCTCATCAATAATGATGATTTCAGCATTAATCAGCTCAGCTCTGACTTCATCCAGCTGGTTTCCAAGTCCACAAATGTGTGGTTTGAGGCTTCTGGGGAGCTTCAGGAGAGAATGCAGTGTAGTTCCAGATATGTTGAAGGCTGCAGTTCCAGTGAAAGCAGTCAACAGGACCGTGGGGTTTGATATGTCGGCCTCCTCTGCATGTGCAGGCAGTTTGATCAGGATCTTAGATGCTTCTGAGTAAATGCATTTTGATCAGATGAGACTTCCCTGTTCCTGCTCCACCATTGACATACTTCTAAATTTAGGTTGTGAGATCAAGGTTATGGTTGTGGATCTCAGCAAAGCTCTGTCCAATAATAATGATTATCCAAATAATTTAGCCTTTGGATTAAAGTCTTTTCAACTTGAAATCCAAATCACTTCTGATAGAGAACTGAATTAAATTTGAATCAGTAAATAGGACACTTCCAGAGTTTCAGATTAACCTTAGACAGCCAAATCAGAAAATTCTTTCCAAAAAAAAAAATAGTTTGAAATGGAAAGATAAGGTTGTAGATAACAATTGTAGTCAATCAGATTGAAGGTTTGTTTAATAAATGGTTGTTCAGATCAGGTTAATGATCAAATCAGGGCTCCAGTAAATGGAGAGAGTGACTAAACAGGCTCCAGTAAGTGGAGAAAGTTGTTCAACAGGGTTCACGATATTAGTAGTACGGTTCAACAGGGTTCAAGACACTGGTAGTGCGGTTGAGGGTTCAAAACATTGGCAGTGCGGTTGAGGGTTCAAAACATTGGCAGTACGGTTACACAGGTCTCTATGGAGCAACAAGTTCGAAAACCAGGTATTCAAGGCGTTGATACAAAGTTGTAATCAAGGGTTGTGCAATCAGGGCTTGTTTCAACGAGAAGCTCCAAACAGGTGGAGAGAAATTGGCTCCAATAATGGAGAGAACTGGTTCCAGTACTTCAGTGGATCTGGGGCAACAGGACACCTGGAAGACACAAACAGACCAAGTATTAGACTAAAGAATCAGTGGATCAGGTTTCACTAGAAAATGTCAGTTCAAGGTTCTCTGTTGCACGGATGTGATGCTTTTACAAACAACTGCATCGTGTTCTAACTTTTAATAACTCGTGTTGATCTGAGAGAATTCATATTGATTTAGTCGTCATTCCTCTGACAGACTGATTCCATCATCAGAAGTCTGTAGTTTAATCTGTGGATGTCAGAGCTGGATAATGAGAGTAGAAGAATTAACCTTCCAATACCTGGAGATAAGACCACATTTATGTCAAATATGAGAGGAAATGTGTTTTATTCACATATTGACCCTAAAGCCCTCCTCAGGCATTTTTGTACATTTCTCTCAAATGTTTTTATTTTTGCTGGAAGTTGTAGTTCTAGACCTAGTTTCTTCTCTCAGGTGTCATTTATTCTCTCAGAAAACCTTCATGGAATAAATGTACACAGGCCAAAAAAAAAACAAAAAACAAACAAATACAATCAATCAGTATTTTTTTTTATAATTATCTTAACATTTAACCATCTTTCAGGATTTTGAATCTCTAATTTCAGTAGAATGATCTGAATTATTGAATATTTATTCCTAAATCAACCAAAAAGGTCATAATTGTCCTTGTAATTAACAGAGGCGGGGCTTTGGTGGTGATGAGTCTTGGATGAACAATAAAAGTGCTTTGATTTCATCAGTCTTGTTTCTGTGGTCCAGATTCTCCCTCTGGACACCTTTGACACCAAAATGATGTCCATTAAAACCACATTTTTGATCCCACTGATGTTACAATATAAAACTATTAATTCATCAGTGTTTCATTCTGAAGAACAGTAGTGATATTTAACATCTGTCCTGTATTCCAGCTGGTTTCAGATTCTTCTATTTCTGACATTGATGTCACTGGTCATGTGACTTCCAAGGCTCCAAGAGTTTGTGTGTGTAAATCTGTCTTCTAATCAGAGGCTGAGTCAGTGGTCATGCTGGTCCTGGAGACTGGTGTCCCAGTCTGGTCATCACAGGCTGCAGGTAGATGCTCCTCTGGACTGAAACACAGCTGCCAGGATGAGAAGTCTCCTGGGAGTCCACATGACTCCACACTGTTCTACAGACTGTAGTGGGATCAAACATGTGGTTTTAATGGAAGTCTGGGAGGTATTTCTGGCCATGATGGTGTTGTTAGGATTTAGAATTCTTAGTTAGAACTTTAAACTGTAGAACTAAAACTTCATTGCCTGTGAGGTTGGCTAATTTTATGAGGGTGAGTTCTTAGAGTTGCTGCTTGACCTCCTGACCTGCTGTCTTCAAAGGACTATGCGATGACATAGGTCAACGTATTAAGTTACACCCCCTTTCCTGGAGCAAACACACCACCTTTGTTTGGACTGGACATCTGGACCTCCTAGACAAAGGGCCATTAAACTCAGAGGAACTAAGGACACGCCTTCTCTGGATCCTTAAAAGATGAACAGAAATAACTGGAAGGGTGCATTTTGTTCATGGCACCATCTTGGTGATGTTGTGAGCAAAGTGTACCATCGGCCGATTAAAATATTCTGCATGGCATAATAATTCTTTGTATACATGATTGTATTAAATTCTTGATTGATCTTTGCTTCTAGATTTGTCATTTAGGCACCAGATAAAAAGAACACGGAGAGGAAACTTACAGTGTCCAGAGGAAGAATGTGACACTACTCAAAAAATACTAACAAAACCAAATCTCTTTACATTTAGTTGGTTAGTATTTTTTATTGGTGTCAGAGTCAGATCCTGAAAATTATGTCCTTGATTTGTCCAGCACCAAAGACCTGAATCCCTGCTGTTCATCACATGGAAAATACTTACTTTTAGTGTTTTATTTTGTAACAAATCATGAATAATTCAAATCATTATTTAAAGGGTTAAAATCCTGAAAATGAATGAATGAATGCCTGGTAGTTTTGAACAAGTGGAGATATAAGAAATTTATGAAAAAAAAACTATTGATGTGTGATGATTTCACAGCAGTTTTTTTGCCATAAAGGTGTCCAGATATTCTCTTTAAATTTGAGGACACAATTCCATTCGAGTCAATTTTATTTGTATCGTGTCTGCTATTATGCCAATTGTCTCTAGGCGTTTTACAGAGACCAGAGCATGACACAAAAGTTAACAAGAATAACCCAGGTTACATCATAAAGCCTCATGCACGTCTGTGTGTTGACCTGAAGTGACCTGATGTTCTGCTCCATCCCAACAACAACTACTAGAAGACTGAGAAACAGGCTGTAGATTAGAGGTGTCCAGTCCTGGAGGGATGCTGTCCTGTAGGTCTTTGACGGTCCCTTCAGCTCACCTGATTCACATGAATGGATTGTTAACAGACCTGTGTAGACCTGGACGACCAGCTGATGGTGATCTATTCATTTAACTCAGGTGAGCTGAAGCAGGAAACATCTAAGACCTCCAGGACAGGAGCTAAACCCCTGTGCTGCAGGGCAATGCAGCACAGGGGTGAGCCAAAAAATATAGAAACGTTAAAATATCTGCTACAAATAAACACATGTACAGGTGGAATCAGTACTGTTAGGACTGGAGAAGAATTAAAATCAACATTCAGAACCTGGAACTGACATCATCTTTCCAACATCCATCAGATCAGATGTTTTAAAATATTGAATACATTAGTACTAGTTCACCTGTGAGTTTCCCTTCAGTTACTTTCAAATCACAAAGATATTTACTCTTATTTAAAACTATCCATTTTAACAGCTGAGCATATTTGCAGCAAAAGCCTTGTACTGTTGTCATGATCTATGAAGACAAATAAAACAGATCTAAATTCATCTCTCATTAATAGTAATCAAGGGAACATTTTGAATTAGTTGTGATACTGATTAGAGGTCATATTGCTTACTATAACTGGACTTTGATGGTTCTGCAGTTATTAACATCATTAATTCAGTTATTGAACTACATGGTTGTTGCCGATTCACTGAGTCATAGTCTCAGATTTAAGAGAATATAGTTTATTAAATAAAACTACACCTGTATCTTAAATAACATGGAAACCTCACACATACACACATACTCTAACATATTGAATTTCCCTTCTGGGATAAATAGTATTATAGGATAAAAAGTATTTTTCATTTCATTTCATTCATTTCATACCTATGGTACCTTACTTCCTAAAAAAGATGAAATCAATAAAATATTTAACAATACAGCAGAATGTTATCTCTGTGGGATTTTTTTCTATAGTAATTGTAAAATAAAAAATTGTTTTATAAATAACCTTATTGTCTTCATCATATTTTTATTTTCCCAAAATGACATTTAAAAAATAGGGGTTGTCTTATAATCAGAGTCGTTCTATATTTGGGCCAATATGGTAAGTGGTCATGTCACTCCAAAGTATGTACAGAAACCTTTAAAGTTTCAAGTCTGAACTTACCAGGAAAACATGACTAACGGTCAGTTTTCTGTCAGTGTGAGAGAAAATTATAGATCTGTGATCAGTCAAAGATTTCAGATTAACATAAAATCTACAGCAATCCTCCTACTCACTTCACTGTAACTATGACTAACTGTAATGATTACCACATTCACATGAATCAACTGTCTCTAAGAAAACCTGCAGAGAGATGTAAATATTTTAGTAAAATCATTTCTCCATTAAATAGTGGAATGTGTATGAATGGTATGAAATGGTATGAATTTACATGTGTAACAATGCAACTTTACAAAAAATAACTATATAAATTAGAAAGAAAAAGATGTGATTTAAAGACTTCTATCATTAAGTTTTAGGGTGTCGTGCAAGAGACTTGTCTGTTTCTAGACACATATTTTCAAAACTTCTAGCCTTCAGGTTCGTACACAAAAGACACCAGTAACAGGTGGATCAGAGATACAGGCTGCTGACTGAAATGGCAAGTGCACTGTGACTGACAAAGTAAGTGATTGAATTTTTTTTTTTAACATCACTGATTCTTTTGTTAAAATGTTGAAGGAAAAAAACTGAATCACTAAGTTGCTAAATCCACATCTGGCTGTATAAACTACAGGCCTATAAAGGCAGTGTAGGTACAGTACTGTGTCCATGCAGCAGATCGATATTCACTGCCATTCAAAGACTCAATTTGTTATGACAAAAATTCAAACAGGAAGTTACTGATGAAATAATGACAGATACATATTCTGTTACAACTGGAGGATTTGTTTTATGGATCCTCCACTTCTTTCTTGTCTTGGTGTTTTTTTTTTAACTCAGCCTTTTATATACATAATATAATGGCCAACGTGGGAGCCAGATCATACTGAATGTCTTTATGGTCAGCCCAATGAGCTTAGCAACTGCCGTTAGCAACTAGCTGCAGCAACAGCCGTTAGCATGCTAATATCGATTAGTGAATGCTTCAAAGACTACAATATTTAACTGATACTGGCTGATTTTACGTTTTATGTAGTTAAACGTCACTCATGATAACATGGTAAAACACAAACTTGTTGTCCAGGAATAAATCGTCTCATTTATGGCAGACGCCACAAAGCTACTACTCACCTCAACAGCCAGAAACTAGAGCTGGGCAGATCGATCCAGATATCGATAATATCGATATACCAACGCTGGTATTGATATCGAATGATACTCATGTAAAAAGATCGATACTAAAGCTTTTTTTTTCTCACCCACAAGCACTGTTGCGAAGTGCGAATTCATTGAAGTCTGTCTCTGACACGTCGCTGTGTCCTCCTTCAGTCCAACAGAGAGTATCCAGCTAGATCAGAGTGGTCAATTTCAGCATTAATTCAAATTAACTTTCAAAGTACATGTTACTTAAGTGATATGTTACTGGAGCAAACTCAAAAAAAACATAATTAAGCCCCTAAATACCCCAGTACATGTCACGTATCCCACTGAAAGGTGTTATCTAAGATAAAATATCATTAGATAATCTTTTATTTATCCAACAATGGGGAAATTTGTAGTTAAAGCAACAGGAAAGTTCACTAGAAAACTTTCCTTGGTGGACTAGAAAATACATTATGAACAGAACAATTCAATTCAACTCCAAAGAATATTTACAGAAACATGTTAATTGTGATAATAAAGTATTTTGCTGTCACCTATAGAGGGTTTTCACCTACGTCACGTTTTGGTCAGTGACCTGGATGCGCAGCCATCTTGGAGGTACTCGGATGTAAACACACCGCTGGATCAATGCAAACGACCGTGGATAAAGGATGGATAAACCACAGAAAAGCTCTTCAAAAGGTGTTACAGATGCAAAAACATACAGAGAAGGACTTGGTCCACGGGAAAGGGAACGATATTCTGAAAAGTTACAGTTTGTCGGTGGTGCCGATCCGTAGGCGTTAGCTCTCTCGTCTTGGAGCAATGACGAGCCGGAGAGCCTCCCTTCGATTGCATACCCACGACATCGTAAACTACCTGGTTTCTACCCGTCATTCCAACAGATGGCACCCAATCTGGGTCATCTTTTTGATAAAGGTCAGACCTTTTACCTGGAATACAATGAGAAATATAACACATTGTAGCTCTACATTTTAAGAACTGTGTTGCTAGTGTAGCTAGGTGGTAGCTTGATATTATCAGACTAGAAATTAAGAGATTTTTCTCTTGATAATTGTTCATGTGTGAAATTAAGAGCTAACAACATTTCACTTAACTTACCTGATACGAAATGGGCCGAAAAAATTTGGATGTTGTCCAGATTTTTGCCACGCAGGTCTTGGTTTATCTTTGCTAACCACAAGCGCCTCCTTTCCTTTAACAACTTCTGGCATTGTTCTTCCTGATTTTTAATAACCTTTGGAAGTCTATAAAACTCCAAGTGTCTCTCGCTGTCTGTCCAGTTGGTACAGCCGAAAACACGGCAATAATTTACCATTTTTCCAGTGTGTCCGCTTTGTTTACGTTGCCGCGTGCCTCCAAGATGGCGACTTGGATGATGCGCTGATGACGAGCCGTGAAAACCCTCTATAAAGTTTGCTGAAATTGTATTCTAGGTTTTAACAAAATAATCCGAAGACAAAAATCACAATACCAAAAGGCCAGCAGTTTCATGATAGATCAAGCTTAATATGAAAAAGTATTGGTATTGGTACCGGTATCGGTGATACTGGCCCTGTATTTACTTGGTATCGGATCGATACCAAAATTCCCAGTATCGCCCAGCTCTACCAGAAACCGGAGTGAGTATTCCTGCCATGTGACGCAGATGTGATTAAAGGAGGCATTCAGGGATGCGATTAGAATGGGATAACTGGCTTCACTTCGCTGACTAATAAGGAAGTATTACCATAGAATAGTGGTAGAAATGTTTAATGTTTAAAGTCCAGGTTTGTATTAATTTTCAGCAAATGTTTTTTTGCTCCTTAGGTGGGAATCTTACCCATGACACGGCACAGGCAGAATGGGAACTTTAGAGGAAAAGGGTATCTCTGACACAGCCAGTTCCTTTGACTATTGATGAAACGGAAATGTAAGTAATAACCAATGTAGCAATGACATCGGTATTTCTACTGGAGTGTAGTTTATCTTTAGAATAGACTGAAACTGTAAAATATATCTATAGAAGCTGGCGTACAAAAGTCTGACTTTAGTGTTCTGTCAGAAAGAGTGCAGGCACTCCTTGGATTGATTGAACTGGCTTTATTGATTCCACACCAAAAGAACAGTGTACAGGAGGGGTTTTATCATGGTGTGTTCCTCTGCAGTTTACGAATAAACAAACAATATGTATTGTATCCACAGAGGAAGTCATGTGGTCTGATGGATAACATAAACATGCAAGGAAGATAAAGATCAATATCCAAAGTAAATAATTTCTAGGACTGGTCGCAAGTGGGGGCGCCAGACCACACCATTAATTGAAGAAAAAAAAGTTGACGATGGCAACCGTAATTTGAATTAACTTCACGGGATTTAAAAAAAAACATCAATGGCGTTCAACACAATATAACAACATCATTATGTCAGGGGCGCATACCAGAACATAGAAGAACATATTTTGCTTGTATGTTAGACTACGTGTTAGACTGACGTGAGTAGACTCGAATGGTCACAGCAAATACTAACCCCATGAAGAAATAAAAGCAGTTAACAGATAAAACAGATAAAGTAAACTTGCATGGCATACCTGCACAACAGACACAGTTTGACAACATGTATTGAATGCTCGCACCACTAACTGCAGAGCACCTTCCTTGAAGCGTATACTACAGCCTTGTTGCGCACTTTAGAACCGTCTCCTCCTACTCGGAACTACTCGGGTCTCTCCAGCATTCCTCGGTTTCCTCCGACGGCAATTAAAGCAGGGGAGTTTGCACATAAACTGAGGAAGCATTTTTCATGTAGTCTCTTGGTTATGAGTTATAAGTTATATTGTAAGATGATGGAGGTCTCCCCTACACCCTCTCCACGACACAGTGATCCAACAACAGAGTGCGTTCAGTGAGAGGCTTCTTCAAGTCCAAGACGGGAAGATACAGAAGATCATTCCTTATATAATTCCATATACAATAACAATAATATTTTTTTTAATAATTTTTTTAATTAACATAAATAAAAACATGTTTTAATCAGGGTTGGATTTATAATAAAATTAAGAAAAATGGGGTTCTCCAAAAACACACGAACTATATAGGTTGGCTAGACAGTATGATTAATTGAGAACTCACAAACAACTAATAATGAAAACAGCAACGAAAACAACAAAGTGAAAGGAGATTTCGTTCACAGAGGAGCGGTGAACGACAACAGAGGCACTGCTACTCCTCTGTGGACGAAATCTCCTTCGCGGTCTTGCCGCACATTTTTAACCGCATAAACAATCTTCCCTCCCCCAGTTTGTCCTGGAAGGGACGCCAGAGTTCAGGGCAGGTGTGGACAATGCTGTCATCTGACAGCAGCAGCTGGACACTGCTGGAGTCCTGGTCTGCGTTTATGACCCCCTTAACCTCCACACTCACTGCGTCACTGACCACCTGCAGGGAGAAACAGAACCCAAATCACGAAAGGAGCTGTCAGGCAAGTCTGATCACTCCCTCCCTCCCTCACTCCCTCTCTCACTCCCTCACTCACTCTCTCACTCACTCCCTCTCTCACTCCCTCACTCACTCCCTCACTCACGCTCTCACTCCATTCCTCCCTCACTCCCTCTCTCACTCCCTCACTCCCTCACTTCCTCCCTCACTCACTCACTCACAGCTACCTGTAAGGTGGTGAAAGAAGTGGAGTTGATCTGGAATCCAAGGGTGGTCGAGCTGCCTTTAAGGTGCGTAAGGCGCACCGAGCCCCCGATCACCACATCCAGCATTGCAGCCTCCCTCCACAGACTAATCAGACCTTCTTCCTGCTCCTGTGACAGAGGACAAAACAGTAAGCCATTCAGACCGTGCAGGATTCGGATGGAGTCACCGAAGATTAAGTATCAATATATATCTAATCATGAAAGAGCGTTTGTGAATCGTTGTCTCGCCTCCCAATGTATACCTGCTTTATCCGGAGGCTGCACAGCGGCACGTCATCTCCGCCCCGACGCACCCTGCGGACGGCTGACAGCTGAGGAACAGATGGACTGAATGTTGACCACACATTTGACGTAATTATAAGTGAGAGTACAATCTACGCAGACACACAGTTTAGCTCATTTTCACACACGTCTGATTAAACAACAGAGCGACATCAGAAACACAATAAAGTTACCTCAACTACCACTCCCTCCAGGGTCACGAGCCCTCCTGCAGCCTTCCCCCCCTCTTTAATTTTGTGGCCGAATTCTTCATAAAGTGTCACTTTTGTGACACTTTCCCCGTCTGTTATGGCTGCCAATATGTTTTTTTTTTTTACAACGGCCGGTGTGGCTGAATTTCCCATGAAATGATCTTGGTCACTTATTTTGTTGCCACCACAGTGACGTGAAGGGTGGGTGGTCTGTTGTATGGCATCGTGGGGCGGTTGTCCAGCACCTTCTTCAGCGCATTCTGGGGAGACAACAGATAAGCTGCTTAACGGCTGGAACATTACGAATTATGTTATTACCAAGTAATTAACTAACTCATCTATGATAGGAAGAATGTGGATTTCTGAAGCATTTTTTGTTGTTGTTTACAATATTATGTTAGTCTGTGGTGTTTTTCATCCGTATTTCTTGATTGGACGCTGAAGTGGAGCCCTTTAAAATTTAAATACCCAGTATTTTAGCTAACTCAGTAGTTTAGCTAACACGAAGTCCACTAAAAACTAACTAAAGACCTTCAACACCGAAGCTTACTTTACTTTACTTTACTTTGTTTATAATGTTCTTTTAAGTAGGTATAGGGCTACTTTACAAACCCAAAATAAATGTATTCATGTTTACACAAGTTTCAACAAAAGGAGATAAGAACTTACCTCTAGCCATTATCGCTTCAAAGTGACAGCTGGAATTTTATATTCCCGGGCTCTGGGAGGGGGCGGGGCTGAGATGTCAAAGTCAGGAAGGTTGAAGAAAGCCAGCCAGCCTCTGTATCAGTGATATTACAGTAGAAACCCTTCTACCAATGACAGCTGAGAGGACACGAGACAGCTGGAGCAGGGAACATCAGATCCCAGCTTTATCAACAACAACAATAAAGGAAGAAAGTTAAATAACACCATAACTTTGTTGAATGGTATTTATTTCGTTTGAAGTCTATTTCTGATGTATTATTATCATAACAAAGTGTTAGAAATTATTTTTGTTTAAATTTAAAATTTTTTTTCCTTTGGCTGCACATTCGCTAAATTCAGATATGTAGCTCCGACTCGGAAGCTTCACTTGAATGAAAAATAAAATCAAAAAATGAAATAAATGAGCTAGTGTGAGGAGAGTGGGCAACAACAGGTTTGTGTATTGTATTAGATGGAAAACTACGTCAATGTTAATTTGATGAGTTCATTCGTCAGTAAGCAGCTTGTTCTTGGTCTCAGACTGGTTCTGATGCGCTCTGGACCAGCAACGCTTTTTTGGCAAAAATGAACAAATGGAAACTAAAGGTAGAGAACGATTCAAAATTAATGTCTAACCATTGAATCGAGTGGACGTTTCGAGTTCGATTGCTCGAGTTCGAATCAAGCTAACTTAGCATCAGGCTCACAACTGCCTGCTGAGTCAGCAGCAGTCAAGGCAGGTGTCCGAATACTTTTGATGACACAGTGTGGAAGAATGGTAAAAAAAAAAATCCTCAGAAACACACTAAACTTTGTGGAAAGCCTTCCCAGAAGAGTTGAAGCTGTTTAGGCTGCAAAGGGTGGAGCCACATCATATTAATTAGGAATGGGATGAACTAAAGCTCATATGTCAGTCAAGACAAGTGTCTGAATACTTTTGGCAAAATAGTGTATGTTTGTGTTCATGCTGACCTCCATCTGTGAATATGGCATGAGAAAGGCTGGTTAACAGTGTCAAACACGCAGTTTGATGTATGCGATTACCAGTAAAAATAAAGGAGGATGTGCTGGATAAGCAAAGGAATGTCCTCTCCACTTTAACATGCAGCTGTGTGGTCGAGAGAGGGAGAGAGAGAGAGAGAGAGAGAGAGAGAGAGAGAGAGAGAGAGAGAGAGAGAGAGAGAGAGAGAGAGGGGATTTAGAACCAAATGACACTCTAAGCCAGGGGTGTCCAAAGTCGGTCCTGGAGGGCCACTGTCCTGCAAGTTTTAGATGTTTCCCTTCTTCTTCACACCCTGATACAAGTGGCTGTGTCCTTAACAGACATGTGCTGACCTTGATGACAAGTTGATGATGGCTATTAATTAGGATCAGGTGTGTTAAAGCAGGGAAACATGCAAAATCTGCACGACAGCGGCCCTCAAGGACCGACTTTGGACACCCCAGCTCTAAGCTGTCTGTACACTGGAGCTGCAGCCTGCTCTCGCATCCAAAATGGCATTACAAAGGCTGGTTAAGAGTGTCACCAAGCACTTTGATGTTTGTGATTACCTGTAAAAATAAAGGACTATAAGCTGGATAAGCAAAGGAATGAGCTCTCAGCTAATGATTAACATGCAGGTGTGTGCGCTGGAGAGACAGAGACAAAGAGAACTGCAGCTTCAGGGTCTCCTGTCAGTCAAAATCCAGATTTTTTATGTCCCGAACTGCTGTAATTCAAAAACGAAATAGGTTTTTGAAAAGATTCTTGAACCGGGAGAACCACAAGGCCTTCAGGAACGCACTGATATAATTTTTATTTGGTGAATGTCTACCGTTTTTAAATTAGAGCAGTGTAAAAACATAAAACTTTTTCCTGTCAGACGAGAGGAGTCAGAACTCTCCCCATTGAAATAAAGTGGAGCTGTGAAGCACTTCTTTAAACTCTAGGTTGATTTGATGGAAAACTAAATGCCACACAGACACAAATGTTGCATCATTGGAAAGTGGACAAAAATATCTACGTTTTGATGTATAAATTATGTTGGTGGGGTTGAAGATCCGGCTCCAAGAGTAGTTTGAAGAGAAAAAAATCTCACTCTCACTCTAAGAGCTCGTTAGTTATTACATTCCGTCATTGGAAATACATTGGAAGGTCTGAAAATATGGAAAAACTTGATAAAACTTGTAAAAACGGAGCCATACAAGAATAGTCAAATCTTTTGTGAACATTTTAACATTTGAATGGTTTAAGAAGATTTAAAGAGCTCCCCATTCATTTCCAATGGCAGAAAAATTTTTATAAAAGTAAAATATTTTAAAAAGTATAAATATTTGAAACACAAAAAGTCATAGCAGGAATCCCCAGAACAAGCTGAATATTTTGGTACAAGAATGTAGAAATCGCACAAAGTACACAAAGGACTAGTTAATTGGTGAAAAACGTACGGAAGAAGATAGAATAATAAAGATAAACAGGAAAACAATAGGTGTGAATGCCTAATGCATTTACACCAACTAGAAAAATTGCATTTCCTGCGAAAATGCAGGTGTGAATGCATTAAGCTTAATTTTGACCTGAATTCTGCTCAAAAGTAAGAAATAAATTTGAAGAGCATGAATTTTAAAAAAGAATTTGAACAACTGGATAGTGTTTGAACACAGCATAATTCAGCAAAATGTCTCAGCATCATGTTTTGAAAAGGTAAAACATGCCAAACACAGCAAAGGGAGTGACATGCTGAATGACAGGAAGGTAGGAGAATGGACAATATTCCTAAATTAGAAAAGATATCTAGTGATAAATGCCCTTAAATGTATGAAAGTAAAGCACAATATTTAAAATCAGAAAGATTTGAAAAAGCTGAAGTCCAAGAATAAACCTTCGGCAGGAGATGAACATTTTCATACAGAAAATGATGAAGATGCCAAAAGAATGTAAAAGTTTCTAAAATTTGCATAACATTGAGGGAAAAGTCAAACTACTTTATTACAGGGGGTACTGGTGCGCAGTGATGGAGTAGGACATGCCTCTCAGGGGCCCCGTGTGGTTACCTCTTTTTATACTTAATATCTACTGTACACGAAGTTTTACTGGAACTACGGGTTGCTTGGCTTCTGACTCAGTCTTTCAAGGCTGGTTTTACACCAAGATGCCCAACAAGGAGAGAGAAACTCAAAGTGGGAGATGCACAGCCTCCAACGCTGCTAGCAATGAAGCTATATTAGCTGCCATTAACAAACAAGGCACAGAGCTTGCTAAAGTTTCCAATTTGGTGGATGGACTCAAGAAATCAATGGAAGAGTGCCTTGATTTAATAGAGTCATCCCTGTCCACTCTTCAGAACAAATATCGTGAAACTGAAAGCTGTATGGGTGTGTTGTGGAAAAAATAAGATCCGATCTCGATGAGAAAATCAGAATAGAATTTATTACAGAGAAAAAGGACAAACATACAGATACTTGTGCGCACAAGGAGAGAGACCAGCCACCACTCCGCAGGGTATTGGCTGATGACTCTGTCAGACAGAGATGACAGCTTTCTTTTATACGAAGACTTCTTCCACAGGTTTTTGCATACAGAGTGGATTACAGCAGGTAGTAACAAAAGGCAAAGGGACATTGTCTTAAGACGGACTGATTGAATTTAGGGCCTTACACAGTTCCTTGATCAAGAAGTCGATTGAATTTAGGAATGTTTATTCAGAGTCACAGTTGATCCCTGCTGTGTCTCCTTGATCAATGAATCACAGCTGACCCCCGTGCTTGATCAATGAATCACTTTTAAGCATATTGTTAAAGCCAAATAAAAAGACAAAATTACAAGATGGATAAACCTAATAAAAATTTCCTCCACAGGTGAAATGGACGAGGCTCTCATGGCTGCTGACCAACGTATTACGATGCTGGAGGCTGCATGTAAGGAGCTGCAGGGGCCAACTGTAATCTCACTGCCAAGATCAATGACCTATAGGGGCGCTCCCATTGGCTTTACATACGTGTTATTGCCGTCAAAGAGGGAGCAGGGAAGGGTCAACCGACCAAAATCATCTCCAAACTGATCCCGGAGTTACTTGGCCAGGACAATTTTAACAAACCAGTAAAGGTGGACAGAGCACATCGCAGCTTGAGGCCCAAGCCCAAAGAAAATGAGTGGCCAAGACCTTTAATCACTAAGATCCACAATGACAAAGACGTGTGAGACATCTTCCGCCTCAGTCGTCAGCTTGCACCACTCAAATACAACGGCGAGAGGGTGTCAATTTATCCCGACTACACATCGGAGGTGACAGCCCAGCGTCAGTCGTTCAACACCGTTAGGAGAAGGCTCACCGAGGCTGGAGCCAGGTGCACCCTTCGCTTCCCAGCCAAACTTAATGTGGTCTTCAACGACTCCGTGAATACTTTTGAGACACCGGCAGCTGCAGAGAGGTTTGCAGAAACCCTAACTGACAGAGCTTAAGTTCATAAGGCAATAATGCTATCTGTTATGCTTTTTCATAGCACTACGATAAGCTGGTATGATAATTGAAGCCAGCCCTTTTTTTTGCCCTTTTTTTTTTTTATCAAACCTACAAACCGGAACTTTTTGATCATATTGTGACTTTGATTTTTTTTTTTACTTTTTTTTTTAAATGCCCGGTCTGATTTCCTTTGTTTGCCACGCATTGCTCATGGAGATGTCCATATGCCAAGGTAAATGGTATTATTTATGCAGTACCAAGTTAGTCTAATTTCAATGCATCAGAGGTACTCACGGAGTGAGTTAGTCTTCTGTTACCCGGCAGCCTCCTTTATAAGAAGTATGTGACCTTGCCTAGTTCACCAGGGTGGCTTTGGGTGTGTTTTGGTGTGTGTGTGTTTATTTGTTAACCTGTAAGATATTATGTTATTTTGTGTCAGTCTGTATTTTTGCTTCCACTGAGATGCAAGATAGTTGTTCAGTAGGTTCAGGAAGAGGTCCCATCGTTTTCATATCTTGGAACTGTAGGGGGCTTGGTGGAGCATTAAAACGAGGAAAAGTTTTCTCACACCTTAAATCCTTGTCAGCAGACATAATTTTCCTACAAGAGACTCATATTCAACCAACCGAACAGGGACGGTTATGATCTCCATGGATATCGTACAGCTACCAGTCTTCTTTTTCCTCTAAAGCAAACGATCCCATTTATTTTTGAGTCCTCGTCCACTGACCCGGCTGGGAGATATATTCTTGTTACAGGCAAGATTAACTCTGTTCCACTGGCCCTCTTAAATATATATGCTCCTAATTTGTATTGCCCCAATTTTTTTTTGCAAAATTTTCAACCTTGTGGCTAACCATAGCACTCACAATATTATTATTGGCGGTGACTTTAATTGCTGTCTAGACCCTCAGGCTGACATGTCCTCCTCTACACACGTGGACAAAATTGTTGGTACCCCTCAGTTAAAGAAGGAAAAACCCACAATTCTCACTGAAATCACTCGAAACTTACAAAAGTAACAATAAATAAAAATTTATTGAAAATTAAATAATCAAAATCAGCCATTACTTATGAATTGTTGATTAACATAATTATTAAAAAAAAAAAAAAAACTAATGAAATAGGGCTGAACAAAAATGATGGTACCCATAACTTAATATTTTGTTGCACAACCCTTTGAGGCAATCACTGCAATTAAACAATTTCTGTATTTGTCAATGAGCATTCTGCAGCTGTCAACAGGTATTTTGGCTCACTTCTCATGAGCAAACAGCTCCAGTTGTCTCAGGTTTGATGGGTGTCTTCTCCAAATGGCATGTTTCAGCTCCTTCCACAGATGTTCAATGGGATTCAGATCTGGGCTCATGGAAGGCCACTTTAGAATAGTCCAACACTTTTCTCTCAGCCATTCTTGGGTGTTTTTGGCTGTGTGTTTTGGATCGTTGTCCTGTTGGAAGACCCATGACCTGCGACTGAGACCAAGCTTTCTGACACTAGGCAGCACATTTCTCTCCAGAATGCCTTGATAGTCTTCAGATTTCATTTTACCTTGCACACATTCAAGACACCCTGTGCCAGATGCAGCAAAGCAGCCCCAAAACATTACTGAGCCTCCTCCATGTTTCACTGTAGGGACAGTGTTCTTTTCTTCGTATGCTTGGTTTTTGAGTCTATGAACATAGAGTTGATGTGCCTTACCAAAAAGCTCCAGTTTGGTCTCATCTGTCCAAAGGACATTCTCCCAGAAGCTTTGTGGCTTATCAACATGCATTTTTGCAAATTCCAGTCTAGCTTTTTTATGATTTTTTTCAGCAGTGGTGTCCTCCTTGGTCGTCTCCCATGAAGTCCACTTTGGCTCAAACAACGACGAATGGTGCGATCTGACACTGATGTACCTTGGCCTTGGAGTTCACCTTTAATTTCTTTGGAGGTTGTTCTGGGCTCTTTGGATACAATTCGAACGATCCGTCTCTTCAATTTGTCATCAATTTTCCTCTTGCGGCCACATCCAGGGAGATTGGCTACTGTCTCGTGGGTCTTGAACTTCTGAATAATATGAGCCACTGTTGTCACAGGAACTTCAAGCTGTTTAGAGATGGTCTTATAGCCTTTACCTTTAAGATGTTTGTCTATAATTTTTTTTCGGCTGTCCTGGGACAATTCTCTCCTTTGCTTTCTGTTGTCCATGTTCAGTGTGGTACACACCTTTTCACCAAACAGCAGAGTGACAACTTGTCTCCCTTTAAATAGGCAGACTGACTGATTATGAGTTTGGAAACACCTGTGATGTCAATTAAAGGACACACCTGAGTTAAACATGTCACTCTGGTCAAATAGTTTTCAATCTTTTATAGAGGTACCATCATTTTTGTACAGGCCTGTTTAATTAGTTTGTTTTTTAAAATAATTATGTTAATCAACAATTCAAAAGTGATGGCTGATTTTGATTGTTTATTTTCAATACATTTTTATTTATTATTACTTCTGCAAGTTTCAAATGATTTCAGTGACCATTGTGGGTTTTTCTTTCATTAACTGAGGGGTACCAACAATTTTGTCCACGTGTGTAAAACAGCCTCACCTTTAAAATCTGTACCCACTCTTAACAATCTAATGAAGTCACTTGATTTATAGATAGATAGACGTACTTTTTTGATCCCAAACTGGGAAACTGCAGTGTAGCAGCAGCAATTAAATAGCAATATAAAAACAGAAGGTATTCATATTTACAATATAATTATAAGACACATATAAAAAACACACAAGACCAATAAAAACAAGTGTACATAAAACAAATAGTGCAATGAGCTGCCGGTGCAGTGAACTGAAAGGTGCATTGAATTAAAGTGCAATATGTGTTATGAACCACAGAAAAACATCAGGCAAGAGTCCTATTATCCAGGTCCATGGCATGTGGCAGGAAAGATTTCCTGTATCTGTCCCTTCGACAGCAGAGCTAACATCTTCTCTAACAGTCTGTTAGAGAAGATGCTCTGCTGTCTATCCAGTGTGAGGTGGAGAGGATGCTCCTCATTGTTCGTGATGGAGAGCAGTTTACTGAGTGTCCTCCTCTCCACCACGGTCTCAAAAGACTCCAACCTGAGACCCACTACAGAGCCAGCCTTCTAGATGATTCTATCCAGTCTGCTGGTGTCTCTGGCTTTGATGCTGCTGCCCAACATACAGAAGCAAATACAAGACTGGTAGAAGATCTCTAACATCTGCACACATTGAAGGATCTCAGCTTCCTCAGGAAATAGAGTCTGCTCATCACCTTCCGGTACATGGCATCCGTGTTAGATTTCCAGTCCAGACTGTTGCTGATCACCACTCCCAGGTATTTGTAGTCCTCCACCTCCTCTACCACCCCCCCTCTGATCTGTAGAGGCTGTGAAGGCTCCTTCTTCCTCCTGAAGTCCATCACCATCTCTCTGGTCTTGTTGACGTTCAGCCTCAGGTGATTCTGCTCCATCCACTCTACAAAGTTGTCCACCAGTGCCCTGTACTCACTTTCATCTCCCCCCTTATACTCCCAACAACAGCTGAGTCATCAGAAAACTTCTGCAGGTGACATGACTCAGAGTTGGACTGAAAATCAGTGGTATATTAGGTGAAGAGGAAGGGAGAGAGCACAGTCCCCTGTGGAGCTCCTGTATCACTGACCACCACATCAGACACAACTTTTCCCAGATGGACAAATTGTGGTCTGCCAGTCAAGTAGTCAGTAATCCAGGAGACCACAGGAGACCACACCCATCACCTGCAGCTCCTCCCCCATCACTTGCAGCTTCTCCCCCATCACTTGCAGCTTCTCCCCCATCACCTGCAGCTCCTCCCCATCACCTGCAGCTCCTCCCCCATCACCTGCAGCTCCTCCCCCAGTAGCAGAGGCTGGATGGTGTTAAAAGCACTGGAGATATCAAAGAATGTGATCCTCACAGTGTCTCCTCCACCATCCAGCACCTGAGCTTGTTGCAGCAGGTAGATGATGACATCATCGACTCCTAAACATGGCTGGTAGGGGTCCAGAAATATCCTCACCTGTGGCCTCAGCTGGGCCAAGACCAGTCTCTCCAGTACCTTGATCACATGGGATGTGAGAGCGACTGGTCTGTAGTCTGCTGGGTCAAATGGCATCGGCTTCTTGGGGACTGGAACCAGGCAGGAGGACTTCCACAGCACCGGGACCTTCTCCTGACTCAGGCTCAGGTTGGACAGGTGTGTCAGTACAGGAGACAGCTGGCTGGCACAGGTCTTCAGGATCCTGGGGGTGATGCCATCAGGGCCTGCAGCCTTTCACTGGTTCAGTCTTTCCAGCTGTCTCCTCACCTGGCCTGTAGTCACCATTGTGCGGGGGTTGGTGCTGATGTCTTCAGAGGTGGAGGGGGGCAGAAGGACAGGTGGGGACACAGCGGGGGGCAGGGTTGTGTGAGTGTGTCGGGGGCTGGAGGTGACGGGGGAACAGCAGGAGGTGAGCCGAACCTATTGAAAAACAGGTTGAGCTGGTTTGCTCTGTCCAGGCACCCTGTTGTCTGCCTGTCCTTCCCTTTGAATCCTGTTATGTGTTTCATACCCGTCCACACGTCCTTCACACTGTCCTGCTGCAGTTTGGCCTCCAGCTTCTTCCTGTAGGTGTGCTTACATGTCCTCAGCATCTCTCTGAGTTCATGTTGAACACTCCTCAGCTCCTCTCTGTCTCCAGACCAGAAAGCCCTCTTGTTCTTGTTCAGAAGTGCTTTCAGGTCACTGGTAATCCAGGGCTTGTTGTTGGGGAAGTAGAGGACAGTCCAGGCTGGCATGGTGGTGTCCTCACAAAATCTGATGTAGTCTGTGGAATCTGTGTATACTTAGCTGGATTCTATGTCTCCTGTCACATACTGGCCACGGTTACACAATGTTTTTTAATTCGGAATTAATTATTCCGAATTAAATAATTCCGAATTAAACAATTTTCCTTCGAGTTTACATGGAAAAAGTAATTCTGAATTGAGGTTTACATGGAAAACACATTTGTTTGGCTTTATCCAATTCCGCTTAAGGTCTGGGGGTTGGGAAGGGTTCTGATTAAATGGGGGGACGGACGTCTTTATATCTACTGGAAGAAAACAAACTTACTCGATTAGCAACAACATTCCACTTATTTTTGACCTGGGTGGCGTCTCTATCTGTGAAACCTCCTTCATTTAACCTGGATGCTACAACTTTGAAAAGCTCACAATTTTTGTGTTTCCTGCCATCTGTTCTTTTAATTATTTCCAGTTCCTCCAAGCTATTTATTAAATAAATCGTCTCTGCTCTTGACCACCGTTTACTGCGTGCTGCCATCTTGAAACTTTGTTTTGAAAACAAGCCCAGAATATAAATGCCGGAATATAAGCGTCATCGTGACAGATGGGCAAGGGAACGAGCATGCGCAGAAAGACGGGAATTAATTTGTGGAAATAAGTGGAATGAGTGTATACATGACCGCGGAATTATTCTATTCAGATTTAAAATTAGAATAAACCAGCCACTTACTTCAGAATTAAGTTTAATTCGGAATGGACATTTTCATTCGGAATTAGGTGTTTACATGGTAATTTTTAATCATTTTAAATCGGATTTAACTTTAATTCTGAATTAAAGAGGAATTAAACTTCCCATGTAAATGCACGGAATGTCTCATGTTTATCAGTTTTCATCAGTGATCCAACAACAGCAGAGGTTAGACAGGGATTTGAAGGCAGCCATCTTGTTATACACTACTGAGTAGAGAGGAAGTGCTGAGTCACTGTTGGCAGGGACCTGAGACAAAATACATATGGCTACTGACACATGAATCTTATACAAGCATTAAACGAGGGAGGATCCAATACAAGGTGACCTATGACCCAGTTCTGAGACAAGAGGTTGGAAATGCCGGATGTAGCCCATGAAAGGCTGTATATAGTATTGACCAGATATAGAGAAGACTCACTCTGATTTTGGCTCTGTGCATCCTTCAAACTCTGCCCTCCTCTGTCAACATGGTTTGACTAATTTTAACCCATTCCAACACCATGAGCATCAGAAGACTTAGACGAATGCAGCAATGTGTGTTTCATTGTCCAGGTGCCAAATATGACAAGAGGATGGCAGTTTAAAAACAGTGGTAATTTCTAAAGTTCACAAAAAAAAAAAAAATCAGTCTCCCATTTTAAAGTATATGGGATTTCTATACGGGAATTCTATAGATATCAGCACTTTGAAAGACACATTGTCATAAAAAGGACAAAAATACCTATGTTTTGATGTATAAATTTTGTCTGTGGGGTTAAAGCTCTGGCTTCAAGAGCAGTTTGAAGAGAAAAATCTTGTTATAATTTTTATGGTCTCTCACTCTAGCAGCTCATCAGTTACACTGAAACGTAAACATTCCGTCACTGGAGATGCATTGAGAGGTCTGAAACGATGAAAAGAAGGTAAAACTTAAACTACCATTATTCAAAAACTACAAAAGATTTTTGTAAACAGAGACACACAAGAGCAGTCTAATCTTTTGTGAACATTTTAAAATTTGAATGGTTTCTCTCGGTGAAAATATGCTGAAGTAGTCAGCTCTCGAACAGCACAAAGTTTTAGGATGATCTGGACACAACTCCATTCATTTTGAAAGGGAAAAATAAGATTTAAACAAATGTAATTATTTTAAAAAGTAGAAAGATTAGGAACACAAAAAGAAAGCAGACATCCCAGAAATCTATTACGTCTTCTCAAAGACGGTAAATCACAACAATACACGGCTTCAATATGTAAAAGGTCAATGTCTTGTGACCCGTTTAAACTTTGAATGTTGTCTCTGTGATGAAATATGGCCGTGCTAGACCGGTCAAAAGAGGGGTGGGTTTTGGGCTTTTTTTGCCAGAATTCTGCCAAATCCCATTCATTCCTATGGGACCAAATTTTGTCGTTTTTCATGAAAACTGTTTGACGGAACGCCACCAAAAGTCACAGCACACCGATCCCAATCGAACCGGTCGTTTTGATGTATTTTTTGTTGGGTTTTTCTCAAAACTGCGCACTGTGAAAACCGTCAAAATTCTTGATGGAAACGAAAAAATAATAATAAGTAACGAGAATAAATATGTGGAATAGTAATAGGTGTGGCTCAATGCGAAGCATTGGCCATGCCTAACTAGAAAAATTGCATTTCCTGCGAAAATGCAGGTGTGAATGCATTAAGCTAAATTTTTGACCTGAACTCTGCTCAAAAGTACAAAAAATGTTTGATGATCATAAATTTCAAGTCCTTGAACACAGCATAATTTAGCAAAAGGTCTCAGCATAATGTATTGAAAAGATAAAATATGACAACCAATGCAAAGGGAGTGACATGCTGAATGACGGGAAGGTAGAAGAATGGTCAATATTCCTAAATTGGAATAGAAATCTAGTGATGAACGCCCATAAATTCAAATTCAAATTCAAATTCGAATATACTTTATTGATCCCCCGAGGGGAATATTCAAGTTTCAAGTACACCAGACGCTGCAGTCCGGTGTACTTGAGTAGCTGCTGGCATCCAGCGCTCCTTTTTCATGTCCAGGTCCTGTGGTCTGAGTGCTAACTCCAGTTAACAGCCGTTAATACCTGTTAACAGTCGTTAAAACCAGTATATTTCCACAATGGTGAATTAAGTGAGGTATCTCCAGGTCAGAGGAGGAAACACTGATGAACCAAACTGTCTCTTCTGGGAAGACCGAGCTCTCTCAGTCTGGTGAGTGATGGACCAGACCATCCCAGAGCCTGGTTCATCATGTGGACCAGGTTGTTGGCATCATCCCTGGCAGTGCCAGGCTCACCAGGTCTCCAGACGGCCCCTGCCAGGTCAGCTGACTCACCCCGGTGTGCAGACTGCTGGATAGGGGCAGCATGCCACCGCTGCTACGTCGGGGGCTCCCGTCCCGGCTCAGCCGACGCTGCAGCCCAGATCCAGTGGCGGTGGTTGCTGCGGGTAGCAGTTCAGGATTAGCTTCCCCAAACCGGCCCCCAGCGACACCGTCCATGTCCGCGGCAGCACGTCTCCACCAGCCGCAAGAGGACCGGTCTGCACCCGCAGACAGCATGTCGACACCCGACCGCAAAATCACCACACATCGGGCACAAACTGGAGCGTCCAGCGTCGCAGGGATAAGTCCCCCGGAGCAGCAGTGAGTAGCCTCCATGCCAGCCGTCGTATGGGCATGGAGCAAATTTATAAATGTATTAAAGTAAAGCACAATATTTAAAATTTGAAAGACTTGAAAAAGTCCAAGAATAAACTTTGAATTTAAAAGTTAGTAAAAATGTGCATAACATTGAGGAAAAAGTCAGACTTCTTTAATACAATGGACTGAAAATTTGAGAAATATGAGTTAAATAACCTTAAAAAGTAGCACACTTTAGCTAAATATCTTAGCAGAATCTATCAAGAATGAACTGAAGCTAATTTAGCTAAATGCTAAACACAACTAAGACAAAACAAAATTACACAACTAAATTCAGAGAGAAGGTTAATAGTAACAAGAGTTAATGAAAAAACCTTTCTAAAAGCTAATAACAAATCAAAAAGCAGCATGTTAAATTAAGCTAACTTAGCATCATGCTCATAACTACTGAGTCAGCAGCAGTCAAGACAGGTGTCCGAATACTTTTGGCAATATAGAGTATGTTTGTTTTCATTCTGACCACCGTCTGAGAATGTGGCATGAGAAAGGCTGGTTAACAGTGTCAAACATGTATTTTGATAAGTCTGTGGATATTCTCATTTATCCAGGTAAGTTCCATTCTCTTGCGAGAATGTATTTTGATGTATGCGATTACCTGTAAAAATAAAGAAGGATGAGCTGGATAAGCAAAGGAATGACCTCTCCCCTTTAATGCAGGTGTGTGGTCGAGCGAGAGAGAGATAGACTTGTGAACCAACTGACACTCTAAACTGTCTGTACACTGGAGCTGCAACCTGCTCTCACATCCAAAATGGCATGACAAAGGCTGGTTAACTGTGTCACCACGCACTTTGATGTATGTGATTACCTGTAAAAATAAAGGACTATGAGCTGGATAAGCAAAGGAATGAACTCTAAGCTAATGATTAACATCCAGGTGTGTGGTGGAGAGAGAGAGACAGAACTGCAGCTCCACTGTCTCCTTTCAATCAAAATCCCAATTTTTTTGAGTCCAGAACAAGAACTTCTGGTCCAACATCAGTGTATGACCTCACAAATACACTTCTGGATCAATGGTCAAAAATCCCCATAAACACAGTCCTAAACCTTGTGGACAGCCTTACCAGAAGAGTTGAAGCTGTTCAGGCTGCAAAGGGTGGACCCACATCATATTGATTAGGAATGGGATGAACTAAAGCTCATATGTGAGTCAAGGCAGGTGTCCAAATACTTTTGGCAATCTAGTGTCTGTTTGTGTTCATGTTGACCTCCATCTGTGAATGTAGCATAAAAGGCTGGTTAACGGTGTCAAACACGTATTTTGATGTATGCGATTATCAGTCACATTCTTATATTTTATATACTCTGGCTGGTGAACATGCAGGCAGGGGCGGAGCTTCAGGGGAGGCGGTCATCCCCACCCCCAGCAGTCACATGTGCCGCTCCTGCAGCGTGTGTATGTATGTGTGTGAGATCAAGAGAGACACAGACAGAGAACTGTCTCCTGTCAGTCCAAATCTGGATTTCTATGTCCCGAACAAACAGCTGTAATTCAAATACTGAATACGTTTTTGAGAAAAATCTTGAACCTTGAGGACCATAAGGCTTTCAGGAACACACTGATATATTTTTTATTTCATCAATGTCTTTTTAAACTAGAGCAGTTTAAAAAAGTATAAATTTATCCTCTGGAGCTGCAGCCTCTCTATTCTGTCAAAATCCAGATTTCTTTGTCCTAAACAAATGGCTGTAATTCAAAAACTAAATAGGTTTTTGAGAAAATTCTTGAACTGGAAGTGCCACAAAGCTTTCAGGAATGCAGTGATATATTTTTTTATTTGGTAAATTTCTACAGTTTTTTAATTAGAGCAGTTAAAAAAAATGAAACTTTTTCCTGTCAGACGAGAGAATTCAGAAATCTCCCCATTGGCAGGGGTGATAGCGCTCCGGCGTCACGCCGGATTTCCGGCATACCGAGGTGTTTGCGAGAAAAAATAAATAAAATCAGGTTTGCCGTTCGCGTAGATCCGAGAGGCGATTTCACTCAAAACTACACCAGTAGCCATACTTAAGCCAATCGGTAAGTGTAGGGGGTGGTCTTGGGTTTTGGCCAATCAGATTGATTCTAGCCTCGCGTCACCAGGCTCCAGGCTGTTAACCGAAATCACCAAAATAATGTGTTCACCAACATAAAACGTATAAAATAGACATTAACTTGTAATACAATAAAAGCAAACGGTCAACTTAATGGCTCTTGGACTTTCCTGTAAATTATATTCCTTAAATGAAAGAGTTTCACCTTATTTTATTAGGTTGGTGCTTTTATTTCGACGGAGTCTCTCTCGCCCTGGATCTGTTTCCTACCAAAACAGCAAGTCAACGGCCTCAGACCATTCAGCAGTCACTTCAGGTGCGATTGTGTTTGTGTACACACTAGGAATGTGTTTGGCAGCGTGGAGGCATGAAGTGCAATTTTATGAAGCCAGGGGAAGACACCAAAGTTGTCGACAAAGATATAAAAAACAAATGGCGTTGGTCTTGGATTGAGGAGGTAGGCAGAGACGGAAAGCCCTTTGGGAGCTGGTGCCAGAAACTTCGCCAACCAAGAGCATGTTTCTGCACTTTGTGCGCAAGGAAAATATTATATGGAACTAGTGGGAAAAAAGTGCTGCCACGGCACGAGTTAGACGCTAGTCACCAAGCAGCTTCATGAGCAATTCAACACACCTCACGTTTGCCGGGGGCATCAGCCACAGCAGATATCCAACCCTCAATGACAGATCGCATGGCTGATTTAAAAATTTGGCTGTGTTCCTTTATTGCCGAGAATGATCTGTCGTTTACTATCACTCGTCCACTCGTCACGCTGTGCAAGAAATTAGCGGAGGATAAACTCACCCTTACACATCTGTCTGTCTCGAGGCAGCATGCAGGCTATCTTATTACACACGGCATCTCACCAGAATTTAAAAGAAACCTGTCTGACAAGCTTAGGAATAACATGTTTTCACTTAACATTGATGAGGCCACGGACAAAAACATTGTTTTTCAGTTCTTGAAGCACTTTAAATTATTGCTATTTATTGTCCTCTTAAAGTGTAAGTCTGGTGTAAATTGACCTATGGTTCTGTTGTATAAGCTCACCACATGCAGCCCATAGAAAACAGAATGAGACAAGCAAACAACATAGGCCAAGTTATGGGTCTGCTTTAAGCAGCCTGTACATAACTTGGCCTATGTTGTCCCAAATTGTCTCATTATTTTTTGTGTGTGGGCTGCATGTGGTGAGCTTATAGCTTATAGCAACAGGGCTATGGGTCAATTTATACTGAACTTACAGTTTAATAGCAACTTATTTTGAATGAACAAATGTTGAGTGTTGTGTAAGGTTTTGTGTAGTAAACAGTATTTGCTTATTTTTTATTTTTTCATTTTATTTTATTTATTTCTCATTGTTTTTTAGTCCTTGAAGCACTTTAAATGCTTGCGACTTATTGTTCTCTTAATTTCACTTGTTTGTTGCACTGTAGCTGTTTCAAAAAATATTTAGAATAAATGGTGCATATTTTTCAGAAAATTGAATGTCTCCTTGCTCATGCCCTTTTGTCAATGGTTTGGCTCCTAATCAATACTGTAAACAAATCCAATATTCATTGATTCATTCAATTTCTAGTTTACTTTTGGGTATTATAATTGTCACCCATTGACCTTTTTTAGTATGGCTGTAGTATCCGTAGTATCAGTGTGCTATACAAGCAATATGCATGCAGGTAAGTGACTAGTTAAAAGCAGGGATGGATTACTGAACAGGCCTACTAGGCCCAGGGTCCCAAGAGCTCTGATGCTCTCCACAATTAAGATGCTACTGTAATATAGGCTTGTATTGGGTTTGTTCATCTCATGTCTGGAAAATCTACGAAAGTCATCAGAATATTCAATTTAATGAACTTTTTATCAAAATGTTCCCAGGGAATCACACCCCTGGCCTATGTTGTTCGATTGTCTCATTCTGTTTTCTATGGGCTGCATGTGGTGAGCTTGAACAACAGGACCATGGGTCAATTTACACCAGGCTTACACTTTAAAAGGACAAAAAATGACAATTGTGTTGATCGGGGCATATATCTTGGCTTAGGGGCTCGCTTACCTCCCAGGGAAAAAAAGCTCAGGCTCAGGATTTTTTTTTACTATCACCCCTGCATTGGAATAAAATGGAGCCGTTAAGTAACTCCTTGAACTCTAGGTTGATTTGATGGAAAACTAAACGCCACACAGACACAAAAAGAAAAGGGACAAAAATACCTACATTTTGATGTATAAATTATGTCTGTGAGGTTAAAGGTCCAGCTGCAAGAGCAGTTTGAAGAGAAAAAAAAAGTTTTAATTTTGAGAGCCTCTCACTTTACACTCTGAAACATAAGCATTCCGTCACTCTAAAGATCTGAAAAGATGAAAAAAAGGTCAAACTTAAACGGCCATAATTCAAAAATGGTAAAATATTTTTAAAAACAGAGTAGTAGGAGAATAGTCAAATCTTTTGTGAACATTTTAAAGATTGAATGGTTTCTCTCGGTGAAAGTATGCTGAAGTAGTAAGCTCTGAAAGAGCACAAAGTTTTAAGAAGATTTAAAGAGCTCCCCATTCATTTTCAATGGCAGAAAAAAGTTTTAAAAGAGAAATATTTAAAAAGTATAAATATTTGAAACACAATAAGACATAGCGCACTTCTCCAGAACAAGCTGAACATTTTAAAAATTGAATGGTTGAAATCGGTGAAAGCATGCGGAAGTATATTTAAGGTTTGTTAGTGTTGATTTTTTATATCTTTCAAGTTTCTTTTATCATTTTCTTCAGATTCGTTAAAGACATGTTAAACCCACTCTTGTTTGTTTGTAGTTACTCTGCAGGGATCTAACAGTAGTTCTGATGTTTGGTGTACTTTGTGTCAGTTTGTCACAGGGTTTGAGAAGAAAACAGGTTGACATGCTGGAAGATGGAATAACTGGGAGCAGTAAATCATTGACCAGGGTCACTACGCTCTTACGGAAAATCTGTGCTCGAGCAATGAGGTGACTAGACGAAGGAAAATGCGAATTGGAGGAAGAGGAGCTTTTGTCGCAATAGATGAGAGCAAATTCAGACACAGTCTGTTTCTTAGTAATTAATTAAATGAAGTTGTGATATAGTTGGTTTGGTAAGGTACATTCGATACGATAATTTGTTTTTGGGAAAAATTCAGGTGGAAAGAACCAGAGATAGTAGCTAATTTATGTTTAAATGGACTGCACTTATATACAGCTATATACAGGTGCCCTCAAAACAGTTTACAGGCCTTTCATTCACCCATTCACACACACATTCACACACCAGTGTGTCAGCAGCTGCCATGCAAGGTGCTGCCAGTTAGGGTTCAGTGTCTTGCCCAATGACACTTTGGCATGTGGACAGCTGGAGCCGGGATCGAACCGCCAACCTTTCAGTGACTGGACGACCCACTCTAACCCTAACCCTAACCCTAACCCTAACCCACCCGTTTAATATATTGTTTTATCTAAATAGACCACCACTGAGTCCTGACCTAGACTATCTTAAGTATTATCTTAAATATTTAATTAAATTTAAAAATGTATACACTCACTTTAATTTTGGAAGCTGTTTCGGCCAGTTTCTAAAGTTTTGTTAGACATACATTGCTGTGTGATAATAAGTGACACTGGTCATTGTTAATTATCTGAGAACAGTGGCAGTATTTACTCATCAGTTACTCTTTGTGTATTTGCACACAAATAGGACTGCATTGGTAAAATTGTCTTTAAACATCACATGGACGAAAAACAAAAGTCGCACTGAACCAACTTTGCTTTCACACCTTGCCTGTAAAATTAACATTCACAGATTAATTTGTGATATTTTGTATTAAATTTACATTTTGCATATTTTTCAGTATGGATGTGGACGACATGGACTCACCTGGAAAAGACGGTCTTGTAACGGGTGTGGAAAGGACCCAATAGCAACACAGTCTTAGGAGTCGGTAATGACCTTTATTGTACAGACAGTCAGCCGGTGGAGACCAGATACCAGCAATGGCCAGGGAGCAGGGAGGCAGACACCAGGGAAGCTGACGATCGAGGCTGGTCGGGACTGAAGGCTGGTCAGGTTGCCGGGGAACAGAAGGTGGATCACCAAGAGCAGAAGCAGGCAGGTCGGTACACGGGGATAATCCAAGCAGGGACGGGTCAGAAGCAGGCAGGTCGGTACAGAGGGGTAATCCAAGCAGGGACAGGTCAGAAGCAGGCTGGGTCGGCAACGGGCGGTCAGGCAGAAAAACGCTGGAAAGTTTTGCATGAGAACAGAGAAAACGATCTGGCACTGACTGAAGGAACAGTGCAGCTAAATACTGGCTGGCTGACGAGCGGAGATGAGCTGCAGCTGAGGCAAAGCAGGTGTGGAAGGCTGGAGCTGATGAGGTGTGGCAGAGAGGTGAGGACTCACCCACAACAGTATGAGCTGGCAGGGCAGACTGTGACAGAACCCCCCCCCCTCAAGGGATGGCTCCTGACATCACAAAGACAACAAAACCGGGCGGGAGGAGGGGGAGCGGAGGCGGGCCTAAAATTCCTGGGAGCCAGAAAAGCCCACCCCCCCAGCCGGGCGGGCGGAGGGGGCCAGGAGGCAGGGACCCCCAACACCAGGCAAGGAACGGTCAACATTCTGAGCAGATGGGGGCATGGTGCGAGCCCCCGGACTACCTGAAACAGCAGCTGGTTGATCAGGGTGTTCACGATGAAAGTCAGTCACAAGAGTGGAGTCCACAATATGGCGAGCTGGAACCCAGGACCGTTCTTTCCGGACCATACCCTTCCCAGTCCACAAAGGTATTGTAGACCCCTACCTCGGCGACGAGAGCGAATCAGGCGCCGCACTGTATACACCGGCCCACCCTCGACAATTCGCGGAGGGGGAGGCGGTGGTACTGGAGGAACCAAGGGGCTGTCGTGGGTAGGCTTGACCCTGGATACGTGGAAGGTGGGATGAACTTTCATGGATCGCGGGAGTTTCAGCCGGACCGCCACTGGATTGATGACTTTCTGGATCGTGAAAGGCCCGATGAATCTGGGTGCCATTTTCCTGGATTCCACTCTCAACGGTAAGTCCTTGGTGGAAAGCCAGACACTCTGTCCGGCCTGGTAAGTGGGTGCAGGTGTACGACGGCGGTTGGCGGTGGCAGTAAAGCGACTCACAGAGCGAAGAAGAGTGGAGCGAGCTTGGAGCCATGTTCTTCGGCAGCGACGGATGAAGGCCTGAACAGATGGGCAGGAACTTTCTTTTTCCAGGGCTGGAAACAGTGGTGGTTAGCCGTGCTGTGAGTGCCGAGACTGTTAAAAGAGACGACATGAATCGGAAACTTGACGTGATTCACGGCGTGAGTCACCGACAGCTCCAGATGCATGAACTGATGGGGAAAATGGATAACAACTTGGGAAAACTACATGCACTGCTTAGGTAGAATGGACATAAATAATTCGGACTTTTGGATGATTCCCACGAGAGAAACCAGCAAAAGGACTCAAGGCAGGCAAAAATTCACTGTCAGTCTGAACGAAAACAATCTCTCTTATCTGAATCTGGCTCCCCTGAGTGGCCTTGACTCAAGGCCGAACTGAAAAGAATCTCTCCAAGGTCTTATCCGAAGAAGGCTCTGCCCCCACCACGCCCCCGCTCCATATTCTTTCCCCGAGTCTCAACATCCTCGCTGGATCCTGATGTTCTCCCCCACGTGGAGCGGACTGATTGCACTGTGCGCCACCGGCTGCGTGCCACTGGGCGAGCGTGCACGGGCTGCTTGGCTGGGACCTTTTCCCGATGATGTTTTGTCTTGTATTAAGTTTGTTATGCTTGTGCTGAGGTTTTTTTTGTGAATCCCACAACATGTGCCTCTGATCAAGGACATGTGGTGTGAGACACCTGTTTTTTATCCTCTACCCCCCCATCCCTTATGTGATCATATTTTCTTCTGCTAAAATTGAAGCGCTCTTATAGCGCTGATCCAAGCACCGTTGACTCCTGTCCATATGTTGTGTTGTTTTTGTATGTTTCTCTTGGACGGTGTACTGGGAAGGCAAATTCTTCTGTGCTGGGACGCTGGCTCAGTGGCGACAATAAATTTGATTCTGATTCTGATTCTAAAGACATCAGAACCTTGCTATTAAGTCTAAAAGAATCTGAGTAAATGATGACATGTCTTATCGTCTTGTTTGTTACAATACAAGTTTCAAATATTGTTGATTATTAGTACTACTGAGTTCTAGAGGAAAATTAAGTGATTTTAAGTGTGGTTGTAGTATTGGGTCTCTTGTTCAGTTTCAAATCATCTTACTTATGTTTTTAAAGTACATTATGCTAATGATCTAGTGCGTAATACTACCAAAGAGATTCAGAACCTGAAGTTTAAGTTTTTCTTTTTGAGTGGGTGTAGTTCAGTCAATAATGTTTAATTTTCTAAAGTGGCAGAACAAAAGGAGCAAGTTTGTACTGATTCCACAGAAACTGATATTTATGAGTTATATGGGAAAAACTTGGTAAAACCATGGAAACAAAGCAGGCTTTCTTTTACAGTACAGTTGCACTGTACTTACCAAGTAAATTATTAGATTTTCCTTAGTAATACAGTATAATTTATGTGGCAGTAGTTTGTATTCTGAATGCACAGCAAACAACATGATCATGTGCAAAGTATGTGATAATAACTTGGTAAAGCCATGGAAACAAACCACACTTTCTTTTACAGTACAATTCCACCCTTATTTCAGGGTAACTACTCTGTAAAACTCTGATATCAACCTGATAATTACCAGGAAGATATGGGAGTTTTTGCCAGATCCCATGTTCAAAACTACACACTGTGATGGATGATAGAAGATAATAATCTACAATTACCAGGAAAGTAAATGGTAATACCATGGAAATAAGCCATGCTTCCTTTTACAGTACAGGTCCACCTTTATTATAGGGTAATTCACAAGGTTTTACCTGGTTATGTTACCTGGTAGTTATAAAGTAGTTACTTAGTAAATGTTACAAATTATCAGGTTAATACTAGGTAATTACCTGGTAAATATCAGAGTCATTAGTACCCTCACTGTCACTACACAGGTCGACTGGTAATACATAATCTATAATTCTTGGATAAATACCTGGTAGTTTTCAGTATATATCTAGCAAATACCAGGTAACTAGTACTTGTATTTACCAGGTAAATATCAGGTAACTACCAGGCAAATAAGGTGTAGTTACCAGGCAAATATGTAATAATTCTTGAGTATACCTGGTATACTCAATACCTAGTAATTACCAGGTAAATATTTTAAACTACCAGGTTTAAAATCTACAACTTACAATTACTGTGTATCTACCAGGTAATTATTGGGTAAATGCCTGGCAATAGTCAGCAACATATCTTGCAAATACTGGGTATTTACACAGTAATAATTGGTAATTACATGGGGAAAGTACTATTTACATTTCATTACCTGATTACTTCATTAATACAGCTTATTACCAGGTTATTACCTGGTAAATACATGGTTAATACCGGACTGTAAAAGGAAGCGTTACCCAGACCCACATCATATTGATTAGGAATGGGATGAACTAAAGCTCATATATGAGTCAAGGCAGGTGTCCGAATACTTTTGGCAATATAGTGTATGTTTGTTTTCATGCTGACCACCGTCTGAGAATGTGGCATGACAAAGGCTGGTTAACAGTGTCACCATGCACTTTGATGTATGTGATTACCTGTAAAAAAAAAAAAAAGGATGAGCTGGATAAGCAAAGGAATGTCTTCTCACTATTAAAGCAGGTTTGTGTGGTCGACCGAGAGAGAGAGAGTGAGTTTTGAATCAACTGACATTCTAAGCTCTCTGTACACTGGAGCTGCAGCCAGTCTTCTGACTCAAAATCTGGATTTCTATGTCCCAAACAAACTGCTGTAATTCAAAAACCGAATAAGTTGTTGAGAAAATTCTTAAACCGTGAGGACCACAAGGCTTTCAGAAACGCAGTGATATATTTTTTATTTGGTAAATGTCTCCAATGAGAGCAGTTTAAAAATGCATAAATGTATCCTCTGAACCTGCAGCCTGTCTATTCTGTCAAAATCACGATTTCTATGTTCCGAACAAACTGTTGTAATTCAAAGACCAAATAAGCTTTTGAAAAAATTCTTGAACAGTGAGTGCCACAAGACTTTCAGGAACGCACTGATATATCTTATATTTAGTAAATATATACTGTTTTTAAATTACAGCAGTTTAGATAATTGAAACTTTTTCCTGTCAGGGATTCAAAACCCTCTCAATTGGAATAAAATGGAGTCATGAAACACCTTCAAACTCTAGGTTGATTTGACATAAACTAAATGCGACACAGACACAAAAGTCACATCATCTAAAAGAGGACAAAAATGCCTGCGTTTTGATGTATAATTTATGTAGGTCGAGGAAATGATGTGGACGTGATAGAAGAAAAGGCAGGTTTAAAATGAGTATTTGTTCTCTCCTCGGGGCTAGAGTGCGTGATGTTGTTATCAGAGTAAGGAGAGAATTCAGAAGATTTTCTAAAAATCATAAAACGTAAATCGGGATTTCTCAAAGACCATAAAGCACAACAATACACGGCTTCAATATGTTACAGGTCAATGTCTTTTGACCCATTTAAACTTTAAATGGTTTCTCTGTGATGAAATATGGCCGTGCTAGACAGGTCCAAAGAGGGGTGGATTCTGGGCTTTTTTTTAACTGGATCCCATTCATTTCTATGCGACCAAATTTTTGCTGTTTTTCCCGGTTTTCGTGAAAACTGTTTGACGGAATGCCACCAAAAGTCATAGCACACCGATCCCAATTGTTTTGATGTATTTTTTGTTGGGCTTTTCTCAAAACTGTGGGCTGTGAAAACCGTCAAGATTCCTGACGGAAATGGAAAAAGAATAAGTAAAAAAAAAATGAGAATAAATATGTCGAATAGTAATAGGCTGCACTCCAATGCTTTGCATTGCGCCATGCCTAATAAGTAAAAAATAAAGCGAGAATAAATATGTTGAGAAGTAATAGATGTGGTTTAATGCTTTGTATTGCCCACGCCTAATAATATTAATCAAAATAAGTAAAAACGAGAATAAATATGTTGAATAGTAGTAAGTATGGTTTAATGCTTCGCATTGGCCACACCTAATAATAATAATAACGAGAATAAATATGTTTAATAGTTAGGTGTCAAAAGGTGCCAAAGGTGTGGTTCATTGCTTCACATTGGCCTCTCCTGATGAAAATAAATATGTCGAACAGTAATAGGTGTGGTTCAATGCTTCGCATTGTCCACGACTGAAAATAATAATGATTAACATACAAAATACAATAGGGTCCTCGTACCCTCGGTGCTTGGGCCCTAATAATAATAATAAACATTTGAAATACAATAGTATCCTCACACCCTTGATGCTCAGGCCCTAATAAACATTCAAAATACAATAGGGTCCTTGCACCCTCAGTGCTGTATATATATATATATATATATATATATATATATATATATATATACATATATGTATATATATACATATATATATATATATATATATATATATATATATATATATATATATATATATATATCATATGAAAATTCATACATATTTGTAATTTATTATCTTTTTATTTATGCATAACTTTAGAGGAATATGCTCAAATGCTAACTTGTTCACACAGAGTGTTTTTTATAGTTGTCTTACATCATAAATAAACCTGTTTGAAGGTGTGTGTACTTGAATTGGAGATGTTTCATATTCAGTATATAATAAAGATTGAAGATCTAGCAAATACCAGGTAACTAGTACTTGTATTTACTGGGTAAATATTAGGTAACTACCAGGCAAATAAGGTGTAGATACCAGGCAAATATGTAATATGTGTTGAAAGAATGATGGTAATTATTAAATTAGCACAGGTGTAGAAAGTTGTAAACAAGAAGTTTACCATGGTGCCATGAAGCATCCCATCATGATGCAGGAAATTAAACCAATTAATTAGGGTGGCTGTAGCTCAGTTGGTAGAGCGGGTCATGCAGTCACTGAAAGGTTGGCGGTTTGATCCTGGCTCCAGCTGTCCACATGTCTAAGTGTCCTTGGGCAAAACACTGAACCCAGACTTGCCCCCAGTGGGTCTGGCAGCACCTAGCATGGTAGCATGCAAGTAAAATGCATGGTTGCATGGTGTGGATAAAGTGCTATATAAGTGCAGTCCATTTACCATGTTTGACAGAGGTCATGAGGCAAAAACTGATGTAGTTGTTTGAAAGTAAATTGTGTTAATGATTGAATTTACATTATTTTTTTAACCACTATTGAAGGTTTTGCTGTTCAGTCAACTGAGACTAGCAGTGGTGACTGTAGTAAACATGGGGCCTATTCAAATTTATTGGATCAACTGAATTGCATTGAACTGGACTGAACTGGAATACAACTGAAGTGAACTGGATTGTCTTTGATCGGACTGCGCTGAACTTGTCTTCTGTATAAAATGCCTTGAAGTGACTTTTGTTGTAAATTGCTGTGTGGAAGCAATGATACAAGACAGTATATAGACCATGTTGATTACTGAATGTAATGAGTCACAGGTCTTGACAATTGCAGAAATGGGAAACAAAGGAAGTCATAAATTAGGGAAAGGGCCTTCAAAATGAAACTCAAAATAAAGCTGAAGACAGAACGGGAGTCCCAACAACAGAAGTGCAGAAGTAAAGCAAGGCTAAAACTTTGCTAAACAAGAGAACCAAACAATACTCAGATCAAGTCAAGTCAAGTGGAGTGTGTAATTTCAGCCATAGACAAATACATAGGGAAACAAGACTGTGAGATACCAATCCTCTGCCCTGTTGATCTGTGGGCTTGGACTTTGAGATGGATGGAAAAAAAGGTGCCGGAGAGGGAGGTTTCAGTTTTTCTAAGAAAGTTTATTTTTATTTTTCACAAGGCACAAAACAACAGAGACCAAGAGACAGCCTTCCTCAGGCATCAGGCAGAACAAGAAAGAAAACCCCCACGCTGTCAAGTGAGCCACCCTCTCAAATAGCCCAAACCCAAATTGCTTCATTTGGGCAGCAACCATCTGGAGGGGGATACTCACAACCAACAACCACAACCATATAAAATAAAAACGTTAAAAAAAGACAAGACCACATAACACCATTATCAATCATAACCCTTAAACATAATCCCACATAATTCCCAAATGGAAAAATGATAATAAATGAATACATCTACAAACCCACTCACCCCTTGCCAGCCTGAAGCCTTTGTCCCCCCCCCACCCCACCCCAGTGTGAATAAAGCCGTGCAGTGGTCCCACTGCAAAAATCCAACATAATTACTTGCCCTAAACTTTGAGGTAAAACAAATAACTTAGTATCCAATTGTCTGAAATGACCTGAAGAGTATAGGACACTCCCCATGTTTTTGCAATAAAAAAATACTGTACATACTAGAAGAATCAGTTTTTTTTTTTTGCAGAAAAACTCTGGCTTTTTTAACTCTGTGCCTCTGTGTTGGAGAAATAAAAGCTCTTTGCTCGCTGATTCAACACTCAAGTATTCTCTTCAAAGCTCTGAGATAAAATTGTACATTGCAAACTTCTGAAGCAATTGGACAAGTGCCGTGGCGTGGGACCCCAGCCTACTGGCCTTATCTGCACATCCGCCTCTGGGCTTCCACCACAACAGTGGCCTAGTGCTAATAGTGCAAATATTACAAGAGACCATAAGAGTAGCAGCCTATGTAGTGCTGTAGCACCATAAACACATACAAAACTTGCAGAGAGGATAAGTATGTGTGAGTGTGTGTACCTCGGGTCCAATTCCTAAATATTGAAGTCTGATGGCATGAGGTAAGAAACTGCTGCACAGTCTGGTCGCGAGGGCCCGAACGCTTCGGTACTGTTTACCAGATGGCAGTAAGGAAAGGAGAGGGGTGTGTGGGGTTGTTGGTGGCTTTGCGGGTGCAGCGTGAGATGTAAATGTCTGTGATGGAGAGAAGAGAGACCCCGATGATCTTCTCAGCTGTCCTTACTGTCCGCTGCAGGGTCTTGCAATCTGAGACAGTGCAATTCCCAATTCAGGCAGTGATACAGCTGCACAGGATGGAGGGTGGGAGATGTACATTTGTCTGCCTTTGAAGAAAGAACAGGTGCTGCTGGGCTTTCTTTGTAACTGAACTGGTCTTGAGCAGCCAGGTGAACACCAAGAAACAGCCCTGTATGCCCCAATGCTCAGCATGGTGGTGTTGGAGATGCTGTTCCTGCTCTTGAATGAGTGGTCTTGATGTGCCTCATGACGAGTCCCTTGAAGCACTCAATGATTATGGGTGTGAGTGCAACAGGATGGTAGTCATTGAGGCAAGAAACTGGAGAATTATTTGGCATAGGGAGCATGGTGGTGGTCTTGACGCACATCGGAAAAATGGTGCTGCTCAGGGATGTGTTGAAGATATCTGTAAAAACATCTACCAGCTGGGTAGACTCATCCTCAGAAAAGGAATGAATCTTTGTAGAGCCTTCCTCACATCAGCCATGGTTAGATACAGTACCTGGTCAGTGGGAGGAGGGAAGGTCTTCCTCGCCGTCGCACCATTCCATGCCTCGAACTGAGTGTAGAAGTCGTTCAGTGCATCTGGGAGGGAGGGATCACTGTCACAGGCAGGTGAGGATGTCCTGTGATTGGTGATTGTCTGGATGTCCTGCCACTTGCACCGTGCGTATCTGCTAGTCTTGAAGTGGCTGTGGATTCTCTGGGCGTGTATGCGCTTTGCCTCTCTCATGGCCCCGGTCAGTTTGGCCCTTGTTGTTCTTAGGGCAGATAAAATCATAATCAAAACTCATAATCCTTGGGGCTTCAGGTGCACTTACACTAGCCAAACTGTACCATGCAATGCTGAGCAATGATGGTCCTTCCCCCTCCAATCGCCCTGATGGCCTGTATTCACATTACTTCAGTCTCAATCCTGCTGAAGCACGGCTCTCACTGGTACATACATCATTACATCAAGGACCCATTTGGTTTTTTTTTTACAGTGTGTGCAGTCTCAAAAATTAGCACAATGGATAACAGAACCCAGGTTTTCTCAAAATCTATAGTGTTTATGATGTGTGGCCTTTTCGCAATCCTACCTCAAGAACCTACTCCTTCTAGTTCCTCAGTTCATCTGACTTATTCTTATACAAAAAAAATATTTATTAAGTAGCACATTAGTTATGTATGGGGAGGATGTTATTTTTTTTCCTTGTGCATCAGCTCCACCAGAGAACCACCAGACCATTCCAGCAATCAAGGATAATCATGGGAAGAATTGGGAGATAACAAAGAAATTAACAATTATTTCAAAAAGCTTTATGAGTCAGGAACCAGCAACCACATGTTCTGTCTGGCTGTGGCTGCAACAAAATGGGTCACCAGTATTCTGATGCCCCAACCAAGCAGAAAGAGATACAGTACCTGTGTATGCTCCAAAGAAGTGAATGCTCTAAGACCGTTCTGAGAAGCAGGATAGCCCAGCTGCTGCTGTTGCCCCGATACTGTATCTCCTCATTAACCAGGCAGAGAGAATGAGAGAGAGAGAAAGATGCTTCTTGCAAAGATCTACAGTGAAGCATAACGTTATATCCCTGCCAAATTCATCCAAGCCCAGACCATCTGTGCTCCTCCTCAAGACCACATTCTCTATGATCCCTTCCGGAGCAATCCATGTAAGAGGCTTTTGTGTCTGAGGAGAGCTCAGTTTAATGTGTTGTTTTGTAAATTTCCTTGCTTTTTGTTGTTGTGCCTATATGGTGCTCAACATAATTGGTGTCTTAAAGTCTCTCACTGTGAACCAATTATGTTGTGGATAAAATGTGCTCGTTTAGTGATAAAGGGGGTTATTACAAACTGTCTTAAGAGATAGCTGTTCATAACCAGAAATGTATTAACAAAATAAAACGGGCCTTTGTTTCCAGAAAAACAAAGGCCTCAATCGTACACTTCCTGCTAGCTGCTACCCACTAACCGCTACCTGCAAATTCCGAGTTTAGGAACCTCCACTAACCGCTAATGCAATATTCCGCTCCTAAAGCTGCTACCCGTTATGTCGACTCCCTTACTCACATTGTAGGTGTGGCAATGGGTGTGTCTTTTGCCGTTTCCGCAGACTCAGTATCTTGCATTCACAAGATACCGAGTTTGTCGGCACGTACAAGAATGCGTCCAAATGGCATCAATGTGTGTCCACCTGGTCAAATGTGGACGTGCACAAACGGCTCTACCTCACAAATTAACTCTTGTATAAAAAGTGTGATATGGCCTCAGTTGAACCCCTGAGAAAATAGCAGAGATTGTCTTAAACGGCTTGCTTGCCAGTTAAACCATAGACGACCAGAGTGTGTTTACAGGGAGCGCACCAACTATCTGGAACTTTCAGGTTGCCGATAGGAATGGTCTGTGTAAGAATATTTTTATGTATATATCAGTGCAGAGGAGGAGGAGGAAGCTCCACAGTAGAGTCCCAGACGAGCTTCGCATGAGAGCTGTTCTGATTTGGATAAAAAGACGTTCAATAGCAGTTTGCGGGTAGGGGCCTGCGGGTAGCGGCTTGCGGGTAGCGCAACCTGCTCTTAAAGACAATGGCTACTGACGCACTGATTGGTTTAACAGATGAAATGCCCTAACCACTCCTATGCATAATATAGTGGGTAGCGCAGGTGGGATAGCGGGTATAGAAGGGTGGAAGATTGCGTTCTTTGTGGGGGAATGCCCCTCCCACTACCCGCCATCCCTTAATAGCCGCTTTAGGCGATCTGGCGGAAGATCGGGCCCAAAGGCTAAATCGCACAATCAGTCTCAAAATGGCTGTTGCTCTACGCATGCCAGCCTGTGACCAGGTGTGGCGCTATAGAGCAACAGAGAAGGTGTGAGTCTGAGCACAGACCTCTTCAACCAGCTAATGTTACAAAACTGTGTAAAATAACCACAAACAACTTTTCTCATTAAAATGTATCAGAATTTATTAACACAAGTATTAACTGAACAACACTTCAATCAAGATCCCGATATCTTCCACTAAAGGATAACTAGACTAACATAATCAAACATTTAATGGAAAAGAGTGTCAATATATATGCACGTATGCTGGGAAACTATAGATGTGTGTGGTAATGTGCGTCCCAAGATGGTGGACGAGATCACGTGGTGCTCTTGTCCCTTACCAAGATGGTGGACGAGGTCCTGCGGTGGACGAGGTCCCGCAGTAATCTCACCCCTTACCAAGATGGCCGCCAACTCACGCGATAAGGTGTTACAAGATGGTGGACGAGATCACGTGATGCCCTCGTCCCTTACCAAGATAGCGGACGAGGTCACGCGGTAATCTTGTTTCTCACCAAGATGGCCACTGACTCACGTGATGAGGCGCTACAAGATGGCGGATGAGGTCACGTAGTAACCTCGTCATGAAGATTGTTAGTAAGGATAAAGAAAGGAAAGGCTAAGTGGGGGTGATTCCTAACCACCGATGTTGCACTTGCTCCTGAAATGTCCACACAGGAGAGGGAGTGTGAAGCAGACCTCCGCACTCTCGTCCTGACCGTTTGCTCTGGAAATCGGGGCCTGATCAGCTGGTGGTGAGGAAACACGCTCGTCCCATGGATAAATACGCACCAGGGAATCACCGGCGGGCTTAGCAGTAATAAAGGTATACAGTAATAACAGTGTAATCACAAAAACCAACATCTGAGCTAAGTATCTCTACCCAGACACAAGCCTCTTACTTCTGTTGCTCCGAGGGGCAATTGGAGATATCCTGGAGTCCGGGGAGGATGTTTGGTATCGGTAACGGCAGATCCTCTGATTGATTACGCTCTGCGGGTATGATCTCAAGAGCGGCTACGATCATGGCTGCTGGCTGACAGCTGTGGCAGGCCGGAGTAGGCCAAAGAGAATATCTTGAGTTGAGTGGAGAAGGTCTGAGCAGGAGAGTCAAGGAGCAGGAAAAGAGAGCGAGCTAAGGGGGTTCGCTGTATTTATGCTGCAGGCATACGATCCGCCTTGGTTGGGAATCCGTGCTTTGTAGTGGGGGTCCTTATAGTGTGACATCACTCTCACACCTTGTTGTAAAACAATAAACATCAACAGGCATGCAAGGGATTTGAGTTTTATTTAGGTTCCTTTGTCTCAGGGGACCAGGCTGTCCCTGTAACTCATGGTGTGTGGCCCTACATTGTTTTGCACAGATTTAGAACTGGATGGTCCCACTATAACTTGGTTCATTTCTTTAGCTGTTGATTTATTACTGCTGCTGTTTATCCAGTCAAAAATTATTCTTGCTTTGTTTGATTTCCCTCTCTATTCATCTTTTCCTTTTTTTTTACACTGACTAATCACACACGTACTCTATCTTGATTTACTTTGTTCTTATTGCTGTTTTTGCCCTGAGCATGATGTGATCTTGTCCACCATTTTTGCCATCCACAGAATGTGGTTTCACCACCATGTGGGTTGAAATTCAATTCAATTCAATTCAAATTTATTTGTATAATGTCTGTTACAATGCCAATTGTCTCTAGGCGCTTTACAGAGACGCAGAGAATGACCCCCAAGCTAATATCCATCCATCCATCCATCCATCCATCCATTATCCCACTTAATACTCTGCAGGGTCACGGGGATCTGCTGGAGCCTAGCAAATATCATTAACTAAAATTATGATATTAAATCTAATCAATGATAGTGGCAAGTAAAACATTCCCACAGAGGGAGAAAAAAACCTTTAACCCAAACAGTGGCAAGGAAAAACTCCACTTTAAGAGGAAGAAACCTTGAGCAGGACTTGGCTCATATGGGGGGACCTTCCTGCTGAAGGCCAGCCGGGTGTCATCTTGTTCAGAAAGTCATCTTGTTCCATGTACATATCTACATTTCATTTGATACATATCCATATATGTTAATATTTTTATATAATGCTGTAATTGTTTGCATATGTATAGTTTTGGCATATAGTTAAATATCAGAATCTTTATCTATGTAAAGAATTCTACATTAGTGTAGTGATGGTGATTGTTCATCTTTAATACTTGTGTTTATAATTCTGATATATTTTAATGAGAGAAGTTATTTGGGTTTATTTTACATATGTTTGTAACATTACTTGGTTGAAAAGATCTGTGCTTGGACTCATTATTTCTCTTTTACTATATAGCTCCACACCAGGTTACTGTCATGGCCTGGAGCTGCCATGATCGTTTTTCTGTGTTTTTCTGTATATTCTGTGTGTTGTTAAGTTGGCGTCTCTCCGTGTCTCTAGTGCTTCCTGTTTTACTTTAAAGGTCTGTCTTGTCTCCGTTTTTTTCAGCTTTGCTTCCTTCCCCTTGTCAAGCCTGATTGTTCACACCTGCCTCTCGTTTGTTCCTGTGTGTTTATAAGTCCTGTCACTCCCTTTCAGTTGGCTGTCCATTCTGTCACAAGGAGGGGGGGAGTGGAAGGAGGACCCAAATGCAGGAGATCTCAAAAACACAAAAAGGACTTTATTTAACAAGAACTTCAAAACGCAAAAATGCAAAGAATTCAAAAATACAAACTTAACTTGACCATGAAGCTGGGCGACAAACAGGATGACGAGCAGACCAACTTGCAGGGGTTAGAGATGACAATGGACAGCAATAGTGATTAGTAGTGATGGGTCCAGCAACACCGATGCGTCGGCGCGTGCGTCGAGCTCAGAGAGCAACACCCGTGTCGGTACGTGTCGATGCGCGTTTCGCTTTAAGAAAGTCACGTGACCGATACAGGTACTGTATCGAACTGACAGTGACGCGCCAAACTGTGTTTATAAGGAAGCGCATCTGTCGACGGGATGCATCTCTGCCAAAGAAATCGCGAATCTTTTGTCACATGTCGTCAGAATCAGCAACAATCATGGACCAGCCTCAAGCTAAAAGAAAGGTTTCCAGCGTATGGCACAATTTCGATCTCATATTGGAAAATAAGGTTTTAATTTGTTTTAATTTCCTTGTTTCATCCTGTTCCTCTCAAAGTTTCCACTTGATCTATCTAAATACAAATTCATTCCAAAGTGACTCTTAGTTTACTATTCATATGTTTTCTGCAGGTTAAATGTTGAATTTGCTCGACAGAGCTTTCATATTTAAACAAGCAAGTCCACCTCCTCAATGCTGAGACATTATAGGTCCAGGCATGAAAATGAAGTCCCAGATACACCCTGGATGAACTCAGGTACACAGCCATTCTACAACATATTCACAGTTGCTTTATTGATAATTAACTCCTATGAATTTATTCTTTACTTATTTTTTTAACCATTAAGCTTCCAGGAAGCAGATGCTGGATGAAGCTCTGCTAAATTTCATCCTGAAGGACTGCAGCCCCTCAGCATTGTGGAGAGTGAAGGGTTCAGGGAACTGGTCCAGGTCCCAGGATCCTTTTGAAATACTGGGACAACCAAAAGCCAATATATCCACACCAGCATCATCTGTCCCTTGTGAGCGGGTCTTTTCCAAGGCTGGAGAACTGTTGTCCAAAAAGAGGAATAGACTAAAGTTCAAAACCTTGGAAAAACTTTTTTTTTTTTTTAAATAAAAATTTTGTGAGAAAAAAAAAACAGTCCACAAGCATCTTCATTCACAAGCATCTTCATTCACAAACACGTTCACTTTGATTTTTCAAGTTATGATACATGTATCTGTATCTAAAGATATCAAAAATACTTTAAATTCAAATTCAGATATGCAATGATGCCATATAAAATGCAATGACTTATATTTTATTATTGCATACTTGGTCATACAGTATTAGTGTCAGTTGGGTCTGGCAACTCAGTTGCCTGTAGGGATTTTTAATGTCCAGCAGGTGTCAGTATTCAGTAACACAGTATCGACATGTTTCAATACAGTTTGGCAACGTGTCGAAACGTTCCATGAGGCGCCATGGACCCATCACTAGTGATTAGTGATGGTGAGATGAAGCCCCGTGAAGCAGTGTCACACATTGGCCAGATGGTTCGAGAAATGGTACATTTCTTGCTGCTTCATATGCACATGACACCACCTACTGGTCAGGTTTATAATCACAGCCAGCTGAATCTTAAGATTGTGATGCATTAAATTTAATTATCAGTCATGGCTCTTGCGAATGACTGTGAATAACAAAATGTGTATGACCAAATAATTGGTCTACATTAATGATGAAGTGCATAAAATATTGTCTGAAAGTAATCTCTGTTTAATGTTTCCCAAAGTAGTATCATAAGAACTGGGCCGGACGTCATCACTTTTGGCTCCTCCCCAAATGAAGCGACTCTCGATACACGCTTCACGGACACGCCCCCTCATTTCTCGATACGCGCTTCGGGGCTTCGCCTCTCTCATAACATCATTAATAGTGATGGGTCCAGCAACACCGATGCATCGGTGCATGTGTCGAGCTTAGAGAGCAACACCTGTGTCGGTACACGTTTCGCCTTAAGGAAGTCACGTGACCAATACAGGTACTGTATTGAACTGACAGCGACGCGCCAAACTGTGTTTATAAGGTAGCGTATCTGTTGACGGGATGCACTGCCAAAAGAATCTCCAATCTTTTGTCACATGTCGTCAGAATCGGCAATCCGCACCTCTTCCAGTTTGCCTTGCGGTTTCTTTGCACACCAGCATCATCTGTCCCTTGTGAGAAGGTCTTTTCCAAGGCTGGAGAACTGTTGTCCAAAAAGCGGAATAGACTAAAGTTCAAATCTTTGGAAAAACTTATTTTTTTGAATAAAAATTTATGAAAAAAGAAATTCAGTCCACAAGCATCTTCATTCGCAGAAACGGTCACTTCGATTTTCTAGTTATGATACATGTATCTGTATCTAAAGATATCAAAGATACTTTAAATTTAAATTCAGATATGCAATGATGCCATATACAATACAGTGACTTATATTTTTTTATTGCATACTTGGTCATATTGGTGTCAGTTGAGTCTGGCAACTCGGTTACCTGTAGGGATTTTTAGTGTCCAGCAGGTGTCAGTATTCAGTGAGACGGTATCAACATGTTTCAATAGTTTGGTAATGTGTTGAAATGTTCCATGAGGCGCCATGGACCCATCACTAGACAGCCAACTGAAAGGGAGTGACAGGACTTATATACACACAGGAACAAACGAGAGGCAGGTGTGAACAATCAGGCTTGACAAGGGGGAGGAAGCAAAGCTGAAAACAACAGAGACAAAACAGACCTTCAAAGTAAAACAGGAAGCACTAGAGACATTAAGGCGACAACTTGACAACACACAGAATATACAGAAAAAAACAGAAAAATGATCATGGCAGCTCCAGGCCATGATAGTTACAGGCTGGCACACACATAACAACAGCAAATTTGAGATTGTGGTGTTATTTCGTAATCTTCAGGTGGTGCCCCATTATTCATTAATTCATTTGTTAACACATTTCTCCTGTGATTAATAAGTATCTTACAATGCATAAGTGTCTTAAGACTCTTATTCATAACCATTTTATAACTGTATAAACAATCTTAAAGCCCAGTGTTGTCACATGATTGTCATGAGAAAATGCCACATTTAAACATCATGCATGTGGTGTGTAGGCAACATATAAAATTAAATGCGCTACAAAGTTGATTCAGCTTGGGAAGTCATTATAACTATCCCATACCCTGAAATGAACAGCAAACTGTCACCTCTGACAATCCATCAGATGTGCCCAACTCTGCATTTCTTTTCCAGTAATCCCATTAGGATGATTGGATGACAAGGCATTAGGATGACATGGCATTAATTTTCACAGCTGTGCCGATGACACGCAGCTGTACATTTCCATGTCTCCTGGAGACACGTGGCCAATTAATAACCTTTTAAATGTATTTCAGATGTTAAATCATGGATAGCAGGAAACTTCCTGCAACTCAACCAGGACAAAACTGAAGTTTTAATTATCGGTCCTAAGGCTAAGAGAGAAACATTTGTCAAAATGAAATGCATTGTCTTTAAAAACATTTGATCAAGTAAAGAACTTGGGCATTGTTGTGTAAAAATTACTAATGCATATTAGTTTACCAGTAATTGATTGAGGTTCTAGTGAGGCAGTTGTGCAACACTTAAAAAGGCACTTGACAATTGGACAGAGGGTGCAGGGGATTTAATCTCCCTTTGTATACAAACAGAGATGATCATTGTAACTCACATGCAGCACAAGACAGCAGTTGTCAGCACAAGACAATGAGCAGAGGAAATGCAGGCATTTTAAAACCCTGTTTATCAATACATTGAGCCTTGAGCTAATTTCTTCCGACAGCTACATGTCTCAAAATTCATGTAATGGCACCTGAGCAATATCCCACATTGGATTAGACATTCCACATTAGATATTAATATCACTCGACAAACAGGCCATGGTGACCTGACCCTAATTTTAATCCAACGGGCATCATTTTTGACTCTGAGCTTAGTTTTAATCAGCATGTTCAGCATGTGATTAAAACAGGTTTCTATCCTCTGAAGAATATAGCCAGAGTCTGCCGAGTTTCTCTTGGGTCAACACGGAGATGCAGATGCATGCTTTTATCTCTAGTCACATTGACTACTGCAATGCTCCGCTTTCTGGTCTTCCCAAAAGAACCATTTCACACCTTCAGCTTCTGCAGAACTCAGCTGCCCGTGTGTTGATGAGGACCAGAAGGTGGGTTCACATTACACCAGTTTTAAAATCACTGTATTGGCTCTCCGTGTCTTTTAGGATCGATTTTAAGGTTCTTTTGATTAAATTAATTTTAGAAGTCTTAATGGTCTTGGGCCTTCTTATCTTACCAATTTTGCTTTTACCTTACGAACCCTTGCGGCCCCTCATGTCCTCTGGCAGAAGTCTTCTCATGATTCCTATTGTTAATACACAAACCCACAGTGAGGCAGCTTTCCAACATTACCCCCTACAATTATGGAACAGCCTGCTTGAGAACTTGAGGCCTGCAGAGAATGTTGACATTTTTAAAACCAGGCTCAAGACCCACCTATTTAATTAGGCATTTAACTAATGCCCCCTTTTTCTTGATTTAGACTTTCTATTTTAGCTTCCTTACTCAGCCCACGTTTTTAGCACATTTTTAGTCTTTTTATTGTTATTTATTCAACTTTCTTTAATATTATTTTTTCTTGATGTTTTTTTTTTTTAACTCCAGTGTTTCCTCAGCAGAGCCCTCTGTATCGAGGGTGGTGGCTGCTATGGTCCAGGCCAGAAGTCTGTTCTCCAGCTCGGTCTCACCTACCTCCCGAAGCAGACATCTCCCTGCGATAGTGTTTTCCTCTCTGGTTCTTCTGTGCCCAGCTATCTTAGCCATATCTTTTATTTCTTTGATTACACATTTTTATCATTGATAGGGATTAGGGGTGAATGGGTGCACTTTGTGCTTCATTTTAATTGTACTAAAAGTGCTATATAAATAAAGTTTGATTGACTGATTGATCCCATGCTGCTATAATTGTTATAAAATGCAATAACTTACAGATTTCATTTGAGAAGTTGTAGAATATGGTAAAAACAATAAATAACATAAAAACAATAAAAATCTTAACTTTTATTTCTAAATTTTCAAAATTCACATACATGTGATCAAAATTGAAAGCTACAGAGATGACAAAACATCTGAGACACTGCAGAAGATAATGTGCATATTGTGAATATGTAATATATTTGCAACCACAGAAAATGCTTACAGAAATATACTCTAAATGTGAAGTCTGAAAAAGCATACACAAATATCTAAAATGATATTTACACAAATACAGTGAAAGCTGAAAACTTATGATCCACTATCTGCTCCTGTAAATTTCAGCTTCTCTTTCTTTTTGCAACATATTTACCTTCATATCATCATTCTTAGGGTTTTTGCAGCACTGTCAGTCTGGATCATAGTAATCTGAATTTCTTTTAACCTTTCACCTCATTACAGTCTATTGCTTGTAAGGTTAATTTTTGCTGCTAAGTAAGGTATGTTTAACCACTGACCTAACTCTGAGACTGAGAGGAACTTAAACACTGAAGTCAAGCGGTACAAATTAAACAGTTTAATAAACGGCATAAAATCAACTTTCTTATGAGGTTAGGGAGAAGAGGAAGAAAGAGTAGACATAAAAAAGAAAAGTATATGTAATGTGAGAAACTGAGGTGCAAGTTAATATGTCTATCTTTTGAGTCTTTGTGTGGTCTATTTATCCATCACAGAATGTGTGTGTAAGGATATTACAGATCTGGAGGCTTTGGTTACATTCCCCTCTATCATCGTTCCATCCTGCTGGACCACACCACCATGGGATTGATGGTTTTAGTGCCTTTCCGCTCAATGCAAATCTCATCAACACTCTTTAGACACGAACGTTAGGAAGCGACAAACAGAAACCAGAGAGAGGCAGCATTACACTGACCATAGTTCCTTCAAGAAACGAAAAAGAAAACCAGTGGATGAAAATATGGCATCACGTTTCACCGTTCAGAAAATTTCCTCAATTTGATCAAAAATGTTTAATGTGACTTTTAGTGCAGCTTCAGTTTCCTGTAGGCTCCTGCAGCACATTACAGAGCTCCTTTAATGTTGTTAACATACATTAACACACCATGCTCTGTACTCTGTGTTCTTGTGTGTGAATGAAATATCGTTTTGCATGTCTTTTTAATGCACTTTAAACTGAAAACTAAAATCAGATAGTTTTTAATTTTTTATTTTAATTTCTTTTGCACAGTCCAAATGAAGCATCTATCAAGTTGTAAAAATGATTTTATTATAATAATATGTCAGAATTTCAGATTTGAAAGCCTTACATATCTTAGTTTTGTTTCTGTTCAGGCTTGTGTATCAGAAGAATCTTTTTTGTGGAGTAAATATAATCTCAGGCTTTCTGCCATATCAGAAAAAAATCATTTTTTTTCCAAACTATCATTCAGATACATTATTATTTTGACAAACACTGACATTGACACACATTAATAGGCCTCCAGTGGGCCTCTGCCTACCTCCATGACCCTTCCTGGCCCTCTGACACTGCATGAGATGATTATTGCCTTCAGACTTGTTGTCACACAGTATTTGACTAGATTAAAGTTTGCAAATGCACACAGACAAATACTTTCATTTTTTGAGACTTACACAAAATTTGGATTCTTTGGGCATCATGACCATCGTTACATTTGGAGCAGCGGCGGACCATCAGGGGGGACTGGGGGGGGCGGTACTCCCCCGGCCCGGGCCCCAAGATGAAGAAACAGGCATTTCCCTAAGTGTCGGTTACACTTTGCACATACGTGGATTCAACCATTTCTGTGCGCAATGTGTGACGCTTCGTCTGAGGTAATATATAGGTTTCCCCAGCCAGAATAAATCATGGTTGGTCAAAAAATTTAAGACTAACTTTGGTCATGAAGGTTTATTCAACACAGTTAATTAAATGTTGTGCTGCATGGCTGGCTTCATGTTCACTCTCACAGTTAACTTTACAATGTGCAAAGTTACAAGATCTCCAAATGTATTTTGGGTAAAATCGTCATCAACAGCCGTCCATCAGTGTCATCATCGATCACTTGTCAACAGAGTCAACACGGTGGAGACTGGTAGATCAAAGACTAATGTAATCATGAGTGGCAGTTCATATATATAAAAGTGGAGCGACAAAACCCAAAGAAAGGGAAAAAAGAGCGCAGGAGAAAACGAAACTTAAAAAGCTGGACACGTATTTTGTTCGCCCCAATCCTGGAGATGAACCTGACATTGTTGTTCAGCGCAGTCAGGGAGCCAGATTTACAGGTACAATTTCTCACAATCACTGACACTGAAAACAACATGTGAGTTAGTTGTAAACTGCTAATGTGGTTGTTATTGGAGTAGCCCGGCCACCTAACGTTATTATTAGGGGCCAGGTAGCCTAACGTTATTATTAGGGACCAGGTAGCCTAAAGTTATTGTTAGGAGCCAGGTAGCCTAAGGTTTTTGTTGTTCTCATGGTTTGTTAGAGTTAATGTCGGGTTTTGTCGGGTTACGTCAGCAAGCACAAGATGATGAGCTCGTCGTTTACCCTTTCAATAGTGGTGAGTACTTCTGCTATTTTATATTGAATCTATGTTTGTACGTGAACGTGTGGGCCGCTGTGCCATTTTTACAAAACGGAAGCAATGTGTCAAAAATGTAGTAATGCTTGTAAGTCCCACTGTTGCTGGTATACGTATGTTGTAAAACGATGTAATCACAAGCTTTATTGGGTTTAAAGGGCCCGGTCATGTGCCCCGCCCCCGGCCCGGCAATGTTCCGCTACTGATTTGGAGGGAAAAGAAGGACACTTGCAAGCATGAGAACACCATCCCTAACCCTAACCCAGCATGTTGTTGTGGGGTTGTTTGAGTGCAGGAGGTACTGGTGCCCTTCACAAAATAGATGGTATCTTGAGAAAAGAACATTATGTATAAATACTAAAAACAACATCTCAAGACAGGCCAGGAAGTTGAAGCTTGGCCCCAAATGGGTCCTTAAATGTACAATGACCCTAAGTATACTGCCAAATTAGTTACAAAGTCCCCAAAGGACAACAAAGTGAAGTAGCCATCACAAATTCAATTCAATTCAAATATACTTTATTGATCCTCCAAGGGGGAAATTCAAGTTTCAGTACAGCCTGGTGTACTAGAGGAGCTGCCGGCATCCAGTGCTCCTTTTCATGTCCCGGTCCTGTGGTCTCAGTGCTAACTCCAGTTAACAGCCATTAAAACCTGTTAACAGCCATTAAGACCAGTACATCTCCACAATGATGAATCAAGTGAGATATCTCCAGGTCAGAGGAGGAAAAACAGATGAACCAAACTGTCTCTTCTGGGAAGACAGAGCTCCCTCAGTCTGGTGAGCGATGGAGCTGACCATCCCAGAGCCCGGTTCATCATGTGGACCAGGTTGTTGGCGTCACCCCTGGTGGTGCCGGGCCCACCAAGTCTCCAGATGGCCCCTGCCAGGTCAGCTGACTCACCCCGGTGTGCAGACTGCTGGATGGGGCAGCATGCCGCTGCCACGCCGGGGGCTCCCGTACCGGTTCAGTCAACGCTGCAGCCCGGATCCAGTGGCGGTGGTTGCCGCGGGTAGCAGTTCAGGATTAGGTCTGACCACCCACTGACCACCCACTACCCAATACCTAAAATCTGTGAGATACCAGTACTGCAAGATACTGAGTTTGTGGAAAGCGCAACCGGCATGTCGGCGCGTAAAAGAGCGCATCCAAATCCCGTCATTGCGCGTCCACCCAGTCACAGGTGGACTGCACAACTGATTATGCATCACTGTATTACTGGCATATGTTATTATTCTCTTAAGGGCAGATGATGTCTGTACAGCTCTGGCATGATCTCATTCAGATGTTTGCTGTGGAGGAAATGAGGAGATCACAGAACTCTGTTGTGGAGTTTCTTGTTCTGTGCTCGTATCCCTCTGACCCTCTCCTTGCGCTCGAAACACCTGAGATGCGCTCACTGGTAGAAGGTAGATGTCATCATACGTGTTCCTCTGGCTCAATGCTCATCCAATGATCTGTTCTGCAGTATTTTAAAAAGCACCGCTCCCAGCGGCTATGCGTCTTGGCGCAGCTGTGCGTCTTTGCGCAGGGGATATGTTCAAGATAACTGTAAAGTCAAAAAATGCATCTTTAGCCTAACGGATCTGAGGCCATGACTTTTTCCCTCTAAACCTGCTGTCTTTTAGGTCACAGGATTGTTGTCTTTATCAAGTTGCTGAGTTTGTGTCTCAGAGGTGTTATAGATCGATTGGACTGGTTAGGGGTCACCTAGGAGGCAGTGCCGATTTGGTGACGACCGAATCCGGAGGGCAAAACGGGATCCCGGAGTCAGGGGAACGCAGACTCGCGGACGAGTGTTTAACCGGAGTTTTTCCTGGTGGGAAACGGAGCGGCTGGGGGGGCATGGCGCGGACTGGTTCACCGCAGAGAGTCAGGCTGATTCGAGGCAGAGAGGGAGAGAGGAGGCTGGTTCTGAAAGCGGCAGTGGCATATCTGAGAGAGATATGGTATGGAGGGTTGTTCGAGAGTGCGAACGTGGCTTAGAAAGGAATAAAATTAAAGCACTAGCCGTTGAAACGAAACACGAAGCAGATCACTGCGGACAAATCACACAGGTTAAAGATCTTGAGATCCGTGTTAGTGTTGATGATGTAAAGGGTTTACTTTGTTCTGATGATGTTGGACCTAAGACGGTTGAAGCTGTTGGCAGTTCAACACGGATTATCAATTCCGGCAACAGGCTTTCTGGTGCTGTGCGTTCTTGATGGTCAGTGACGGCGTTTGCGCATGTGCGAAGCGCATTAACTCTTCGCTTGTGTGTGTGTACGGCATATACACATATAACTGCACGTCTGCCTGGGAAGTTTTTAGGAGTTGACGGTTAACTGTCTCTGAGGCCGGAGCTGTGCGGGGGAGAGAGAGAGTTTCCTCCTGCACGCTCTAGGGCTGATAGCAGCTGTGCCTGAGTGCGCTCACGTTGACGCCTCACGCAGACGGGTACGGCGCTGAACTGAGGTGAGCGGAGCTGTGTCTGTTCTATGTCTGATTGTGGCTGTGCTTAACGCTTTCTCTCAGCCCCAACAGCAACTGCGGACGGCTGACACGAGACGGGACTCTGACGTCCTTCTGAAATGTGGTGAGACATTGTGCAGCAGTGTTCGGCGGTCCGGCAGTGCGCTGGAAAGGGTGGGAGGCGCTGGAGGCACAGTGGAGTGACGTCATCTGGACTGCCGTGACCGAGGGGCGGGGCCAGGTGGCACGTAATGACTACACGTACTGGTACAGGGAACTACAAACACTGATAACACGTCATATCACGTTTTCCTCTGTCCTTGGCTCTTGGCAGTTAAGGACCGCTTAAAGTTTTCTGTCGACACTGAGTGTCTGGACAGAGGTATTACACCTTTGTCATCCAGTTATGTGAAACTTAACCATCCTAGCTTTAAAAAATTGCCTCAAATGACTTTGTCTATCTCTGATTCCCCAGTGACTTTTTTAGTTGATACAGGTGCCATTCGGGAAGCGGCTCTTCCGTCTGCACCAAAGTTAAGCGGCCGATACGTACATTCTGTCTCTGCCACTGGACATGTTGTGAAGGAGAGCTTCACGATTCCACTATGTTGTACCGACGCAGACGGTAAGTGTTTCAAACACTCATTTCTGTTTTCATCACATTGTCCGATATCACTGTTAGGCCGTGATCTGATCTGCGCTCTGGGATTATCCCTCGTTTCGACGCCAGAAGGCCTCAAGGTAATTAAACTGGATCTGAATGAAATTTACTCCTTCGTGCATCTGTCTGTCAACACACCGTTATATGTTTATCAGTGGAAATTTCCTGAGGGTGAAATCACTGGCATCTGCGGCAGGCAGTGCAACGCATGGTTTCGCCTGCCGGGACGGAGCTGGTGCAGTGCAGTTCAATCCACTGCACGTCACATTTGTCCCTCAGACCTGATGCCGCTTATGAACAGAAGTGGTACAGGGAAGGGAAGAGCAGTGAGAAGCTGACCACACAGCATTTATACTGGTCTACACACCGTAGTGGTTTGTCTGTGGCCCTGACTCAGAGTCAGGAAGAGTTGTTCACTGCTTGTGATTGTTCTGATGTGCATTATAATTTGCCTGCAGGATAATGCAGATGTTTTAGGCATCTCCACCCACATGTGGCCCTCTCTAGGGGCCGTGAGGATACCTGGACCGACGTGGGCGTCTTCGTGGCTGACTGTGGTGATACCTGACCCTACTGTGTTTTACAGTGCAGACAGAGATGCATATCGTATGTCGTTCATTCTAGGCGTCCACACGTCGCGCAGTGTTCACCTGGAAGACGATATGGACTTCTGCCTGCTGACCGACGCCGAGATGGGCCAGATACCTGCGCTTCGGGACGTCCCGATGACGTTGTGGGCAAAAGGTCCACACGATGTGGGTCTAATTAAAAACGTCGAAACGGTTGTGATCACACCAAAAAATAATTTCAGGCCATGTCAGCAACAATATCCGTTAAAAGGGGAGGCGGTAGCGGGAATTACACCTGTTTTTGATTCATTGTGTGCCATAGGTGTGATTATCCCCTGATTCTCCTGTTCGAACACCGATCTTTCCTATCAAAAAGAGTCGTGAAAAGGGCCAACCGACGGAATGGCGCTTCGTGCAGGACCTGCAGGCCGTCAACAAGGCTGTGCAGGCCCGGGCACCACTAGTTCCAAACTCATACACTATAGTCACACAGATTCCTAGTTCAGCTAAATGGTTTTCTGTGGTGGATTTGGCTAATGCATTTTTCAGAGTTCCTGTCCATCCTGACAGCCAGGATGGGGGGAAAGGCGAGGCTTGGACCTTCACCTGGTTGTGCCAAGGGTACTGTGAGTTACCAACGATCTACAACGCTGCTCTGAGACGCAGTCTTGATCCTTTGACCTTGTCTCCTGGGGCAGACCTGTGAGACCGACAAAGTCGCCCTCCTTTAGCACCTGGCGAAGGAGGGTCACAAAGCCAGCCTGTCTAAGTTGCAGTATGTGAAGCAGCAGGTAAAATTCTTGGGTCATTCTATTTCAGCTGATGGCAGATCGTTATCACCGAAGCGGGTGGAGGCCATCCAGCGTGTTCCCAGGCCCATCACAAAGAAACAGGTGATGTCTTTTCTGGGCATGTGTTCTTCCTGTCGGATGTTTATCGTAGGCTATGCAGAGCTTGAGGCTCCGTTGGCCTCCCTCATCCATGGACGAGGGCTGGCTGCACACGATGAGGTCAGTTGGACACCTGAGGCGGAAGAGGCCTTCAAAAAGCTGAAACAGGCCCTGCAGACTGCACCTGCCCTGGGCCTGCTGGTCCCCATGCGTCCTTTCACGCAAACAGTGAGTGAGAGGGGGGGTTCATGTCATCTGTTCTGTTGCAGGACTTGAGGGGTGCTGAGGCCTGTGGCTTATTTTCCTGGTAAGCTGGATCCAGATCCAGCGTGGATCTCCACGTTGTTTGTGAGCTGTGGCTGCTGCTGAGAAAACTGTATGCCTCACGTGATCTGGTAGGTTATACTGATCTGACACTTTTGGTACCACACGCAGTGTCTATGATCCTGCTGGAGCAGGAAACATCTCATTTGTCTGCTGCTAGGTAGCTTCGGTATCAAACTGTTCTCCTTGATTTGCAGAACATAACTGTGAAACGATGTAATGTCTTAAGTCCAGCTACGCTTTTGCCAGGTCCAGAGGACGGCGAGCCTCACGACTGTGTGGCTGTGATTAATGAGGTTTCTGTACGTGGACGGCTCGGCGTTCAGAGATGAGCGTACAGGGAGGAACAGGGTGGGATTTGCGGTCGTGTCAGACCATGAGATTCTGGCAATCCGGCTCGCTTCCACGTCACTGTTCGTGACAGCGCTGTCACTGTTCGGCCCAAGCGGCTGAACTGGTGGCTTTGACTGAAGCATGCAGGTTGGCGAAGGGGGAGAGCGTCACGATTTATACAGACAGCAGGTATGGATTTGGAGTCTGTCATGATTTTGGGGCGATTTGGAAATGTTGACGATTTCTGAAGTTGGATGGAAAGCCTGTCCTGAATGCAGATAGGTGGATGCTCTCTTGGAGGCCATGCTCCTGCCCACCTCCATTGCTGTGTGCAGATGTCCATCTCATGTTAACGCCCCTGATCTGATTTATGCGGGCAACGCCCGTGCAGACGCGGCTGCGAAGGTGGCTGCTCGTTCTCCTGTTAACTATTCTCTTGTTTTTGCAGTGGCATCCCCAGAGGGAGACGACGTGTTCGCATCCCTACGTGCGATGCAGTCATTCTCCTCCCTGGCTGAGAAACGGTTGTGGCAGGGGGACGGCTGTGGTCTGGTTGATGGCGTGTGGCATGCAGGTGACTCAAGGCCGTGTTTGCCTAAACATTTTTTCTCCCACTTTGCTAGGTTGACGCACGGGCTGGACCACGCGTGCCCGAGGATCATGCTGTTGACCTTGGCTAAGTACTGGCTCACGAGGGGTTTTTCCTCTTATGCGCAGAAGTACTGCGGGTCCTGTGTGACCTGTGCTGCCACCCCACAACGCAGGAGGGGGGGTGAAAATGCCACTGGCTGCTCATCCGCAGCCTGACAGACCGTTTGAGTACATCATGCTAGATTTTATTGAGCTCCCTCCTTGTGAGGGCAAGAAGTATTGTCTGGTTGTTGTTGACATGTTTAAGGCTGACAGCTCCACAGTGGCGAAGGCTATGCTTATTATAGATTCTGCCTCCTTGGGGGATTCCATCTAGAATCTCCAGCGACAACGGCACCCACTTCGTGAACGAAGCGCTGGCGCAGGTAGGGAGGTACCTGGGGTTTGACCTCAGGAGACACTGTGCCTACCATCCCACCAGTGGGGGTGCTGTTGAGAGGGACAATTGTACTTGGAAGTCTAAATTGGCAAAGTGTTGTGCAGAGACAGGGTTGTCTTGGCTGAAGGAATTACCTGTCGTGCTGATGTACATGCGGATGCGTGTGCGACCGAGGTCGATGAGCAAACCTGAGTCAGCGAACCTGAGTCTGTTCGAGGTCCTCCTTGGCAGAACACCGCCAATGAAGTGCCGCCGATGGGACTGGCCGCACCAGATAAGTGCATCCTTCCATCACCTGAATTGTGTGAGAATTCTGTGTTGTCGTATTGCAAGAATTTGCACTCTGTACTGACACAGATCACCTCACAGGTGAAGGCGGCCCAGCCTGTACCAGCCGGCAGACCCCTGCACAGAATACAACCGGGAGATTGGATCCTGGTACGAGACCTATGTCGGATGCATTGGTTGGCGAAGCGGTGAAACGACCCGTTCCAGGTTCTGACGACCCACACTGCTGTTAAGATGGCGGAGCGGGCGACCTGGATTCACGCCAGCCACTGCAAGAGAGTTCCTGTTCTGACGCATACACACAGGCCCGGACTAGCCATCGGGAGAACCGGGAGGTTTCCCGAAGCGCCGGCCTGTGATTGGCCTCCTGGCCTGCGTCTCTCTCTCTCTCTCTTTTTTTAAGTCTGCCAGTCAGCCGGCACCGCGGCTATCTGACTTTTTTTTTTTTCTAAGTCAGAGAGGCAGGCCTGGCCAATCAGAGGCCACTCAGGCCAGTGGCATATGAGGAGGACAAGGCGATTGGATTGTTTTGATGAACACCCGCCCCAACAGTCCGTGTCAACCACACAGACAGCGTGCGGAGGAAGGGGGGTGTGTGACACCGATGCTGCAGTCGCGCTGCGAGCCCCGGGCAGAGAGGAAGAGTCGAGGCTTCGACTAAACCATGGACCCCAACCCGGGTAAAAAAACAAGAAAAGGCGGTGCCGAGAGGGAGAGACAGAAAAAAAAAAAAGGTTGGAGAAGGATGCGGCCAAATGCCGTAAATTGACAAGTTTATTCAGCCCCTCCCCCCAGCCAAGATACCTCTGCAAGTAAGTTGTGTAAAAAAACAACAACAACAACAAAAATATAACCGGTATAACCGGTACCACGACGGTGGTTATCAACTATCTTTGTTAATCGCGGCTTTCTGCTCTGTGCGCGTTCACATAAAAGGGGGCGTTTGACGTGTCATTTGACGCCTATTCCGGATAAAATGGATAGATGGCGGTCCGTATATTCCCGTATAGTCAGGAGGAGCAGATTTTAATAATGCAGAGCTATGAGGATTTCAAAGAAATCTTTATGGCCAAAAGCAATACTGTAGGTGCGAATAAAGCCAGAGAGGAGTGCTGGCAAAAAATTGCAGATCGTGTAAATTTGTAAGTTATATTTATTTCACCACTTAATGCACCTTAAGTAATCTCCTTCCCTCTTTTAGAGTGCTTAAACTTTAAACTTAATGCAGCAGATTTAAACATTATGTAGGTCTGACCGTCCCATTATGAATGATAAATGAAAATCACTTTAGTTTTTTGCTAAATCTATGTGAAATTAATTTAAGATTTAATATTATATGTGATACCAATATATGCTCACCAGCCACTTTAATAGGTACCCTATCACCTTGAATCATGAATGAATTATATTACAACATTTCACATGAAATTCCACGTCACACTGATTATCAATATAATGGACTATTAATTTATGTTACCTGCGATTTAGTAAAACGCTTCTTTTATTTGAAGCATGGGCAGATGGCCAGGGAATACTACAATCATATTCAGCAGTTTAGTAAGAGCAAGTACAGTATTCCAGTATTCTGGCTCAGATTTTCTGCATCACCAACTGAATGCATGTAGGTTCCCGCAGCAAAGAAACGCAAAGAAACGCGCACCGTTTGCGCTGCTGTGAGCGCACGGCTGCGTTTGGTGGCGCTGCCAACATATGGTTCTAGCAGATTACAAATGTAATGTATTCCCTCAGCTGAAAATCTATAGCGTTCATAGAGAATATGGTCATGGGAAGCCAGCGGATCAGTCCGGTCTCTGAATACTCTCCCTCCATTGCACAATCCTGGCGCTCAGGTCAACGGGATTGGGTGAAAGTGAAAGGGCGGCGCTTTTTAGAGCCGATTTGAGCCTAAACTCTGCACGTAACCTGCTCCGGACCAGGTTAAGCTTGCAGAGTAAATTACCATGGTGATCTAGCCAGGTTAAAAGAGAGCCACCTTCGTGGTACTGGAAATCCTGGCTTTAGACTCAACATACCTCGCTAACCCTCTAATCTCGCTTCGTAGTACACCCCTCTGGTACCTGGGTCCTTGAGGCTGTACACTTTTACACAGTAGGCTATAGGCCCTGGCCATGAAATTAAACAAGCCACTTTTTATTTACTGTTATCATTCCATTATTATGTATATGAATACAAGGGCACAATAAGTGAGACATAGGCTACACTATCTTACTATATGAACTATAGTGTATGGAAAAACACTGTAAGCATATGTTTGCTATTCAAAGGTGGTGATGGTGATGCCATAAATCCTGCTGGTACTTCAGGAGAAGCCAGTGCAGAGCAGTTGGCAGAAGGTACAGAATCATTTCTAGAGCAACAACATGCAAGTTGCAGACATAACACCAACAGGCACTGCCATTTGACATAAATGGCTCTCATTTCTATTAAGTACTAGTGGTATTGAATTTTGCTGTCTGTTGCTGACTTGCTGTTATGTATCCCAGCCCTATATTAGAATATGAGTCAATATTATGTGATTGCTTATTAGGAACTATACTCTCGGACTGTATTATACATTGCGTCTATCAGTGCGTGCATGTTCTGTGAACATGTATTCAAAGGCTGTCCCCTCATAGCTGATTAATTGTTTGATTTGGACTTTGTTGTCTTTGTTTATTAGGTTATATTGTAGGCTACACATAAAAATTATGCCAAAGAGGCAGTTGACATTCCACATGATATGATGTCTAAGTAACCTTGGCACTGCGTTAAACCTTTATTCTCTTCTAGTAAGTGTGTTAGTGGATTTTGCTGAGGATTGTTGTGTTACTGTATTTTACCAGCCCGGCCCCAAACACAAAAGTTACTGTATATTCCTAACTTAGTTTGTACATAGGTCCCATATTTGAACTTCTATTTGGAATGCAGTGTGTGTGTGTGTGCGTGTGTGTGTGTGTGTTCGTGTACATGCGTGCCAATGCATGTAGGTGTGGGCGTGAACGTGCGCATGTGGGCAAGGCCAGGGTGGCCTGGTTACATGACTGACTCCTGGCCTGAAAAAGTCTCCCAGTCTGGCCCTGCATACACATACAATACATTCAAGACTGTTGTGTTCTGAATAAAGACAGTTGCATCACATATTCGTCACCCATGGCCGTTGTTCGAGAAGACGACGATGGGACCTCCGGTCCTGCCAAGACGGAGGGAGGTGGTCATGGGCTAAATCTGTGTTTTTGGTTTCATTCTCCTGTGCCAGGGGCCTGCTCAGCTATGAGCTGCTAGGGATGTGAGTGGTTCGTTCGTAAGTCGCAAAACATGCTCTCCAAGGTGTTAGATTACCGTAGCAATGTACTGGGCGACGGTAGCCTCGGCACGAGGATTGGGGGTAACAAACAGCTGTTATGTTTGCTCAGCCTTACCTCAGGCGGCTGATAGCGCAGTTCCCCTCATGCCTTTCCCGCTCACTGGAGCGGAAACCTTAGGGGTGTTAGTGGCGTTCACCGTGGGAATTAAGAGGACGCTTCAAGACGCTGAGGGTCATCTGAGGGTAGCAAACATCTCGAGCCTGTTGAATAAGGGTGATGTGTCTGTTTTGATCGATGTGGACTGCTGTTGCTTTGCAGCTTCTTATTCATTATTCCTGATTGTCGTAGCATTTTCAGTCCATTTTAATTTGGACACGTGTGACTGCACAGATGAAGGCAAGGACTCGTTCTCTGCGATCACTGTCATTTAGAAAATGTCTGAAAATCTGAAGGACAATTTGTTCCATGCCTGACCATTCTGGGATTTGATATATAGTATGAAATTCAAGTGTGGCAGGTCCGATCCAGGATCGGAGAGTTTTACATCTTTGTTTACAGCAAGTCCTTCATAAAGTCCAACCCTGTATGAAGCTCCTGTTTGTTTCTCTCGATCGTAGTCTCCTCGTGGGCGGTTTCTTGGGAAAAGTGTTTGTGGTCTCACTAGGAATGCCACGTGTGGAGGTCGGCATCAAGATGATAGTGAGGTGAGACGATAGTGATAGTGAGGATCCGTCACTTGCAGTAGTCGAGTTGTAAAAAAATTCAGGGGGGATGGTCAATGTTTTTCACTTAAAAAAAAACAAAAGTGGCAGGGGCAGGAGTGTAAATTCATTATCAAAACAAAACACTGTATATAAGACTTCTGAATCCTCTCAAATCAAGTCAAGCCAAGTTTATTTTAAGTGCAAAATCATAACAATTATTTCTTTTATGTGTTATTAAAGACAGTACAGAAGTACATAAAAACTCTCTCAACATTTTACAATACTTTTCCTTTTCTCCCCTCTGGTGCACAGTTTTTAGTTTCTCAGTTTCAAGTCTCAGCATCTCATAGCAGTTTCCAAAGACTCTCGTAATCATGTTTTTTGTCGACAATTTTTCGTGTTCTTGCTTTCTGATTGTTAGCTAAGCAGTGACTGAAGATTAATAGATTAATGTGCCTTCTAGCCACTGAAATAATGAGCTACATACTAATAGGCCTACGTATGAATTGAAAAGGGTAAGTGTGTAAACTAGAGGTTGCACTAGACTTTTTTTACAATTGGTCATTTTGACAGTCATGAAAATTTTGTTATCAGTTTCTACATTAACAATTATTTAATTACATTAAAAGATTACTAACAGTCTTCAGATTTTTCAATTATTGTGAGGGGAAAAAAAGTCAATTACAGGGAATCCCCAGTTAAAATAACCCCCTGGTCTAAACCCTAAAGGTTTAATAATCAAACCTGTACCTTCTGCTCTTGATCCTCCTGCTTCCTGGCCATGGCTTTCCTCTATGTGAAGAAAACAACATTATAGGGTTTGATAGAATGAGCAGACATGTCATGCTAAAAGCACATGACCTTGCTCTTGGATAATAGACAGAATGTACAGTATAGGTTAAAATCACATTTATCATATTCACTGTAATATTAAATTACAGGCCACAGCAACAGGCCCCAGGAGGGGGGGAAACTCTTTAATGCCACCTGCCTTGAACATCTGAATTTTAACTAACATCTTCACTTATTTTTGTTGCCTGATGAGTCCTATTGATGAAAATAATATAGCCGTGTGAAGAATATTTCATCATTAATTCTGGTCAAATATTTGAGACAAACTCTCGTCTAATGCTAACAGTAAATATCTGTTTTACGTTTGCCACGCTCATAAACCAGAATCTAACATGACTGAATGACAAGTCCTGTGTTTCATCAAACTAGTTAACAAGTGAGATGAACATTAACATGAGTTCATCTCAGCTTTTGCAGGCTACACAGCAAGCTTGGAAACTAGCTGTGTTGTTATTGTGCAACCTGTGGCGAGTCTGGCGACTTTTGTATAGATTAATAAAAAGTAGTGATTGAGATTCTTGATTTATAGCTCACCTGTCATTTGAGTCTTTTTTAAAAAAACTCCCTGACATCTCGTTGTCCAGCCGCTCGTTTCCTCATGCTCACGTTGCAGTGCAGTCAATCCTCAATATGTGCTCTGCGCAGCAGCTCGTGCCGCTCCCTCTAGCATCAATTAACCAATTGAAAATAACAATCATGTTGCGTCATTGCATCTTTGCGTGCCCCTGTGCCCTCAGATTTTATTATTTCTTTTGCTCAACATGCAAACTACTTTCTAATGATGAAATAATTATAAGTTATATTCCCAACATTTACTGTAAAAAGGGGAGGGATGGAAAAGGGGGATGGCAGTTTTACAGGGGGGATGATTTTGATCGTTTTTATTTCAGGGGGGATGCCATCCCCCCTCATCCCCCCTCAACTCGAGTACTGCTTACTTGTCATCTTTAAATATCTCTGAGCTTCTCACTTAGGTTAATAATAAACACTTAGGTTGATAATCCTCAGGTTTAGCAAACTTCTTTATGGGTATTTATGATTCGATGACTCATTAATTATCTAATTACCTAATTAATCATTAGGTTAATTATCCCTGTTATCTGTTTCCAAGCGTGAGGTCTGGTCTCATGTTAATCGCGTCTCAGTGGGGCGAAGTTCTTCGGGGTTTAGTCCCTCGGAGGGGTACTATAAAGTTGACCGACGAGGTCAACAATCTGGCGTTTGATTGAACCTTTGAACTGTACATCCTTAGCTTCAGAGGGGGTTTGGGATGTCACAATGGAGATGCAGCATCACAGGGACTCAGCGGAGCCCTGGGGGTTTGGTCTGTGGACATGGCTGACCTCAGGCACCTGGTACTGGGTGTTTCTGAAAGTATTTACTCCAGTCCTGTTCATTTTGATTCTGTTTTTTGTTTTGTTTTTATGTGTGATTCTATGTATATGCCACATGATGTTAAAAGCAATGACAACATCTTTCTTACGTGATCAGAGACCTGATCCATTCCCTGACATCAACTGGGGCGGTGCACCTGCAGGTGCTTCTGAGAATTGAATGTTCTTTGCTTAGATAGTTGTGTGGCCTTTTTTTCCCACTGGGTTTTTGGCCTAGTCTAGAGTAGATACTCCTAGGGGGTCTTTTGCCGTTCCCTTTATTGTCGGAATCTGACAACCTAAATTGTGATAATCCAAAATTCAACCCCCAAATTTAATCATTTCATTAATCACTTGGCCAATCAATCGACTGAATCTAATTAATCTGAGCTGCAAACCCGTATGCATAGCTGGGGATGGGTGTTTGGCCGCCTAGGGGGTCACATCGAATAGAGTAGACTGCGCACCATTATTCCCTGTTTAGCTCGCAATTGTGGGCTGTGCCCTTTGGGGCGGGAACCGCGTGCTCTACTGCTGTGATCTAGATAAGTTTTCATGTATGCAAAGAAAATATGAGGTGCAAACTCAAAAAGCAGTGATTGTAAAGTCAAAAAATGCATCTTTAGCCTAACGGCTCTGAGGCCATGACTTTTTCCCTCTAAACCTGCTGTCTTTTAGGTCACAGGATTGTTGTCTTTATCAAGTTGCTCAGTTTGTGTCTAGACAGATCACAAGATTATGGGTTGCTGTAATTTTTCATCTGATGCAGAATAGTAGGAGATGAACTGCCCGCCTTTAATCTTGGCATTCTTCTGAAGAATCCTAATGCTGTGAAGAGCTCTGTGAATTTGTCTGCAGCCTTGGAGAATAAACCTCCGTTTTGCACCTCTGTCGTTGTCAGTGCCTTGCTTAACAGCTGAATAGATTGCCTCACCAGTGCATAGAAATTAATAATCTTTACGACTAAGAAGATTCCAAATTCTTGGCATTACAATAACTCAAAAAGTTATGGATGGATTTTGATGACATTTTCTGGAGTTGTCAGAAATGTGAAAAGGAAGAACTGATTTTATTTTGGGTGTGATCCGGAAAAAAATCCTGGATTCTGGATCACTTTCAAATTTTCGATAACATTGCGCTGTTTAGTTGTTTCTTGAACCCTAAAGCAACCACAATGGAGACAGGAAGGGAGATCTGGAATTTTAATAGTTTAATTCTCTCAGAAGTAAAAAAGGAGGATTTGAGGGTTCGCAGCCAAACCAATAATCCAGGGGACGACGGAGGCAAGGAGGTGGCACTGCGAATGGCTGGATCAGGCGTTTCTGTGGGAAGATCTGGCGACGAGTCTGGTTGAATGATGACTGAATAGGTACAGGTGTGCAGTGCCACACCTGGGCTGCTCGTCAGATGGGAAGGTGAAACATAGGTGGATCTGAGTGTCTATGTAGAGAATTGAAGGTGGCGCAGTGGGTTGTGCGCAGGAGCCCCAGAGGTAGAAGGTTGCGGTTCACAACCTGGCTTGAGACTGTAACATGCGCTCAATGGGGCCAGAAATTTTGTTTCTCAACATCTCCGTTTATTATTGCCCAAAACTCATTAAATTTCACTCAGGTATTGACAATGAAAAATAAAATTTCAGAGGCTGATCCAGATCTAATCCAGAAGGCGGATTTTATCGCAATCTATAAATCACTATATGGGAGAACTGTTGTGTTTGACGGCGGTCTGCGCTCTCTGAGTGCTTTTCTAGTTAAGGAATGCTTTCCTGGAAGCTCACTGGCTCTATTTTTTTCTGAGCAGTTTGTTGAAACTTCTTGGAGTACAAAAGAAATGATTAAATCATTTGCTCCACATTAGTTAGAGCTAGTTATGTATATATCAGTGCAGAGGAGGAAGGAGGAAAAAGAGGAGGAAGCTCTACAGCAGAGTCCCAGACGAGCTGCCCATGAGAGCTGCTCCGATCTGGGTGAAAAGACGCTCCATAGCAGTTTGCAGGTACCGCAACCTGCTCTTAAAGGCAATGGCTACTGACGCACTGATTGGTTAAACAGGTGGAACACCCTAACCACTCCCATGCATAATGTGTGCATAATATAGTGGTTGGCGCAGGTAACATCGTGGGTTTCGAGAGGTGGAAGATTGCGTTCTTTGTGGGGGAACGCCCCTCCTGCTACCTGCTATCCCTTAATAGCAGGTTTAGGAGGTTTGGCGCAAGATAGGGCCCTAGTTCTTTCAGGAGGGATAGGCCAAAATTCAAACAAACTATAGTGAGAAGGTTGTAGAAGGATACCCAAAATGTTTGACTCAAGTCATGCAGTTTAAAGAAAATGCTACCAACTTCCAAAGAAAAGTGTCTAAACTTCTGACTTTAAAGAAATTAATAAAGGAATCTCTAAAAAGATTTCTCATTATTTTTGCCATTTAGCAAATAGAAATAATTTTGGTAACCTTATCTGACCTAAAATAGGAAAAGTTTCATCTATTTAATGTCAGACCCCGATGAAAAAAAGGTTATGTATCTTTTTATACTGTCTGTAAAAGTCTGGTTTCAACTGTATATCTGCCTATGTTTCCCTTCACAGGAATATGTCTGTTTCAACATACTGTATGTCTGCCTGTCCACACTATACACTTCAATAAAATCTCTTGTTGACTGGTAGACATATATCTGACTGTTTATCTCCACATGTCTGTCTCTAAACCTGAATTCAGTGGTTTTTGATTGTAATGATTGACAAGTGCCTTATATCCTTCCTTCATTTCGTTAGTTGCACTTTTCTTTTTACCTTCCTATTTATGGCACGGGATCGGGGCCAAAATTAAGACTATTGCGCAGCCGGCGGTGTCTACATCCTTGTCGCAGGAGGCTATGTCCAATCCGAAACCGGCTATTGATCTGATCACTGATAGGCCTGCATCAACAACTGAGTGGCCGGCGCCGGCAACTGAGCAGGCGACTACTCACGTTACTTGGTCGGTAACCTTCGTGTCGAACCCAGCAACTCATTGGATCGCCTACTGTCGCTGACGTGCGTTATCATTGGAGAGGCTAACGACTAGCATGCCTAGGCTGGTCACCCACCGGATTGTCTACTCCCTCTGTTATCCATTAGCATGGATGGGCTGGCGTTAGCATTGGAGAGGCTGGCGACTAGCATTCCGAGGCTGGTCACCCACCGGATTGTCTACTCCCTTTGTTATCCATTAGCATGGATAGGCTGGCGTTAGCATTGGAGAGGCTGGCGACTAGCATTCCTAGGCTGGTCACCCACCGGATTGTATACTCCCTCTTTTATCCATTAGCACGGATAGGCTGGCGTTAGCATTGGAGAGGCTGGCGACTAGCATTCCTAGGCTGGTCACCCACCGGATTGTCTACTCCCTTTGTTATCCATTAGCATGGATAGGCTGGCGTTAGCATTGGAGAGGCTGGCGACTAGCATTCCTAGGCTGGTCACCCATCGGATTGTATACTCCCTCTTTTATCCATTAGCACGGATAGGCTGGCGTTAGCATTGGAGAGGCTGGCGACTAGCATGCCTAGGCTGGTCACTCACCGCATTAGACACATCCTCGACCGTCTTTAACCCTTTAACACCTAGGCATAACATAGGCCGTCTGGATTTTTTTTGTTATTTTGGCTGTAAAAGTGTCATAAAATATGATACGAGTAATTGCTTTACTTGCCATACAATGTGGGACTCTGCCTACAGCTGGAGAGAAACTGCTTCCAGCAGTACCACAAATGCCCAAAAACGCCTGAAAATTTGTAAATAATAGAGACAATAGAAGAGACACTGAAAGCCCAGTGGTGAAAATATTTGTTTGTACATATGTATTATAGTTGATAATTCAAATTTATGTTGTGTTATATTGTGTTCATGTTCATTTCCACTTTCTGTTTCAGTAAAAACCTGAAAAATCCAATTCCGTTTTTTGTTTTTTTCAACTTAAAACTGTTATTATAAAGCCAAAACATAGTGATGCATAAAAACTGTCAGATGTTGAAAGTTGAAGTTGTTCTGAAAAAAAGGAAGTAAAGCAATTACTCGTATCATATTTTATGACACTTTTACAGCCAAAATAACAAAAAAAATCCAGACGGCCTATGTTATGCCTAGGTGTTAAAGGGTTAAAGACGGTCGAGGATGTGTCTAATGCGGTGAGTGACCAGCCTAGGCATGCTAGTCGCCAGCCTCTCCAATGCTAACGCCAGCCTATCCGTGCTAATGGATAAAAGAGGGAGTATACAATCCGATGGGTGACCAGCCTAGGAATGCTAGTCGCCAGCCTCTCCAATGCTAACGCCAGCCTATCCATGCTAATGGATAACAAAGGGAGTAGACAATCCGGTGGGTGACCAGCCTAGGAATGCTAGTCGCCAGCCTCTCCAATGCTAACGCCAGCCTATCCGTGCTAATGGATAAAAGAGGGAGTATACAATCCGGTGGGTGACCAGCCTAGGAATGCTAGTCGCCAGCCTCTCCAATGCTAACGCCAGCCTATCCATGCTAATGGATAACAAAGGGAGTAGACAATCCGGTGGGTGACCAGCCTCGGAATGCTAGTCGCCAGCCTCTCCAATGCTAATGCCAGCCCATCCATGCTAATGGATAACAGAGGGAGTAGACAATCCGGTGGGTGACCAGCCTAGGCATGCTAGTCGTTAGCCTCTCCAATGATAACGCACGTCAGCGACAGTAGGCGATCCAATGAGTTGCTGGGTTCGACACGAAGGTTACCGACCAAGTAACGTGAGTAGTCGCCTGCTCAGTTGCCGGCGCCGGCCACTCAGTTGTTGATGCAGGCCTATCAGTGATCAGATCAATAGCCGGTTTCGGATTGGACATAGCCTCCTGCGACAAGGATGTAGACACCGCCGGCTGCGCAATAGTCTTAATTTTGGCCCCGATCCCGCGCCATACCTATTTGGTCTGCAAGCTGATTAGCAGTCTCCTGGCTACTCCCCTCACCTCATTTATTCAGGTTTAAGGTTGTAATGTCTCTACTGAATGGACAGTTGAATTGGCACCCTTTCAAAATTTTGTCAGAAATTTTCAGGGTATATTTATGTTGTTGCAAAAACATGTTATGTGTCTGATTATTTCCCTTTTAAATGGTGTCACATTTGTAAGGAATATGCCTTTGTGGGATGAGCAGCAGAACTGAGTATGTGGGTTGTACCCATTAAAATATTTGATAAATCTTCTCTGCCAAGTTGCTTTTTTTGCTGTTGACACTCGTTTGATGGATTGGATGAAACAAGACATATTGACAATTCAACATTTTAAATTTAATTATTTGACATACAGGAGCTTCAGCAGCAAGAACCATATGGTAGAGCCATACACAGTCACCACAGCCTGGCACCTCCTCCTCATGCTGGTCATCAGCCTGGACACACACTTCTATGGGATGGCATCCCATTCTTCAACCAGCATTTGTTGCAAGTCAGCTAACATGGTTTTGTTGGTCACTCTGGCATGAACAGTACACCATGAACAGTAATGCCATGAGTGTTCAATGAGGTTCAGTGTTCAATGCCAGTGCTGCTGGCAGTCCATTTCATCCTCTCCCTTCCCAAATTACAGAAGTAGTCTCTGATAAACCCTGGGGGCAAGCGTTGTCATCTTTGATGATAGAGTTTAATCCCAGACTGTGGTGATATCAAATTCTCACTGGTTGCAGAATTTTATCTCTCTCTCTCTGCATTGAGATTGTCTCCAGTGATGACAGGCCTAATTTTTCCAGTGAAGATGCCACCCCACACATCACCTTGTCTTAAACACTACCTACATTGTGCGCTTCCGGCGGAAGTTTCCTCGTAAATACAGTAAAGTTATCATACAGGATAACTCATACATAAAATCTGGAGTATCGTTTCAATATTACCCTTCCAAAGAACTAGGTGGCCATATCTGTTTGTTTTGATTGGTGATGAGGCTCCAGAATTCATCATTTGTGAAAGGGATGAAATCAATGGGCTCAGAATTTGTCAGATCATTTCCACAAAAACCAACAGGCTCATCAAAATTTTTGATACTCTTCCTCTTCTTTCAACAACTAACAGCCACCATCATCATCATCACCATGATTTCCGGTGTGCCATTGGCGGTGTTTTTCCCACGGCTTCTCCCGCGTCTGCCAGGACAGCCGTGGTTGTTGTCATCACCGCTACATTTTTTTCATTTTTGTGGTGTTATGAGCCCCCCTGAAACCTAGACCTGCTTGGTGATCGCAGAATGCTTCCATCTCGGTCACACTGAGGTGAAGCATCTGATATACAATGTGCTGATTGTGGACTATGGCGCGCCGACTCGCCATCACGACTAATGTCAGTTTCTGCTTCACTGGACAACTGCATGTCTTCCTCCTCGGAATCAGAGTTAGCCAGAACCTGACAAAGTACTTTGTGGACCATAAACCAACCTCTCAGCATTGTGAGTAAATGAAATAACCCTCTTTTGCTCTCCTCTGCTCTCGCTACGCTCAGCACTGCTACCACTGCTTCACCGCGCGTCTCTGTGCCGGAGGGTGTTTTACAAACTCATTTTACGCTAAAACTTTAAAAAATAGCGCCACCTCCAAAAATGGTTCTCAGATTACAGGCACATATGTCCGCCATCTCCTGGTGAAAAGTAGAAACAAGATTCGGCATCACATTTACAGATACAGCCTGTTATAGTCAGTAATGTTGCTTGTCGCAATATTGCGACTTTGGCGCTTAAAGGGTTAATATAGGTTCTGGTAAATACATTTTTAAATGACCTCTTAACAGTTAATTAAAAGCTATATAATCATTCCCAGTTATGTTTATGTAAACAGAACATAACTGTTTACATGAACATAACTTTTTCAGATGATGTGACTTTTGTGTCTGTGTGACATTTAGTTTTTCATCAAATCAACCTAGAGTTCAAAAAAGCTGCATCACTTCACCATCATATTGCAATGGAGAGAGTTCTTAATCATCTCGTCTGACAGGGTAAAGTTTCATTTTTTAAACTGCTCTAATTTGAAAATGGTAGACATTTACCACATAAAAAATATATCACTGCATTCCTGAAAGCCTTGTGGCACTCACAGTTCAAGAATTTCTTCAAAAACGTAGTCGGTTTTTGAATTACAGCAGTTTTGCGGGACATAAAAATTCTAGATTTTGAGTGAGAGGAGAAGCTGCAAATGCAGTGTACAGGCAGCATAGGACTGTCAGTTGATTCAAAATTCTCTCTCTCTCTCTCTCTCTCTCAACCACACACATATGTATGTTAATCAGTCACAGTATATAAAATATTACATACTGTGACTGATTGGACTGTACCATCTTTTATACTTAACGTACACCAAAGTTTAGTCAACACAGACAAGTCTCGAGTTTTATTATGATATAATATGATAGTAATATAATTTTTATTTTATAGTGAATGGTATGATGAAAGATGAAAGAGGGATGTGACTTCTGGTATGCAAATGAAGTGTAAGCTTTAAATACAGGTAGGCAGCATGGAAAAAATATATACTGTACATGCACATATATGCTCGCAAAGATACACATAACAATAACATTGGCAATTATTGTCAACATTACTATCAACGCCATCATTATCTCAAGTACCTTGGATCTCCTCATGGGCACTCCAGTGCTGGCTGGGCCCCCATCAAAACGAGGCAGACACCTACCACCAAAATACATCATGCATCTAGATCTCCTCTATCTAAAGCAGTCCAGCTCAGAAAATATCCAGCTACCAAATTAAATAAAACTAACACAATTGCATCAAACCTCACAGTCCAGAGGTGGCAAATCAAACCAAAACACAAGATCACACCAATCCAAAACAGTCTATTTCAGAATAATTTAGTCATAGAGACCAGTTCAAAACTCCAAGTCAAAGGTAACCAACCATAACCACATGACAATGAACACATCCATCTTTTGTCCAAACAAAGTAAACTGAGTTAATTCAGATGAACTTGAGCTGAAAGCAACTATTGTGTTGAAATGACATGGTGTTCTGACACAAATTAACAGCGATTGTTGGTTTGCATAAGCCATAATGATGATGATGACATTGACACAGACTGAAAGGCAATGTCAGCTTCTAATGTTCTCCCGTCATCTCCACCGCTGGAAAGCACAACCACTGTTACTGCCACCAGGCCTGGTGTTCTTACAACTAAATCTGTCTTTCTGCTTTATTCCTTCTTCTCCCTTCATTCCTGTGTTGTCTACCAAACAAACAGTTCACGCATGTCCCTTCCTTCCTCTGCCTCTCCTCTTCACTCCTTCTGACACCTTCCTACATGTGTTCACAGCTGGAGGCAGTGTCAGCACTGCTCTATTTAGGATTGAATTAGCATGTTTTGAATGTCAAATGTGTGTATGAGAGAGGAGGAGCTTGCGTAAAATCTTTGGTGTACTTTTCTGTTGTCTCACATCTTCTCTGTTGCTGTGTATGGTAATAGGAATTTCTGCCACCCCTGAAAAGAGCTTCTGTAACTAACACTAAAAAAAACACAGGTGGAAACAACAAACCAATTAGCTCTGCTCTTGTTTTTCCAGAGCCAGTGCAATTAAGAATTATTACACAAGAAAAAGAAGGGTGCACTTCCACCAGCACTGTAATCCAATATTAATCTTAATTCAATCATTATTCTAAGAATGAATAAATAACCACTCACCTTCACATGATAGCATCCCATCATAACCTCACAGCCACCCCAAGACTCAGTTTCACTCCTCTATGTCTTTAGCTCAAATTTCTCATAATTCCCATGGAGAGGGTTGGGAGGATCGACTGTCAAGGACACGTGTATCCCTTCCATTCTGCCAAAAAAGCAGAAAAAAGTGACAGACAGACAAAAACTTTGACGGCTTTTGCACACATATTCAACCAAACACACAGAAAATACCTTTAAACCATGTCCTGCAGCCAAATGGGACACCTGTCCAAACCTCTAAAGACCTTTTGTATCTTTCATGAATTCTCTGTACTTCATACTAATTGGGGTTGCATGGCATACCCGGCTGTTGAGAACATAAAATAGGCAGGCGGGGGAGCTGAATGGAAATGTGATTGTGTTGCTGTCAAGCTCTCCCACACTCCCCTTTCTTTCTCCACCCAGGCAGAGAACAGAAATGTGAACAGAAAGCAGGGTGATAGGGTGGAGTGTGTGTGTGTGTGTGTGTGTGCGTGTGTGTGCGTGTGTGTGTGTGTTGGGGGCTGGTGGTTAAAGGAAGGACAGAAGTGACACACTTCATTTATCATCCAGGGGCCTGATTGAAGTGGCAAAGCCAATTCACATTTGAAGTGGAGTGCCTATCACAAAATCCTATATATCAAACCTCCATTCCTCTTCCATTTCCATCGCCCCACCATCCACACCTCACCTCCTGTATCCTGCCAATCAAACACAGCCTTTACAAGCAAGCAAAGTTTCGAGCTAAGAGCTTCATCATCATTGACAGGAGCAGTAATCACTCTCTCAGGGGCTGTAATTGCTGCAGCTAATGGAGAAAGGATGGCAGTGCGGTGGACAGAGGAGGAGAGGTCATGTAGATGTTTGGATGTGACTGCAGAGCTGCTGCTGCCAGGGACTCAAATAACATTTGGGTGTAATTTACACTGAATTCTTTGCATCACTCAAGTTCTACTCACAGTAGAATGTCCTCAAAAAACACAAAAAAAAATATTTCTAAGATGTCAGAAAACCAGTGTGTGTAACCTAGGTTCAAAGCAGTTAGATTGTCACAAGTTTATATATATATATATATATATGTGTGTGTGTGTTGTGTGTGTGTGTGTGTGTGTGTGTAGGTATTCTGAGCAATTTTACCTGTAGATATTAAAATGATAATGATAAGTACTAGGGGCCCTATCTTGCGCCAAACCTCCAAAACCTGCTATTAAGGAATATCAGGTATTGGGAGGGGCGTTCCCCCACAAAGAACGCAATCTTCCACCTCCCAAAACCCACGATCTTACCTGCAAAAACCACTATATTATGCACACATTATGCATGGGAGTGGTTAGGGCGTTCCACCTGTTTAACCAATCAGTGCGTCAGTAGCCATTGCCTTTAAGAGCATGTTGCGGTACCTGCAAACAGCTATGGAGCGTCTTTTCACCCAGATCAGAGCAGCTCTCATGGGCAGCTCGTCTGGGACTCTGCTGTAGAGCTTTCTCCTCTTTTTTCCTCCTCCTTCTCTGCACTGATATATACATAACTAGCTCTAACTAATGTGGAGCAAATGATTTAATCATTTATTTTGTACTCCAAGAAGTTCCAACAAACTGTTCAGAAAAAAATAGAGCCAGTGAGCTTCCAGGAAAGCATTTCTGAACTAGAAAAAGCATTCAGAGAGCGCAGACCTCCGCCAAGCACAACAGTTCTCCCATACAGCGATTTACAGATTGCGATAAAATCCGCCTTCTGGATCAGATCCGGATCAGCCTCTGAAATTTTATAGAGGTTTTTAGTGTCAATACCTGAGTGAAATTTAATGAGCTGTGGGCAATAATCAACGGAGATGTTGAGAAATAAAACTTCCGGCCACATTGAGCGCGTGTTATGGTCTCAAGCCGGGTTGTGAACCACAACCTTCCACCTGTGGGGCTCCTGCACACAACCCACTGCGCCACCTTCAATCCTCCACATAGACACTCAGATCCACCTATGTTTCACCTTCCCATCTGACGAGCAACCCAGGTGTGGCACTGCACACCTGTACCTATTCAGTCATCATTCAACCAGACTCGTCTCCAGATCTTCCCACAGAAACGCCTGATCCAGCCATTCGCAGTGCCACCTCCTTGCCTTCATCGTCCCCTGGATTGTTGGTTTGGCTGCCAACCCTCGAATCCTTTTTTACATCTGAGAGAAATACACTCTTAAAATTCCAGAACTCCCTTCCTGTCTCCATTGTGGTTGCTTTAGGGTTCAAGAAACAACTAAACAGCGCAATGTTATCGAAAATTTGAAAGTGATCCAGAATCCAGGATTTCTTCCGGATCACACCCAAAATAAAATCAGTTCTTCCTTTTCACATTTCTGACAACTCCTGAAAATGTCATCAAAATCCATCCATAACTTTTTGAGTTATCTTGAACATATCCCCTGCGCAAAGACGCACAGCTGCGCCAAGACGCATAGCCGCTGGGAGCGGTGCTTTTTAAAATACTGCAGAACGGATCATTGGATGAGCATTGAGCCAGAGGAACACGTATGATGACATCTACCTTCTACCAGTGAGCGCATCTCGGGTGCTCCAGTGCACAAGGAGAGGATCAGAGGGAGGCGCACAGTACAAGAAACTCCACAACAGAGTTCTGTGATCTCCTTGTTTCCTCCACAGCAAACATCTGAATGAGACCATGCCACAGCTGTGCAGACATCATCTGCCCTTAAGAGAATAATAACATATGAAAGTAATACAGTGATGCATAATCGAGAGGTAGAGCCGGTTGTGCAGTCCACATGTGACTGGGTGGACGCGCAATGACAGGATTTGGACGCGCTCTTTTACGCGCCGACATGCCAGTTGCGCTTTCCACAAACTCGGTATCTTGCGGTACTGGTATCTTGCAGATTTTGGGTATTGGGTAATGGGTGGTCAGACCACCCATTACCCAATACCCAAAATCTGCGAGATACAGGTACCGCAAGATACCGAATTCGTGGAAAGCGCAGGAGACACGCCCATTGCCGCGCCCACAATGTGTTTAAGGGAGTCGGCAAAATGGGTAGCAGATTTTGGGAGGTGGAAGATTGCATTTCGGTCGGCAGAGGCTCCAAAATCTGAGATTTGCAGGTAATGGGTATTGGGAGGTGCAAGATAGGGCCCTAAGTCTTTCAACAATGTGGGGAAGCCCAGATGATGAGGTCATGGCTTTGGAAGCTCCTGGTAGGTGTAAAATCCCCCAGTTTTGGTTCAGTCTCTGACTACCAGAGTCTATCACCGGGACCAGCTCTCCATCCTACGGGTAAGAAGTTGCGGTCTAGGAGAGGTTCCTCACTAGATTTCCTCAACTTATTTAAGCTGGTGTCGAGAAGATACGCCTAGCTCTCACTGCCTACTTCCAAACGTATGCCCCGCTCACTCCAATAACTGTCCTTCAGAGGAATAGCCGGGTGGCTCGAAGTCCAGCTATCGGTCACGTCTGTTAACAGCAGCTCTTCTCTCACGATCTGGGCTCTTGTTACAGGCTAGGAAAACTTTAGTGGCTCGGACAGCGAGCCTCAGGGACAATTTGACAAAAATGTGGCTAAAATAACCCATAAGAACCTGTGTGTTAGTGCAGAGGCATAAACAAGTCTTCAAACTTCTGGATACAGATGTAATGTCCACAACGACGTCTTATGATAGTTTTATATTTATTAAAGCAGATTAGCAAGGTTAAGCAACAGCATTGATTGGTTATACAATTTATAATTCTACATACAGAGGCAAATTAAAGCTGTGGCTTACGAATCAGTTCATCTGGTTGGTCCAAGGACAGGCTGAGAGACGCATGTGGCCAGTATGCGGGTTCAAGGCCGCTGGGCAGGGTGGAGAGAGAGAGCGCCTGGTCAGGCCCCCGGGGAACCCTGGTTGGCCCCCCCCCTCCTCCTTACTAGCGGTGAGCTAGGCTAACCAAAAAGGCTCCAATTATTCCTTCAAGAATTGGGAAAAATCCGTAGATCCTGTTCCAAGCGTCTTTCTGTCTTCTTTTCTTGAAGTAATCCTTCCAGTTAATCCTTCGGATGGGGGTCGCTCGTCCAGGTTTCAGCTAGTCCTTCTTCGTCTGAAATCGCTCCAGGAATCCACACAGAGTCCTTCTGCCTTCTCTTTTTATGCGCTCTCTCTCTCCTTGCTCGCCCTGCACCAGCCTTCATCTGATTGGTTCTCTCACCTTTGCATATGCATACATAATTTCCCTCAAACTCACATGACACTTCTGATTGGTTATTCACATATACAGAGGCGTGCATAATTTTACATAATCATGCATAACACACATCCCACAATGACTTCACATGTTTACAGATTTGGCAGGGGCGTTCACCTTAATCATCATGACATCATGGCACCACCACCCCAAGGTTACCTTGTTTACGTGGCTTTACAGCCCGTTAAGCTAAAGCTTATCAGCTAACGCTAACCCTTTTTCTAACGATCTACTTATCAATGTATGTTCCAACGTTACATTAACTGATTGATTCATTGGTTCGTGTTTAATAACAGAATTCAGTAAATGATCTGCCGTCTGCAGCCCTCCACTCTGCCACTTAGCCAAGGCCACTTCTGAGCTGAGCGGATGACATCGTCATTTGACCCAGACACCTGGCCCCAGTGTTGTGTATGGCGAAGCAACTTATGTTTACACTTACGCCCTCTCTCCTGCCCTGTTGACATTCCAGAGAGGAACATGCGCTCCGCTCTGTCTCTGTCCGTTTTTGACCCAACAAAAATAAGTTTTCCCCTTTAACATACACTATGTTAAAAATTAAAAATTACTAATACATTTTGTTTCTGATCCTTGACTAATCACAACCCACATTTCATACATTTCATTGATTAGGAATTGCTTACAACTCACGTAAATCACCTCTCCTTCTGTTACTTCACTTGTTTAGACTAGTACTGGCTTGTGTTTACATTACATCACCCAGCTGCTGCAAGATCTCTCCCCCTTGTTTTGATAAACATAGCCGTTGTTTTTATTCCCCTGGGTACACAGTGACCTCCGGTCGCTTACCTCAGCCGCTGCAGCAGAGACTCACAGTCCTGATCCAAATCATACCGAATACATCTACAATACATCTTTCTGATCAATCATCGGTTCTGATCATTGAATTATTGAATCACCCATGTCATTGCTTATAGATTGATTCCAAATCACATCAATTACCACTTTTTCTGTTACTCCACTCTGGCCTATGTACCTCCTCATGTCACATCCGTCTCTCCTCCTTTAACACACAGAGTTAATAGTGATTATTGATTAGAAGCTGAGCTGATTCCAACGATCTCTCAGGGTCATTTGACACCCCCTCCTTGGAATCGCTCAGCTTCCCACCCCCTGTCGTGGGCACAGACATGGCGAGCAAGCCTCCTCCACCGTCAGCCTCCTTGCTGGCCGTCCAAGCCTGCACATCTTCGGGTCCGCTGGATCACGTCGGGTCGCCCATGCCACGTTGCACACAGGGCCATCCTCCTATCACGTTCATAGTGTTGTCACTGACTGAAAATTTAATTACTGGGTAAAATGTCTGAGTACTGTCTAAAACTCCTATTCAATTCTACAGAAATCACAGGTAAATCGATCAATAATAACAAGAAAAGTTCAGTGAATAATAGCTTAGATGAATAATTTGATTACTGGTAAAACATCACACACCCAATTCACCAGAAATCACAGGAAAATCAAACATTAACAATCACATCTCCTGCATCTCCCTGCATCTCCAGAATCCACATCTCGACTCGCATCTTCTCAGTCGGGATACCCCCCTTCCGCCCTGACCTTTCCCGTCCCCCCCGAGGAGGGGCCGCATCAAGGAGTTGGGAAATCCGTCAGGCACGGGAGGTGCAGATGGCACAGTAGTGATTCTCTCTATACAGAGTTTAGTAGAGCAGGTAAGCAAGCAAGCAAAGCAGATTAAAATTGGCTCAAATTCTTATAGAGCCTCAGTCCATGACCGAGCCAGACCATTCACTGGGCTTTCTTCATTCTACGGGAGCAGTCGGCCATGGCCCCTGTCGTCACTACCCACAGGCTGGCGGTCCGTCCAAGACCTTGGCTGGTCTCAGTTGAAGCCTGGACTGGCCCGGCCTCTAGCCTTTCATGGGCGGGCTCGCCCCCCCCTCCAGAAGGGCCTCTCGATCCTCCTTCACACATCGAAACACCCCCATCTGCAGGGGCCCGTGACGGCCGTGGCACTTCCCTTCAGCAGCACTGCAGCCACCACCACCAAGATAAACAACCCCAAGGCCGCTAACAAATAGGGCCACAGCTGTGCGAACAGGCGGCCCAACCACCCTCCAACTATGGAAATGCCTTCCCCGATAGCCCCGATAGCTTCCTCCTTAACATCTGCCAACCCATTGGCAAGCACCGCTCTCGTTGTCTCCTTCCAAGTACACACATGCTTCCTGGAACCTTCCCCACAGGTCATCCAACGCTCTTCTGGGGAATGACAGGTCCCTGTGTTTATACAACCCATTGGGCCCCAACCACTCAAACCCTGAGACCTCCTTGCCCTCACACAGGCTCTTCCGGAAGGCATTTCCCTCAGCTATCATGGTCGTGGGGTCACCCACGAACGGAATGAGCCTCGCATTGACATTCTTCCTCTGCGCAACCCATGCCCCAGGATGGCCTTGGTGCAGCCCACTCCTGCGGGGACCATTCTTCTCTTCTCCAGATAGCTTTCTTCCGCCAGGTTGTCTTCCTCCACACCGTCGTCTGGGAGTAGGTCTCGTACTCATCGCCATAATATCCTCCACAGTAGTCCTCCCAACCGGGGACACGTCCACACTCTCTCCGGGCAAGGCTGATGTTGCATGTGGTTCCAGCCCTATCGCAGTGCATGCTCCACGGTCTTGGGCCTATGTAGGACTCAGGTCGGTACCAAGCACTAGGCCAAATGTCCCGCTCCTTTGAATACACCGTTGCCAGGTACTGGTACTTCACCCAGTAGTTGTCACTTTGTGCCAAACAGGGCACTACCCACTCTTGTATCTCATGAGCCTGGAGCCCCCACCAGGTTGAGCTATGGTCCCTGACGCGGCCCTCTTTCCAGCCCTGGAGAATGCCTTTAACGGTTCTGTTCGCCGTTAACCCCGTGCAGTCGTACACCCAAGAACCCCAAGCTGTCAGCCTCGTCTGTACCAGTGTACAGCGTGGAGAGGTCCCATCACTCACGAACTCCGTGCCGTTCAAATCGGCAAAAGCCTTCCCCGCTACACAGGCATCAATCCGTTGGAAATCCCCTCTTGGAACCGTCATCAGCTCATCTGGGGTCGGTAACCTCTGGACGTACATAACAGATATATACGGCCCCTTGAGGCCCTGGCCAGCTTTATCATACCCATCCTGGAAGGCACCCATGAAATGTTTTCAGCGGCACTGCCCACAGCCACGGCAGGGTGTCGTTCAACCATCTCTCCCAGAGGGCGTTGGGCTCAGGATCTGATACTCTAAGGACAAACCTTCGAAACCGCTCAAGGGTGCTGAGGCTATCCCTATATGCCTTAGCCGCCACCATGTAGTTCTGGGTAGCACATTCATCGTACCGGTTCCAATAGCAGGGATCCAGGTGCCTCCACTTGTTATGGATACACTCCTTTATTAGCTCCGGGCTCTGTCCCGCTTTCTCCTTATCTCCGTATCGCGCAATCTCGCCCAGCAACCTCCAGGTGGCCGCCGGGGTGGTTGTGGATGCTATTACCCCCATCCCCCTGCTGGCTCTTCCCCCAGTGGTTCTGCCTGATACAGAGGTGGAGTTGTACAGCCTGGATCCTCCTCTTCTGGTCTTTTGGGACCTTTGGTTCACACAGGTCAGGTTAAGATTTCCCCAAAATTCCCACTTCGAGAAGATCCCAGGGCACGTGTCGTTTCGTGGTTCAGCTGGATAAACCACTTCTCTTTCCCAGAACCCCTCTAGGTCTGATCCTGGCAATCCTCTACACCCCCAGGTACAATAATATCCAGGGTCTTTTTGCAACGGCTGCACCCAGTTGCACTGGCCAATCTTCATTTCTCTCTTATCCAACTTCACACACCTTCAGTATCAGTCCCCGCTTTTTTCATCCACCAAGCAGGTCTTCCAAGATCCACTTTCCCTCCTGGAGGTCCTCCTCCTCAACTATGTGTGCCCACACATCTATTGCATATAGGGCTGCTTCCCATACTTTTCTGCCTTTTTCCACCGCCTGCTGCCAGCCGGTCAAATTTGATCGGTCACCCAGGTCGTCACGCCCGATGATCACATTTGTGCGTTTCACCGTCCAGCAGGCCTGCCGGAAAGACTTGGTTGTTCGGTACTGCACCCTTGTGTGGGTCAGTGCCCCAGGGTTCCACCCCGTAATAATATAATATGCCGAGGACCGCAGCCACCCCAACTAACGCTGCGGCTACCTCTATCGCTTGACGTATACACTTTATCCGTTGTTCGTTCCGAGGTCGTTTACCATTACAGCACCGTTGCTCCATCTCCTCTGAGGAGTCGTTGTTTGTACCTAGATTAGTGCCGACCCGGCCATAGGGTGGCCGAGGGAGTTGATATCTCTTGCTTCGCATTGGGAGCCCCAGTAGTTAACGTGTGAGCCTCTCTGATCCTCTCGTCCCCCCTGGGGTGTCCCGCCTCTGTGTGCCCCCTCTCTATGGGGCCTTACTTCTGTGATGATCCTCCGTGGGGCCTCCACCTCCTGGCCCTCTGGCGTTCTTCTGACCCGATCCCTGAGGAGCATCTTAAATAGGGGGCGGCCGATGAGGGCGGATCCTAGGATCCAACCCACGCCACACCCACTTCCAGGTAGTGATCGCCTCGCACTTTGGCCTCCCTAGCGGTCCTTGAACAGGCCCACCCCTGGGCCTTTCCCTCGCAAGGATTATCATGTTTTTAAGGTCATGGAGAGGCGTGCGACCAGCATTCTGGGCTAACGCCACAGCTGCATACATCGGATGACCATGCTTTTCTCGCAGCTCCACTTTTGTCACCTGCGCCCCCAGGGCCTCACCCACCTTGTACAATCCATACGCCCCCCACCTGATGGGGACCTGGTCTGCCTCTGGCGGGCTGTCCTGTGCCATGGTCCTTAGTTCCAGTCGTTGGTTCTCGATCACATACCGTTCTGCCTGTCTCTCCCTTCGGTCCAACTCCAGGCGCATATGGCGGTCAGTCGTCCAGATCACAAAGGGTCCCACACTAATATCAACATAGATTCCCTTCAAGGTACTTACATAGTTGGGCCCCCATCTCAGTTTTATCAACTCCCCCTCCAGGCTAAAATAGGTAGTGTTTAATATCCACGGTGACGACTTTGGGCAGGGATAGGTCGACTCTCTTCGTTTCTTGCTAGTTCGCACTGGCTCGTCCCTCGGCACTTTCCCCAAATCCTCACCTTCGGATCCTTCTTCTCCTGGTTGAGGTCTCCCAAACCGCTGCTTCCCTGAACAAAAGAACCCGGCAGAATCCGGTCTCTGGATGCTGAAATCTTGCCGAGGTGTCCTCAGATCGACGACTCCATCACGAGTGTGTAAGACCGGAGTCCAACACGACTTGCCCTTGTACCAGGTCCTCACATGACGTATCTCAGCACCACGTTCCAATTTATATGGCCCTGGTACGTCACCCTCCTCCTTCCTCCTAGAGCAACGGTCTGTTTGCTTCCGCTTTCTAGTAGATGGGTCCGGAGCTTTTCTTCTTCCTTCTAGGGAAGGTTCTCCAGAACCATCGCCTGACGGCTCCCTCTGGCCTTGCCCTGCCTGCTCCTGGTCTTGAAACATCCTGTGGCTGCTCCTCCACCGCTATGGATGCCCCCACGGAGTACACTCCTCTATAAGGTACCATCATCATCAGCACTGTCACCCTCACTCCGACCGTCTGGTCCGGACTTAGGGGTGTGGCCACTCTCGCTGCCACCGACCCAGGAAACTGCAACACCCCCTTCCTATACCATTGTTCTGGTGTTATCCAGAATGTTGCCGACTTGGCCTTGGCTCTCGCTCCGCGGCTTCCCCATCCATCCAGACTGGTCAGGTAATAGCGCAGGTTCGTTCCCCTGATTCCTTCCTCTCTAGGCGGATCTGGCCGTTCTTCTAGCGGGAGGTCCGGGTTGTCAATGACCTCTGCAATCAACCTTCCCCAGGTGGTAAGTTCCCAGGGTCCCTGCCAGCCACCCTCCTTCGCTAGTTCTCTCTCTCTATCGGTGAGGCGTCCCCAATCTGGACTGTACCCAGGGACTTCCGGGTCCCGATAAACTCTGAAAACCGCCGGCACCTGTATGGCTGCCAGAGGTGGGGATGCCACCTGCCCATACGCCGGTAGGTAGGGCCAACTGGCTTCAATCGCCAGCTCAAGAAGGGTTCGTCGTGAAGGTTCCACTGCTAACCCCCCCTTCTTCTCCTCCTCCCTCATCCTCCTCTGCCAGGTGAAGTGGTGGTGCTGAAGGCCCCATTGGCGGTTCAGGGCTCGGTCCATCGGCTTCTTCCAGGAGGGCCAGCGCTCCTTCCGGTCTCCCTCCGGCACTCGGCTCTGCGAAGGGTCGCAGGGGGCCAGTGAAGCGTCGAACCTGCCATCCATCGCAAGTAGCCACCTCCAACATGCTCCCACGGTTGAGATGGAGGCGACATCCCCTACAAGGGGTCACCTGTGTGCCGTCCCACTGGCACATACACTCTCGGGGGTCAAACTTAGCGACCCTCAAATCCCATTGGGTTATGATAAGCAACCTTGCCAGGTCCGCCACCCTGCATATTCCACACACATAGGCCTCCAATACCTTCACCGGTGAGTACAGCATCCCGGTGTATTCTGACCGGCGAGGTTGGACCCTTCTTGGCCTCTTGCTGCCAGGTCCTATCCACTGGACCCCTAGCATGGACTGTTGCCCACATACTATGCAGCTGTTGTCCACCTCACTCCATTCCAACGTCTCCTTTTCATCTGATAAGAATCCTTTCTTCGCATAATGCAGTTTCTTCAGCCCCCTTCCCACCCAGAGGGCCGAGGTTGTTCTTCTCATGATTACCACCCCCCCCTTGTCAGTGGCTAGTCTGACATAGGGTGGTGTGGTTCCTCCGCCACTAGCCATCCTTGGTTCCTGGTTCCCTCTAGCTTGGAATCGGCTTGAGCTGCTCCACTCCCTGGATCCCCTGCTTCTTTAGTAACACTGTGTTACTGTCAAGTATTCGTTCAACTATGTCAGTTACTTCGTATTTAGCTTTCACAGCAGAGTTGGTCGGACGATCTCTCGCCTTTATCCACACTCTCTGCCCAACCTGCAATGGCACCCTGAGGTCTGAGACTCCCTTCTTATCTCCCGAGACCCGCCCCACTTCTTGTGACAGGAATGGTCGCCCACTCAACTCCTCGGAAGGGGAGGGTCTTCCAGCCCGATGCCTATCGTTCAGGGCTATCCCAATTTCCAGGGCTTTGGTGCTCCATTCTCGGGTGTTGGCGTTCTTCCCTATCCAGTTTTTCACCAGACCGATAGTTCTCTCCACCACCACCCCGTTTGCCTGCGGTGTATACGGCGGGGAGTACACCCCTAATCACCCCATACCGCTGACACACCACTGGTCCACCTGGGCATTTCGGAAATGTGTGCCATTGTCGGTCCTCAACTCCTTAGGCACCCCCATAGCACCACACACCTGGTCCAACATGCCCACCACACTGCTGCCATTAGCTCTTCTAACTGGTTTCACCATTACATAACCCGACATAGAGTCCACGAGTACCAACAGGTATTTCTCTCCTCTCTTACCTGTTACCCCTAGGGGTCCAGCCACATCCATACAGACTGATCCCCAGGGCACGGTACTTTTGATGGTTTGGCCGTCAACCCGCTGTCCTCTTCTTCCTGCGTTGTACTGCCCACACACGACGCAGTTTCTCAGAACCCGGCGTATCTGGCTTTGGGCGACCCAGAGCTGTTGCCTCTCCAATTCCTTCCGTGTGGGGAGCGTGCCTACATGACCCAGCGCCTCATGCACGGCCTGTACCACCTCCCTCACATCTTCTGTTGGGACCACCCGGCCTCTAGGTGTTCTGTCCCACTTCTCGATCCCGACAAAGACAATTTTTCTCTCTTGTACGTAGCGGTCCACTTCCTCGTTTCCCCGCCAGTGTGTCCCTTCTTTGGCATGTGCCTTCTGATGCAGCACATCTAGTTCCATGTTCAGCCGCAACTTGGCTATTTTCTTCCATAAATCCTGGTGAGCTACTGTTTTAACCTCTAGCTCCTTCGAACCCATTTTCCCTCCCAGATGGCGAGATCCTCTTTTAGGGCCTGCGCACAATATTGGCTGTCCGTTATTATCCTAGCCCTTCGCACCTTCCGTTGGCTGAGCTCCAGCAGTCCCTCCATTACTGCCGTGACCTCTCCAGCCTGCGCGCTGCCCTGCGATCTTCCTTTGCGTCGGCATTGCTCTCTCCCATCATGTTTGAGGATAAACCCCCAATATGCGGCATCGTCTGGCCCTTTCCGTGATCCATCCGTGTATAGAATCCATTCATATGGTCGTCCCTCCGGTGGTCCTGTCTCCGATGGTCTTTTATCGGCTGGTTGTGCTGGCCCAATCTCAAGGTCCGGGTCCAACAGGATATCCTCCCACCTGCCCCATCTGGTGTTCGTAGCCCTGGTACTCTCCACTGTCCCTTTCCTTAGGAACTTGTGCACCTGGCTCTGTGTGGTCACCTTAATTCTCTGACCTTGGGCGAGATCTTTTATTCCACTCCAATATTTCGCCAAGACTGCCAGTTCTTTTTCCTCTTGGGGGTATTTCTTCTCCACCGATGACAGGGTGTAACTCCATAAAGTCACCATACCCCCTCCTTCGTTTTGCACCCTCAGCATCGTCATCCTCACAACTCACGTCCACCAATAGTTTCGCCGTGAGGCTCCTGGGTTCCAGTCTTTCAGCTGCATGAATGGCTCTCTTCAGCTCTTCCAGGTGGTCTTGGTCAGTAGCCGTCCAAACCCAGCTGCCTGCGTTCCGCTCCTCCTTCCTCAACCGAGCATACAATGGCTTTGCGTACCTTTGGTAGTCCGGTACGTGATCCCGTACATAATTGCAAAGTCCCATAATCTTCTGTAGCTCGTGTCCTGACGTAGGTGGCGTTATCCGGTTGATCTTCTCCCTATATCCCTCTGACAACCCCAGGTCTGTTGCTACCTCGAACCCCAGATAGTTCACTCGTATCTGGCCAAACTGACATTTCTTCAGATTTAGCTTCAGTCCTGCTGCTGTTAGTCGCTCCATCACTCGTCTCAATCGATCAAGGTGCTCTTCTTCAGAGTCGTCCGCGATGAACACGTCGTCAATATAGACGGTGGCCCCTAAGTCTCCCAGGACCTCCATCACTGCTGATTGGAACACGTTGGGCGAATTCTTATACCCCTGCGGCAGCCTCTGCCACACATAGGACTTCCCCTTGTGCGTGAAAGCGGTCTTACCTTGTGATTGTTTCGCTAGCCTTAAGGAGAAAAATCCATTCGCTAAGTCTATACAGGACTTAAACTTCTTTACCTGCAGGGTCTTCAGTGACCCTTGTGGATTGATGAGGCTAGCTCGATTGGCGATTGTGCGTCTGTTGAGGGCCTTGAAGTTGATCACCGGCCTCCAGCCTCCCCCTGCAGACTCGGGTTTCTTCACAGCCTGTATTGGGCTATTGGTGACTGGATTTGCCTCTTCTCGGATGATGCCCAGAGCTGTCAGTTCTTTCACTATCACATCCATTTCCTGGACCGCTTCCGGGTTCAACGGGTATTGTCGAACTGGTGGGTGCACTCCTCCTTCAATAACGTGCACATATTTTGTTCCTAGATCTCCACAATCATTCTTGAACCGGGCCACTTCTGCCTTCTGGATTATCCCCCTCAGTTCTTCCTTCCCTTTTTCGGAGAAATCACTCTCCTGCAGCTTCTGCTCGATCATTGTGGGGATATTTACTGGCTTATACCATTCCCTGGGCCTTGTTTCCACTCGGGTAGGTCCTATACGAACTGACCTTGACTGCAGCAGCCTCAACAGCCGCTTCTTCACAGAGTCCCGTTTCCTTCTGGGTTTCCCCAGCTCCTTCAGATCTTTTACAGTGATTAGATTGTTTGGGCCTTGTACCCACACCATTCCTTTCCACACTCCAACTGGCACCTCTTCGATGGTTCCGGTGGCAAGTTGGACTTTCAGGTGTCCTACTATCTCAAGGCTCCTGCGGGTCATTGACACCTCAGCTCCAGTGTCCACCAGATACGGAACTCCGTCCACATCAGCGTAGATTTCGTCCCCCTTCCAGTAGGCATTTCCCGGAGTGACCCGCGCCTTTAAGCCCCTCATTTCCGGGGCCCCCCCACTGCCTTTCGGGCAGCCCGGAGGGCCTCCTTCTGTTCCGGTGTTAGCTTGCTGTACTCCTCGACTGGCAGATAATCACCTTTACCCGGCTTTCCGTCTGCTCTCCGGGTCAGTGGCTGCCTGGGCTGATAAGGTGGGGGTGGTCTCTGTGAGGGTTGGGGTCGGCCTTGATGGTCCTGCTTAGCCCCTTGCTGCGGGGGCGCCTTCTCGTTCTGTCTTGACCCCAGGGGTTGCGTGGTCGATTTATCGACTACCTTCCCTAACTCCTTGGCGGAGGGCCTGGTCTCCTTTTTCCTCCTTTTTCCTCTTCTCCTCGTAGTACTTGGTTTCCAGATCCCACGCCTTCACAGCCTGATCCAGGGCGGTCACCGTGTGTCCTGTCATTGGCATCGTCGCAAATCTCACCTCACCCCGTTGGCCTGTTGTCACCACCCTCAGAGCCTTCACAAACCGGTCACTAGGCACCGTCCTCTTTATCCGGTGCCAGGCCTGGGTCAGAGTGCTCCCTTTGGCCAGGTCCATCCTGCACTGGGCCAGGAACGATTCCTCATCTCTCATGTCTTCCAACACTATACGGTTATAAAGCTCAACCACCACCGCCTCACCTTTCTCTGCCACATCACCTGTGATATGGCATAACCATAACCTCTTTGCCTCTTCATCGTCACTGATGCTGTTAAGCTGGGCCCAAATCGCCTGCAGGTATTCTGCTGTCTTCTCATCCGTTCCTTTGGCCCTTACCAGGGTGTTGATCTTCTGGATTTCCCTGAAATGGTCTTCTTTAGAAGCTGTCAGGGGAGGATCACTGCACACCACTGCTTCTCTTTCTCTGGGTTTTGCAGTACTCACCGGAGGCTTCACCTGTCTCTCCTCGTCCTCTGATGAGATATCGCTAGCCCTGCGCCTCTCCGCTTCCAGCTGCCGGACTTGCCACAACACTGCCTTCTTCATTCTTCGCAGCATTACATCGTGGGTAACAGCCAAGTAGGCTCCCCGGAAATCCTTAGTCAGTTCCCTATATACTGCCAGGGTTGTTGATGAGGGAGTCATCAGGATGTTAGCCCACTCCCTCGCTGGTGCGGTTACTCCAAGGGTCAGGTTCGCCTCCAGGTCCTCAGCCCACTCCCATGGAAGGTCATACCTTTGCTGGCCGACCTCTGGGGTGTATGCCTCCCTGCCATCTCTGGTCTTTAGGGTTCCCCAACTCCGGTCTCGGGCCATCCTTGCGGTTACCACCTTCACATTGGCGAACTCTACTGGCTTCTTCTTTCCCTTTTCCCTTGCGTCTCGCCATTTTCAATTCCCTCGGTATCTCACGGCCCTTCTCAGCCAGGGAGCACAGGCTGGTCACATCTGACTCTTCCTCATCTCCTCCCTCCGAGTCTTCCACCGGACCTGTCCCCAGTAGGTTCCCAGATGGCGGTGTTGGTCCCTGCCGAGGACTTACCGTCGCTATCTCCACGTCGGCTGGGGTCCTCGCTGTCACGCTCTCCCCATCGGCTCCCCGACTTCTCTTTGCGGCAGGCGGGGCCCTCGGCGAGTCTCCCCCAATGAAGATAAACTCCTCTTGTATTGGTGCAGGGGCTCCGGGTTCGACTTCTTTGGGCGTTCCCCGGGACTCCGGTGTTCTTCCTCCTAACCCCTGCATCCCTATCACGGCTTCCAGTGCCCGTCGTCTCCTGGTCTCTTCATCCTCTGGGGAGGTTTGAATCACATACTCCTCGATTCGTCTCCCATGTGACACCTAGCCGCGTCCATCCGCATTGCCGCAACCGCCGCCATCTCGGCCATCCCCCAGGACACATTCCCTGTTCTTAACCCATTAACGCTTATCATCACCCTCCTGGCTGCTATCTCCTTCGCCTTCCCCAGACCCCGTTCCAGGGCCTCTATCATCACCGGCAGGTACTCCTTCATCCCCGGACCTCCCTGATGTTGGTCAATTCTCACATGAACTATCGCATAATGGGGCAGATGTCCCCCACTTGCCATGCCTACCCCCGTCCGGGTTATATTGAGTCGCCTGACTTCCTGCCTATAGCCCTCTCCGGCCTTCCATAGCTGATCTCTCACCTCAGCATGGTGGGCCTCCCCTTTAGCATCAGTAAAGATTATCAGGGCATCACTGCTGACCCCCCCGATGCTCCCTATGTAGCTATAGGCCCGGGCTCCATTCCTTAGGGTCACTCTCTTTGCCTCCGGGGGCACCATTTCAAGGTCCGGGGCGATCCCTTCTATAGGGGAAAAGGAGGGCCAAGTTGGGGGGACACGCCTTTGTTTCAACCCTGGGGATTCCTCTGCCGTCTTTTCTAGTCGTCCCTTTGGTGGCGGTGATTCGGATGAGTGCCTCTCCGTTTTTACGGTCCGCTTCCTTTGCCAGAGCTCATCACCACTGTCCTTCTCCTCTTTATCTCCTCGGCTAGGTCCATCCCCGAGCTGCATCTGGCGCAAATCCCGGTTCATGCCTTCTACACAACCCCGTATCAATGGTGTGGACGGGTGGCCTACAAATTCAGGCAGCCTCTGCCGTTCCTCCAACTCTCCCTCCGAGCTGAGGCTTGGTTCAGTTGGTTCCTTTTCCTTCGTCTGACTCCGGGCCATTTCTGGCAGATCCTGGGTCATTTCGTGCGAGTCTTCAGCCCCTCCTGTATCCACCGTCCCGACGTCCCTCGGGTTAGGTGCGGGCTCGGAGGCGTAGCTCTGCACCTCAGATCCCTCTTCTACTTCCTCAAGGTCGCTACCTAAGAACTCGCTCTGCCCTGAGCCCTGGGCTAACCTATCTCGGTACTCCTGGGCTTGTCTCTTCAGCTCCTCTGCCGTCTCTCTATTCTCACGGTGACAAGAGGCTGCTCTAGAGTTAGTTTTTACCAGGACACAATCCAAGCCTGCAGTCTGGGTTAATAGTTTCACAATCCCATCGTATTGGCAGGCGGGGCTCACCACAGCCCCTATGGGTCCTTCCTGCCTCCAGGACCTGAGTATCTGGCCCCACCATTTCATCATCACTCCAACATCGGCTGCTTTGTTCACTTTAAGAGGGTGGACCAGGACCATTACTCGCATCCGCCCAGGCCGGGTAGGGCATACGTAGTCTGGGCGCCCCTGTAGGGCTCCGTCCACCATGTCTCGCAGGGAGTCTGAATCTACCCCCAGCTCACCCCCCAGCCATTGGCGTACGGTCTGGTCCCACAACGCCACGCCACCTCCATAGAACACAACCCTAAATGCTCTTTCCTCGTTCGCCTCATCGGCCGTCCCAACTGGTGAGGCCGTCCCATGTGGCTTGGTCCCTGCAGTGCTCGGTCCCAAACCTGGGTCATCCTCTTCTGGGCTTGAGTTCTTCTGTTCTGTCGCCATTCTTTTCTGTCTTTGTCTGATCAAGTCGTCTGTCCCTCAAAGCCTCCCTAGGTACCAAATCGGGGTCAGGGATGAGTTTCAGACTGGTTGGCTATTCCACGCAGTCTTGGGATTTCCTCTAGAAATTCTCCGTCGACCTTCGCTCCTCTTCAATCCCGCTTGCTCCCTGCAATTACTGCGGGCTCGGCTTCCCTCGCTGTCCTCACGGGGGAGTCGATCTTCTGTGCCTGCGCAGGCTCCCTTCTGCTGCACACCTTTTATCCGGGGGGTCCAAATCGGTTGGACCTGAAATTCACTTCTTCAAGTCCCTGTTCGGGCGCCAAATGTAAAATCCCCCAGTTTTGGTTCAGTCTCTGACTACCAGAGTCTATCACCGGGACCAGCTCTCCATCCTACGGGTAAGAAGTTGCGGTCTAGGAGAGGTTCCTCACTAGATTTCCTCAACTTATTTAAGCTGGTGTCGAGAAGATACGCCTAGCTCTCACTGCCTACTTCCAAACGTATGCCCCGCTCACTCCAATAACTGTCCTTCAGAGGAATAGCCGGGTGGCTCGAAGTCCAGCTATCGGTCACGTCTGTTAACAGCAGCTCTTCTCTCACGATCTGGGCTCTTGTTACAGGCTAGGAAAACTTTAGTGGCTCGGACAGCGAGCCTCAGGGACAATTTGACAAAAATGTGGCTAAAATAACCCATAAGAACCTGTGTGTTAGTGCAGAGGCATAAACAAGTCTTCAAACTTCTGGATACAGATGTAATGTCCACAACGATGTCTTATGATAGTTTTATATTTATTAAAGCAGATTAGCAAGGTTAAGCAACAGCATTGATTGGTTATACAATTTATAATTCTACATACAGAGGCAAATTAAAGCTGTGGCTTACGAATCAGTTCATCTGGTTGGTCCAAGGACAGGCTGAGAGACGCATGTGGCCAGTATGCGGGTTCAAGGCCGCTGGGCAGGGTGGAGAGAGAGAGCGCCTGGTCAGGCCCCCGGGGAACCCTGGTTGGCCCCCCCCCTCCTCCTTACTAGCGGTGAGCTAGGCTAACCAAAAAGGCTCCAATTATTCCTTCAAGAATTGGGAAAAATCCGTAGATCTGTTCCAAGCGTCTTTCTGTCTTCTTTTCTTGAAGTAAATCCTTCCAGTTAATCCTTCGGATGGGGGTCGCTCGTCCAGGTTTCAGCTAGTCCTTCTTCGTCTGAAATCGCTCCAGGAATCCACACAGAGTCCTTCTGCCTTCTCTTTTTATGCGCTCTCTCTCTCCTTGCTCGCCCTGCACCAGCCTTCATCTGATTGGTTCTCTCACCTTTGCATATGCATACATAATTTCCCTCAAACTCACATGACACTTCTGATTGGTTTATTCACATATATACAGAGGCGTGCATAATTTTACATAATCATGCATAACACACATCCCCACAATGACTTCACATGTTTACAGATTTGGCAGGGGCGTTCACCTTAATCATCATGACATCATGGCACCACCACCCCAAGGTTACCTTGTTTACATGGCTTTACAGCCCGTTAAGCTAAAGCTTATCAGCTAACGCTAACCCTTTTTCTAACGATCTACTTATCAATGTATGTTCCAAACGTTACATTAACTGATTGATTCATTGGTTCGTGTTTAATAACAGAATTCAGTAAATGATCTGCCGTCTGCAGCCCTCCACTCTGCCACTTAGCCAAGGCCACTTCTGAGCTGAGCGGATGACATCGTCATTTGACCCAGACACCTGGCCCCAGTGTTGTGTATGGCGAAGCAACTTATGTTTACACTTACGCCCTCTCTCCTGCCCTGTTGACATTCCAGAGAGGAACATGCGCTCCGCTCTGTCTCTGTCCGTTTTTGACCCAACAAAATAAAGTTTTCCCCCTTTAACATACACTATGTTAAAAATTAAAAATTACTAATACATTTTGTTTCTGATCCTTGACTAATCACACCCACATTTCATACATTTCATTGATTAGGAATTGCTTACAACTCACGTAAATCACCTCTCCTTCTGTTACTTCACTTGTTTAGACTAGTACTGGCTTGTGTTTACATTACATCACCCAGCTGCTGCAAGATCTCTCCCCCTTGTTTTGATAAACATAGCCGTTGTTTTTATTCCCCTGGGTACACAGTGACCTCCGGTCGCTTACCTCAGCCGCTGCAGCAGAGACTCACAGTCCTGATCCAAATCATACCGAATACATCTACAATACATCTTTCTGATCAATCATCGGTTCTGATCATTGAATTATTGAATCACCCATGTCATTGCTTATAGATTGATTCCAAATCACATCAATTACCACTTTTTCTGTTACTCCACTCTGGCCTATGTACCTCCTCATGTCACATCCGTCTCTCCTTTAACACACAGAGTTAATAGTGATTATTGATTAGAAGCTGAGCTGATTCCAACGATCTCTCAGGGTCATTTGACATAGGTTAACTGACAACAGGTGAGTTAATTGACGGCACACCTGGGGATGTATTTAAGGCCACACCTCAAACACCCTGCTTCCTTGTTTGACATCATGGGAAAAATCAAAAGAAATTGGCCAGGAAATCAGATAGAGAATCATGGGGCTCCACAAGTCTGGCTCATCCTTGGCTGCAATTTCCAGATGCTTTAAGGTGCCATGTTCATCTGCCCAAACAATTATATGCAAGTATAAACATCATAAGAATGTCCAGCCATCACAGCGGTCAGGAAGGGGACGGGCTCTGTCCCAGAGATCGTGTTTTGGTCTGAAATCTGCGAATCAACCTCAGAACAAAAGCTAAAGGCCTTGTGAAGATGCTGGATGAAGCTGGATGAAGCTGGATGAAGAAAGTGTCATTATCCACAGTGAAACTGGTCCCGCACCAACATGGGCTGAAAGGCCACTCAGTAAGAAAGAGGCCATTACTCCTAAAGAAACATAAAGAAGACAGATTACAGTTTGCAGAAAGACACCAAGACAAAGATCTTAACGTCTGGAGACATGTCCTGTGGTCTGATGAAACTAAAGTGTGGCTGTTTGGCCATAATGACCAATGTTACATCTGGAGGAAAAAGGGCCAATTTTGTAGACCTGTAGACCATACTGACTGTGAAGCATAGAGGTCATGCAGCATCATGTTGTGAGGCTGTCTTCCAGCAGGAACTGGAGCTCTTCATAGAATAGATGCCATCATGAAGAAAGAACAATACATGGAAATATTAAGGAAACATCTCAAGACATCAGCCAGGAAGCTAAAACTCAGGCACAAATGGGTCTTCCAAATGGACAATGACCTGAAGCATACCGCCAAAATGATTAAAAAGTGGCTTGAAGATAACAAAGTCAATGTCTTGGAGTGGCAATCACAAAGCTCTGATATGAATCCCATCAAAAATTTGTGGGCAGATCTGAAAAGACATGTGCAAGCAAGGTGACTAACAAACCTGACTCACTTTCACCAGTTCTGTCAGGAGGAATGGGCCAGAATTCCAGTAGAGTCCTGTCAGAAGCTTGTGTAAGGTTACCCAAAATGTTTGACCCAAGTTATGCAGTTCAAAGGAAAAGCTACTCCATAATAAGTAAATGTATGTAAACTTTTGAACTCAAATAATATAAAATTCTCTAAGAAGTTCTCTCTCATTATTGTGGCATTTATCAAAATGAAATAATTTTGGCATTTCTGAGCAGTTTAATCTGATTTGACTTCAGACAGTGAGACAAAAAAATGAAATGTGTGCACAGTGTAGAACTAGTAATTCACAGAATAAAATGGAAATAATTAAGAACTATTTAATAAAACATAATAAATAAAATCTGGCCATTAGCGTTTTATAATTATATTTTCTACTTTTGTTGCAATTCAGTTACAGGATGTAACATTTTCCTTCCAACAATAATACTCAATGGCATGAAAGCATGAGATATCCATTTGACACTTGTCACTAGACACATTCAACATTTGTTTGGGTACTTTAGGCTAATAATGGAGTAGAAATGAATTTTCCGTAGAAGGATGCAGATGACAACTGGCAGGTCTTTCACCACAAATTCAATAAAGTTCAACATCTTGCCCTTTACCTTTTCAGGATATCTATTCTTCCATTTCTTCCCAGGGCATTTATTTTCCTTCAAAATACCTTTTAGTTCATTATTCACATTTGAATCAAATCAAATCAAATCAAACTTTATTTATAGAGCGCTTTTCATGCCCTCAGGCAACACAAAGTGCTTTTCATTAAAAAAAAAGATAAAAATTAAAACATTAAAACAAAATAAAAGCCGTCACACACCCCAAAGTCGCAAAGCCTGCTCCCATTACCCCTCACCCCCCCCATGCACCACAAACAAAACAAAACTCCCTCTTTTTTTTTGTTTTGTCTCTTATAAGAAGGGAAAAAAAGAGAATGAAGTACTTCTATTTAAATAAATAAATATCCAAATATCAAAACACAAATATCAAAACAAATATCAAAACACCTGGCTTGGCACTGCTGTGAAGTAACGATAACTTGGGGATCTATTCACCCCAGGAGCCAGCCTGGGGTGCCGAAAAGGGGGGGTAAAGGATACATATTATAGGGGCCCATGATTGAGGGGGGGCCCAGAGAGGCCCCTAATGATGATCAAAAACAGCATCAACAAATTTTGCCGCTGTGTTGGGGGGCCCGGTAAAGATTCTTTTCATGGGGCCCAAAATCCCTAGCGGCGCCCCTGAGCCAGCCCACCCACATCCAGAGAGGCCATCACCACAGCAACCACCCAGGGCAGGCCAGGATCCAGACCACAGTTGTTGAACTGCAGTACAGGACCCCAGCCACCCAGACAAGGGTGATTACCACGGCAACAGCCCCCCAGACAGAGCAGGCAGAGCCCCCAGTGTGAAAGATCCCCGCTGAGGTAAGCACTGGAGTAATTATTAAATGAACAAAATAAAAATTATTAAAATAAAATAAAAAATTCAGAACAAGGATCAAATTAGCTTAAAATAAATAGCAGTAGTAAAAATGCACATAAAGGATTTAATAAAATAAAGCAGTCCATAAATGAAATAGATAAATACATAAAAATAAATAAATAAATAAATAAATAAATAAATAAATAAATAAATAAAAATAAATAAATGAATAAATAAATAAATGAAATAAAATAAGATAAAATATAAAAAATAAAAATAAAAAATTGAGATAAAATAAGATTCAGTTAAAAGCTAAATTAAAATTGAACTTCTTCATCATCTATTCTTTGCTTTTTATCTTTCAACTGTTGCTGTCAGTGACATAAAAGCTGGATCTGTCAGTGTTACTGAAGGAGATCTTTGTAGTTATTTGTGCAGGCTTTTCATAGCTTAATGTTCACAGCATTATCTTGTAAATAACTGTCCTGTGTTTGCCGGGTTTGTGTGGATAGATGTTTTAAAAAGTGAAAATACTTATTGTTTTGTTTCTTTAATAAAATGTCAAAAAGTCAATTATTATTATCTCCCTTTTCTCTCAGATTTGATTTCAAAATGTCACCTATAATCAAATAAATCTGAAAACTGGCCTTATTTTGATTTTCACATATCTACCTAGTTTTATGGAGTTACATAATCAACTTTACATGATTCAGATTAATGCATAAGATCTTTAGTGTAATTTAGTGGGTATTTTAAAATAGAAATCTGCACAACAGATTCACTTCATGGATATTAATATTTAACATATTGGTTACTTTTTATTTTTAGTGCTGGTGAAAAAGCTAAGCATTAATATAGCAGAGGTACAACTAAACTTCACTTTGGAAACTAACTTATATTGTTGACTGTAATGTAATGCAAAAATCTGAGTCAGTCAAGATCATTTTGTGTAGATTAAATCAAATTAGTGTGATGGGTTGGCATGGCTCCCCCGAGCATGACCCTGAATGTTTAATGCCTTCAGATTGTTGTTGATTTCTCCCCCACAAGCTAAGTGCATACCGTAAGGGCAGTTTGCATGTTTTGGAAGGAACTATGAATGCTGAAAGGTATATAAAGGTTTTATATACGGCGGCTTCATAGAGAGGGGCAATGCTGCAATCTGGAGGATGGGAACACTAACTACGATGTTCAAAACTCTGATATTTATTTACTGCCTAGCAACCCCAGTGACACATATTTGACCCAATTGACGTCTATAGACATCAATGGCAGTGAATGAGTTAACTTTAAAACTAAATCACTGAAATAAGCATATTCTATGATAGGAGAGAAAACAACACACTAACTGAATGATTATAATCATTACTTCAGTCTACAGAGGCAGGCTAGGTTGGCTAAAGAGCATGACTATATTTAATTCAATTCAATTCAATTCAATTTTATTTATATAGCGTCTGTTACAATGACAGTTGTCTCTAGGCGCTTTACAGAGACCCAGAGCATGACCCCCGAGCAAATATCATTAACTAAGATTATAATATTAAATCCAATCAATGATAATGGCAGGTAAAAAACTCCCACGTAGGGAGAAAAAAAACCTTTATGCTAAACAGAGTCAAGGAAAAACTCCACTTTAAGAGGAAGAAACCTTGAGCAGGACCTGGCTCATATAGGGGGACCTTCCTGCCGAAGGCCAGCCGGATAGAGAAAGAAAAGAGGGGAGACAGGACAGAGAGAGGACGGAGAACACAGAGAGGATGGAGGACAGAGAGAGGAGAGCACACAAGTGACTAAATACAATGGCCATATAAACATAAACAGATGGAGGTAGCAGCACTGGGATGAGATGGCCAGAGGACCAGGTCGCCAATCACCACGCCAGTCGGCACCCCAAACACAAGTGGAGGAGAACCCCGGGATGGACAGAGGATGGAACTGCAAGTCAGCATGAAACCCAAGAAACTCTGGCCTGCAAATACACAGAAAGAAAAGGAGGGCAAAAACAGCACAACAAACCACAGGAAAGCAAAGAAAATGGAGCACAGTTTCAGTAACAGGGTGCTCCCAAATGTAAGAGGGTGCTCCCAAATTTAGTCCTACATGTGTATTTACTGTTTTCCACCTGCCACCTCCCAAGTATAGTGGCTATATCAGCTGTATGACCACAAAATTAAAAAAAAAAAATATTAGGCCATAAAATGTTGGAATCTCTGTTGTCCAAGACTGATGGTAAATAACTTGATTGGGGTGGGAGAATTTTGACCCTTTCTTCTTTACAACATAACTTCAGTTCATTTATGTTTTTGGACATTTACTTATACACAGCTATTTTAATTTATGTTATCATAAAATATCAGTTACAGTTGTCCTATAACAGGACATATGATTATATTTATGAACCAATATTGATCTTTCAGAGTCATCCAGACATGCTGTTCACAGAAACTCACAAATCAACTTCTGAATACCAGGACGGCACATTGCTGCAACAGCTGCACATAGGTTTTCACCACTTGTCACATATCAACAATAAATTGGGGCTAACTCAGAGAGCTAGTTCAGTTTTACGCATTCTGCACAACAAACATCATGTCAGAGATGACCAAGAAACCAAAGAAAGTAATGACAGAAGATAAAAGAGAAATTGAGAGAGTCATCAAACTAAAGAAGAATAAATCTCTGGCAGACTTTCAATCAGTAAGCAACCTAAAAAGTGAGCCACACTGAAATGCAAGTTTGTTTACATCTTCACAGAAGGTTGCAGAGGTTGGAAACAATGTTGACAAAATGCTGTTGAAATCAAAGGCTCTACTAAGAATCAAAGGCTGACTGGATCACAAGGGGATCCACAAAGTGAACTGTAATGATCTGGTGATGAGTGAGTGGAGAGGAAGAGTATTTCAGCAGTGGTTGGTTGTTGATGAGTTGCAGGTGCATCCAGTCACCGCTGCCAGAACCTGCCCCTGGAAAACAGACACCGGACACAGCCTACCAAACTATGACAATATTACTGTATGAATGAGTAAGAATGTCTTTAGAATGTGTTTGGGGAGCATATTTTAGCGTATATAATATAGCCCTTTTAAAACTGCATCAATAATTTGCGGATTTTCAGGATTAGTGGGGGAGCAAGGAAAGTAACCGCCGCGAATAATAGGGGTCTACTGTATATAGAAGAATTTTACATCTTTCTCACTGGTAAATAGAGTATTGATGACACTATTACTTACTTTACAGTTTTCATTAATAAATATACTTTATTTGATTTCTTTTTTTATGGTGGCTTGGTGGTCATCACGTTTGCCTCACAGCATAAAGGTTTCTGTCTCTACAGGAGCCTTTCTATGTTGAGTTTTCATGTTTTCCTCGTGCCAGTGTGGGTTTTGTCCTGGTACTCTGACTTCCCACCACAACCAAAAACGTGTTTGGAGTGTGGTTGTATGTTTATATGTGCCTGTGCCTGACAGGACTTGTGACCTGTCCAGGATGCATCCCAGCCTTTTACACAAAAAGAGTTGGGATAGATTGCAGCAAACCCCTGTGACCCAAAACAGGAGTAAATGAGTATAGATTTTGCATGGATCTTTCTTTTATACAGGTTGCATGATTTTGTGAGTGAATGTTTTGTGCAAAAATATGTGCCAGGAACACCTTCCTGAAATTAAATCTTCATGCATATGTCACATATTTGTTCCCTTTCATTGCTGAATATAAATTTACTTAATTTGTTCAGAAAAAAATGTGAGATGAAGAAAGTGCCCACACAAGTATAAAGAAAGATCTTTCAGAAAAAAAGATTTGGGAAATAAACTACACAAATTGCAGAGGCCGAAGGTAAAGGGTCTCTTCACTTTCGTTTCTCTCTTCCATCTCACTTTCCTTTGTCTAAATCAGCAGACTATTTATGTCCGGTCCATCTTGTTTACTTTGTCTTTGGCAGATTCCGCTCTTAAATGAACAAAAGCTTCTCCTTATATCACCAAATCTTGACCTGCACCTGTAGAGAGGTGACAGACAATCATAGAGCCTTGGAGAGAGAATGGAAATCAGTGGGGAGGGACTGATTGTTCAACCCCTGAGAAGCTTCAAGAGTGAGAGGTTAGGGAGCAAAGGTCAAGAGGAAGTCCTTTTTAACACTTAAATTCTCATCTAATGGAGTAACCATCTGTCAATTAGGTAGAGAGGAGAGGGGATAATAGGTATTGCTGGCCCTTGATACTGCTGCTGTTGTCCCCTGAGGGCCAAAACCCTCGAGAAATATGGCTAAGAGGTCCAAATCTAGTCGTGAGATTGTTTAGTGTCCCTCTGTTTCCTGATCCATGGAAGTACAGAGCGTTTCCCTGACCTGAACATGGTCTGATCTGATAATTAAGCACCTTTTGTTACACTTTTACAGGTTTTCTAAAGAATGTTTGCAAACATTTCAAGGAATTCAAGTGAACACTAACAAAAATTGGTTTTCTTCAAGTATATTAAAAAAGAAATCAAGAGTATTTGCAATTTCTAGCGATATATATTTATTCATAAACTGGTGCATCATATAGACAGCTTTTACAACAGTGTCTAAAAGTAAACTTTAGACAGTGTTGAAAAAAACAACTTCACCTTTACTGCCTATAGGGGGACCCAAAGTTCTAAAAAAAACCTTCCTTTGAACTGCTTTAAGATGTAAACACACACACCCATACACGCGCACACGCACACACACACACACACACACAAAAGACTTGCTGGAAGCATTTCAAAAGATATTTGTAAATGTTAAAATGTCCGTTTCATTTAAAGTTCCACTTTCATTTACTTTTATAAAGCATGGTCTAGCTGTAATGTTCTCCTGTCTCTACTATGGACAAAATCCAATCAAAGTAACTGTGGACCACCATCCCAGTGTGACAACATTGTAAAGTATTTGGTATGGTAGTCGAAATCCATCTCATGAGGGTTGTTGTCCTGCATGTCTTAGATGTTTCCCTGCCACAACACACCTGTCTGCTGAAATTCTCTACTCATAAACTCATTCATCCCCGCATCCCACGTGATTCATTTGCACATACAGACTTACGTACCTCAATGCCCATTTTCATCTTACTGTACATTTCCTATTACTTATTTTATCTTATTTTATTACAAGAATGTCTGCTCTTCATAACTCCTTTTAATTACCCCCTGGGGATAAATAAAGTTGTTTGGATTTGAATTTGAGTCAATACAGGACAGTGGACTGGATTTGGACACCCATTGTCACACATCATGGCAAAGGCAATTTAGACTCAAGTAATAAGAGAAGAGAAAATGAGAGTGTGACTGAGTAAGAGACTAAACAAAAATACATTTTAGGAACATAAAAGCAACTTCACTCCTACCACTTATAGGGGAATGCTTGGAGCTAAAAATTACAAAGGTTCTTTTATGGTGCTTTAAGTCAGTTCTGGGGATGCATGTTTGGACATCACCCCTTTAAGGATAGCCCCCTCTGAAAAGATAGCTTTTTCTTTAAAGTCACTGGTGGGAGGCAGGTGATATTACTGGAAATCTCTAGATTTAAAAAAAATATATCTGTATGAGGAAAACACATGTATAATAAAAAAGGTTAATTAATAAAATGGGACAAATACAAATGAATGCATGGCCTTTGTTGATTTGGTAAATAATTTTAAATTGGATGGTTTGGTTATTGTATGGAAATACTTTCCAAAATATTTAAAATTCAGATTGGAGGAATTCTCTGAACTGCAGTGTGCTCCCTGATCAAGACTGAGACTGATTGTTGTTTTTGGACCTTAACACTTCAGATGCTGTATCCTCCAAGCTTCTCTGATGGTATGGGACTGCATAAGTGCATACGGTATGGGCAGCTTGCATGTTTTGGAAGGAACTATGAATGCCGAAAGGTATAAAAAAGTTTTAGAGCAAGATTTGTTCACCTCCAAACATCTATTTCAGGGAAGGCCTTGTCTATTTCAGCAGGACAATGCAAAACCATGATTTAGACAACTCTGTTGTTGTAAAGTCTGTTCAAGGAAATATTTTCTACTTTAGACAATAAGCTTGGACAACACATCATCTATGTGACAGAAAACTTTGGACTCAGTACCTTCAGATATTACATACCACATGACCTGCACTGTATGTATTTTCAGTTGTTTTATTTCTACTTCACTTACATAACATATCCTGTAAATAAGCTTGTTAGCTACACTCACTGGCCACTTCTATTAATTACACTAGTCCAACTACTCATAACACAAATTTCTAATCAGCCAATAACATGACAACAACTCAATCCATTTAGGCATGTAGACATAGTCAAGAGGATCTGCTGCAGTTCAAACCAGCATCAGAATGGGGAAGAAAGGTGATTTAAGTGACTTTGAACGTGGCATGGTTGTTGGTTCCAGACAGGCTGGTCTGAGTATTTCAGAAACTCCTGATCTACTGGGATTTTCACACACAACCATCTCTAGAGTTTACAGAGAATAGTCCGGAAAAGAGAAAATATCCAGTGAGCAACAATTCTATGGGTGCAAATGCCATGTTGATGCCAGAGGAGAAATAGCCAGACCGGTTTGAGCTGATAGAAAGGCAACTGTAACTCAAATAACCACTCATTACAACCGGCCAAGGACCGAGGACTGGCAGCCTGTGGGAAGCCACGGACCGCGAGCGCCTGCCTCGCCTTCTCCTTGGTGTCCTCAACTGCTGTCTCAGAGGCAAGCTCTGCCAGGAATTAGGCTGGGCCAAATCCCACACTCCAGTCAGCCTGCTGGAGACACTTGGGGCCCCCCTGAGCCAAATGAGTGTCCCAGAAGGCAGAGGGTCCTCCTGCTGGGTCCATGCTGGTGGTCCGTTCTGTCAGGATTTTGAGTTAAAAGGAGGACCCAAGCGCAGGAGTTCAAAAATAAAATACATTTATTTTTAAAAAAAGACAAAAATCCAAACTTAAGTTCAGGACGGGATCCAGAAAGACAAGGAGGGTAACAAGCAGGAATACCAACAGAGTCACACATGGGAAAACAAGTAGACGGACCAGCAAACAGAACGGGAGTGACAGGATGATAAGGGGGGAAGAAAAGCGGAGTACAACAAAGAAAAGACAGACCTTCAAAGTAAAACAGGAAACAGGGTAGACTGGAGACAGGGGGTGAGATGCCAGCTTGACCAAGAAATGAAAACCAAGAAAAACCCAAGAATGTCTGTCATGGGCAACTCAGACCATGACACCTTTGGAATGTGGTGGAATGGAAGATTTGCATCATGGATGTGCAGCCAACAAATCTGTAGCAACTGTGTGATGCTATCATGTCAATTTGGACTAAACTATCTGAGGAATAATTCCAGTACCTTGTTGAATCTGTACCACGAAGTATTAAAGCAGTTCTGAAGGCAAAAGGGGGTCCAACCTGGTACTAGCCGGTGATTGTATGTGCAACGCTGCCTGTATATCTTTATGGTCTGCACAGTTGATAGTTTAGTCCAGAGTGGGAATTATACAATGACAATTGGGGGGGGGGGGTCAACATTTTCTAGAGATGACAAAAATGACAATTTGTCCCTTCTTTAGTGGGGGTCGAAGTTGTAATTGGGGGGGGGTCGACTAACACCCCCCGTAATTCGCACTATGGTTTAGTCTGTTTAAAAAAAAAAAGACAAAAATCTACTTAGCATGTCCATTTCATAGCCTACTATTGATTTTTGATTTGTTATTAATATGTAGCATAGTGTGTACATTTCAGAGCCTGGACATATAATAGTTTAATTATTTGTAATATAGCCTGTGCATTTTTAAATCTGTACATCCTCAACAGTTACACTGACATGTTACATAGCCTGCTTGTATCTGTGACAGAGGAGAGTCAGGCAAGTACAGCACTGTAAGACATTTCAAGCTTGTTCAGCTTAAAAATGAAAAAGTTCACCTGCTGCCTTGATAATGCAAGGTAACTCAACTTGAGGATAATCTTTGTTTCAACTCAAAAGTTGAAGTTCATCAAGTTGGTATGACTGCAGTGTTCAAGTATTCTTAATGTTGTTTTTTTTAAGTTGGGAAATTTTCAACTTGATGTATAAGGATAACTTCTTATAAGGTACAAGGTAAGGTATAAGGTAGGAGTTAAGGTACGTACCTTCCTCATACCAGCAAGTTCACAGAGCTCCTTTATGGTTGTGGACTCAAAGTCAGGACCCTGATCACTATGCAGTTTCTCTGGAAAACCATAATGTACAATAAAGTTTTCCCAGAGACATTTAGCAACAGTGCGAGCTCGTTGGTTAGGTGTTGGGATCGCTACTGCATACTTGGTGAAGTGATCCGTTATCACGAATATGTTTTTGGTGTTGGATCGATCTGGCTCTAAGGACAAGAAGTCCATGCAGATCAATTCTAAAGGCCTGTAGGTCTTAATATTTACCAGTGGAGCAGTTCTCTCTGGCGGTGTTTTTCTGTGTACGCAGCGCTCACAGGTTTTAACCCTTTAGACGCCAGAGTTTTTTCAAGAAAATATACAATTTTGATATCAAGATTTCAAAAGGCTATAACTTGAAATCAGATTGAGATAAAGGTATACTGTCAATGAGAAAATTGTTCAGTATGACTCAAAGTCTGTGATGGGAGTAAAATTATTCATATAATTTGCATATTATGATTTCACAAGGTGGCGGCCATATTGGAAAATGTTCAATTTTGATATCAATGTTTCAAAAGGCTATAACTTTAAAGTGGTTTGAGATAAAGGCATACTGTCAATGAGAAATATCTTCAGTATGAACCAAAATTTGGAATGAAAGTAGATTTGTCATCTAATTTGATTATTGTGACATCACCTGCCCAAACCTGCCCGGTAGTCCTCATTTTCAGATTTTTCCTCAAGCCCCATGCACAATGAAAGCTTTCATTTCAGCCACAATCACATCATAAAGTCATGAAATCTGGAGTATGGTTTCAGTATTTCCCTTTCAAAAAACTGGTGGTCATTTCTATTTTTTTTTTATTGGTGATGAAGCTCCAGAATTCATCATTTGGAAAAGAGATGAAATCAATGGGCTCGGAATTTGTCAGATCATCTCCACAAAAGCAACAGACTCATCAAAATTTAGGCTCCACTTTCGATACTCTTCCTTTTCTCTCAAGAATTCTCAGCCGCCACCATCATCATCATCATCACCGTGATTTCCGGTGCGCCATTAGTGCTGTTTTTTTTTCCCGCGTTGCCAGGACAACCGCGGTTGTTTTCATCCCTGCTACATTTTTATATATTTGCAGTGTTATGAGCCCCCCCGACACCTCGACCTGCTTGGCGATCACAGAATGCTTACCCCCTGGCCACGCTGAGGCGGAGCATCCGCTATACTGTGTGCTGATTGTGGACTATGGCGCGCTGACTTGTCATCACTACTGATATCAGTTTCTGCTTCACTGGACAACTGCATGTCTTCCTCCTCGAATTGGAGTTTGCCAGAACCTGACGAAGTATTTCGTGGATGGTAAACTGGCCTCTTGACATTGTGAGTAAATGAAATAACACTCTTTCACTCTGTTCTGCTCTCGCTACGCTCAGCATTTATGTATACCACTACTGCCCCACGCATCTCTGTGTTGGAGGGTGTTTTTCAAAGTCATTTTACGCTAAAACTTTGAATAGCACTACCTCCAAAAATGGTTCTCAGATTACAGGCACACATGTCCGCCATCTTGGTGAAAAGTAGTAACAAGATTCGGCATCATATTTATAGATACAGCCTTTTATAGTCAGCAATGTTGCTTGTCGCAATATTGTGACTTTGGCACTTAAAGGGTTTTTTTCAATGGTGGCATACATTTTTGGCCAGTAAAATCTGGCTCTGGCCAAATCCAACAACTGCTCCACTCCTAAGTTGCCCATATATGCATATCCATCTTTCCCTCCCCCATCTGATGTCTTAGTATAAGTTTGTTATGCTTGTGCTGAGGTTTTTTTTGTGAATCCCACAACTTGTGCCTCTGATCAAGGACAAGTTGTGTGAGACACCTTTTTTTTTATCTCCCCCATCCCTATCCCCCATGTGATCGTATTTTCTTCTGATAAAAAGTGCCCTGGCCGGAGGGTGGTGTACTTGGGCATGCTATGGGCATACTCGAACATACTTGGTGTATTTGTGGTGTGCTTGTGGTGTGCTTGAGTGTACCACTCTCTGGTAAGGGTGAGCAGCGCCATTTATGGCTGCAGCCCCAGATACCATTGACTCCTGTCCATATGTTGTTGTTTGTTTCTGTATGTTTCTCTTGGACAATGTACTGGGAAAACAAATTTCACTGTGTTGGGACGCTGGCTCAGTGACGACAATAAATCTGATTCTGATATTGTTATGAAGGCTCTTTAGGGCCATCAACCTCAGCTCCTCGGAGAGCACTAGTTGATAAGTGAGGTTTGCCCCATTTTGACGTCTGCGATAAAGCACTCTATTACGCATTTCTAGACGACTGAGTTCACGAAGTAGCAAAGGGAGATCAGGGAGCGCTGCTTGAAGACTCGGAGGGGGAGTTCCAGTCTCCAGCTGGACAATCACTGCATTTATGGCAGATTCTAACATCTACTTTTGTCTTAGCTCATCTTCAGAAAATGAAGGTAAAAAGGTAGATCCATTCAGTTCCTCTGCCTGGAAGGATTCTGGGATGGCAGCAGACTGGTGAGCAAGGGACTCGACTAGTGTCAACCCAGAAGTGAGCGTCTCCTCAGCGTTTCCAACCACTGTGATGATATAATCATCAATGACACCACTCCATGATGTAATACAGATGGCCTGAATTACATCAGGAGGAACAGCATCAAGAGTTCTAGCATCACCAAGGTGATGAAGAGCAAATTGTTGGAGTTGCTCACTCTCTTTTCTGAACACATGATCATCCTCTGGTGGATCTGTTCGGGTTGGAAGATGACCCCAAAAGCACGACACAAACAAAGGCAGTTCAAGCGCCCCAAGGCAGAGTTTATTTAAGCAAAGTTTTGAAAGGGGGGGACCCTACTTGTTTAAATAATTATCGACCTATCTCCAAGTTGTCCATCTTGTCGAAGGTCCTTGAAGGTCTAATAAGTGACCAGTTGAAGGATTTCCTTCATACTTACAACATTCTCTCTCCATATCAATCCGGCTTCAGGAAACAACACAGCACAATTACGGCCACCCTCAAACTCACCAATGACATAATAGACTGGTTGGATGATAAGAAATTTTGCACAGCTCTTTTTGTTGATCTTTCTAAGGCCTTTGACACAGTTGATCATTCTATTCTGAAGCGGCGACTGCTCGACATAGGTTTATCTGAGCAGGCTGTTGGTTGGTTTGATAATTATTTGTCTAATAGAAAACAATGTGTTCACTTTGAAGGCAGATCATCCAATCTGCTATATGTTTCTACCAGTGTGCCTCAGGGCTCAGTTCTGGGACCAATTTTGTTTGCTATTTATGTAAATACATTGGGCAGAAACATTCCAAATGCCAAATTTCATTTTTATGCTGATGACACGGTTATCTGTTGTTGTGGTACCACTCTTGCTGAGGCCCTTGGCAACTTACAGATTGCTTTTAACCTTGTGGAAAGTCAGCTCATTGAGCTAAGACTTGTCTTAAATGCTGTCAAAACTAAATTGATGATATTTTCTAATGGCAGGGAAGTACCTGTGTCTCCTCCCAGCATTTTGTCATTACAAGGTTGTGAAATTGAACTTCTGACCTGTTACAAGTATCTCGGCATTTTAATCGACGATCAGCTTTCTTTTAAACCACATGTAGAAAACCTGGTAAAAAAATTAAGACTGAAACTGGGATTCTTTTTCCGTCACAGATCTTGTTTTTCTTTTTTTACCAGGAAAAAGTTGGTTGCTGCCACTTTCCTCCCTGTACTAGATTATGGCGACCTCTTGTATATGTATGCCCCTGCAAATTGTCTGCGCTCTCTGGTCAGCGTGTATCATGGTGCCTTAAGGTTTGTCACCGGATGTAAAGCCCTCACTCACTACTGCACTTTATATGCCCAAGTTGAGTGGCCATCTCTGGCAGCACGCCGCCTTATACATTGGCAAATTTTTATTTATAAAGTCATTTTGGGTCTGCTCCCACTCTATTTATGTAACTATCTCTCCAAATCTCAAAGCAATTACCGCCTACGTTCCAATGAGTTTTATTTATTAAATGTGCCCAAAGTTAATACCGAACTTGGTAAGCACTGCTTTAAGTATGCTGCACCTGCTGCTTGGAACGCACTGCAGAAAACTCTGAAGTTAAAGGAGCTGATCAACCTGGGATCTTTGAAAACTCATGTGAGAGAAATTGGAGCAGCTTCATATCGGACTTGTTCTTGTTTTAATGTGAATCCAAACTTTTAGTCCTGTTGCTTTTATCTTGTATTGTATTTTATCTGAATATTGTGTAATTTCTGTGTCATGTATGTAACTTTTCTGCTGCTGTCTTGGCCAGGCTTCCCTTGAAAAAGAGGCCATTGTGTCTCAATGGGACCGACCTGGTTAAATAAAGGCAAATAAAAAATTAAAAAAAAATTAAAAAAAAGTTCAGTCAAGAAGTGGAGCCGGCGCACCGGAGCTCCGACGGGGTATCACTGAAAGTCCTCTCTTTCACCCCGGAGGCAGTCACTGGAGCTGTAGGCTCGCGGTAGAGATCGATGATAATATCCACAAGGACAGGTAATCCACAGAGGTCCAGATCTCTCAGGAAACGCCACTGGAAGCAAGTTCACAGGTAAAGTCAGTAATCCAACAATAGGAAATAATCCACCAAAAACGGGAGAAACGGACAAGTAAATCCAACAGGACTCGAGCGAGAACCCACAGGAACAACACTACACAAGTGTACATACGGCACGAACTCGCACCGGAGTTCAGGAATTGGTGGCCTTAAATCTCCTCCCAGATGAACTGGAGACTGCAGGTGTGTGATGAGTAACGAGTCTCAGGTGTGTAGGGGACTGCGCCTTGCCTGCTCCCGACGTAGAGCGCGCAGCTCTCTGGCAGCGCTCTTAGAGGTGCTGGGCGTGTCCTCCTGAGGGAGACTGGGCTGCAGCGTAGCAGGTGTAGACCCAACAGGATCACTGAGATAATGCATCAAAATCCAAATTTTGTTTTCCAGCCCTATACCTGAGTTGAAAAGTGAAGGTGGAAAGACTAGAGAGCCACCTATAACCTGTTGCGTCAAGCTTTGCAGATGTTAAAACATGTCAGCAGGCTGCTGTCAGTCACCAATGTGAAGTCTGTACCGTAAAAATAATCAGAAAACTTTTCTGTTACAGCCCAAGAACCAAGAATTCCAGTTTGTGAGCAGGGTATTTCCTCTTTCTTCCTGAAGGCCCACGACTTGCAAAAGCTATGACTCTTGGCTGTCCATCCTGTATCAGATACAGTGCAGCCCCAAGGCCGATGGTGCTGGCATCCATATGAAGGATGTGTGGAAGTTGGGGATCTGCAAAACCCGGAATTGGTGCTGATGTCAGCTTTGAGATTATCTGATCAAATGCCTCTTGGCATTGGAGGGTCCATCGCTGCCCAAAAGGCTCTTTTGGATGGTGATACTCTGAACATCATCTTTTGTCCTAGATTTCTTATTTCTCTTCCGAAATGGTGCATAACCAAATGTTAGCCCACTAAGTGGTTTGACTATGTGGGAGTACTCCTGAATGAACAGTCGATAATACCCGGCAAATCCCAAAAAGGACTGGAGCTCTTTCAGATTGGTGGGGATTGGCCAGGTTTTCAGAGCCTCGACCTTCTGTGGATCAGTCTCCATGGCCCTTTCAGGGACAACTTGGCCAAGGTATTTTTCCAAGGTCTGAAAAAATTTGCACTTCTCTGGTGCTAATTTAAGGCCGTAATCCATCAACCATTGTAAAACATACCTCAGATGTTGCTCATGTTCCTCCAGAGAGGATGAGAAGATGATAAGGTCATCAATGAACACTAAGATCTCTTTAAGGTTCATGTCCCTGACACATTTCTCCATGAGCCTTTGGAAAGTTGATGGGGCATTTGTAATACCCTGAGGCATTCTATTGAATTCCCAAAAACCTAGAGGGCAAACAAATGCAGTTTTCTGTTTGGCAGCTTCCTCTATTTCAACCAGATAGTACCCTGACTTCAGGTCCAGAATAGAGAACCACTTCAACCCAGAGAGGGCAGAAAAGGCCTCTTAGTTTAGGGAGCATGTAGGCATCTTTAATGGTCTGAAGGTTGGGTTTCCGGTAGTCTACACACAGACGTACTGAGCCATTCTTTTTTCCGGACAATGACAATGCTCCCCCATTGTTCCCATGACTGTCAGATGTGTTTGACAAATGGGGCATCCGATTCCCTTATGAGTCAGTAAGTTCCTGAAGGTGTTTTCTTACAGCATCCAAATCATTGGGATGTATAAGAGGTGCCCTATGTTTAAAAGGTGATTTATCACTGAGCTTAATACAATGTTTGACTTTGTCAGTATGTCCAAAATCAAGCTTGTGTTTGGAAAATACATCTGGCATGGAGTTCAACATGTTTGTAACTCTCTTTTTCCATTTAGGGGAGATGGGAGAGTCCCCAAACTCAAAGCTCAGTTTTGTGGAATGCTTTGCTTTTACATCAGAAGGTTCTGGCCCCTTGACAACCTGCTCTTTGTGAAATACTTGCATTACCGCAATAACATCTGCCAAGGCTGTCTTATGGGGTATAAGAATGTCATGATCTGTTTCATTTTTTTAACACTACAGGGAGCAAACAGGGCTGTTTTCTTGGCAACCTTACCAAGCTAGATAAGACCAGCAAGCCACTTGGTAAGGAAGATGCTGTTGGCTGTTCAATGGCAACATCTTTTAGAAGGTGAGCACTGGAGATATTAAATAAGCCTTCAAGAACTAAGGTCTGTCCCGCAGGGACAACTTCAGGCAGCTTCCCAACCATTTTTGCCAAACCCAGACTGCTGCTGTTGGACCCTTTCTGATGTGTTTCAAGAATTTTGAGAACAGCTCGATAGCCATGTAGCAGTGGCTGGAATGGAGAAAGTTTTTGGTAATCTGCATAGAGGACGTCAAGAGTGTTGGTGCCAATAAGCACCTGCTCTTGGCCAGTAGAAGGAAGGTGAGGAATAACTAATGCCAAGGTGTTAATTTCAATCTCAGTCCCAACAAAATCTTTAGGGAAGGTGATAGGAAGCCCAGTGTAACCCAAATAGGGGACTGACTGGCCATTTGCATCCTCAACCTCAAGAAGATTGTTGAGGGGATTGATTGCTAAATCTGCAAGATGTGGCTCATAAAAGGATTGGAGTACAGTGGTCAGCTGTGACCCTTTATCTAAGAGGCAGCTTGTTTTTTTGCCAGCAATAATAATCTGAGCTGTAGTTTTAGCTTCTACAAGCCCCTTAGGTATCAGAGGCCCTCCAACTTTGGTATTCTTAGGGGCAGGCTCTTCAGGATTGGGACTGGACTTAATTGTCACTCCGATATGTCCATCTATGGAAGTGGATATCAGTTTAAATGGGTTTCAGTTTCCAGTGCATTAGAAGCTTCCCATGCAGTCTGTTTCTCTCTTAGTTGTTTTTTCTTAGCTGCCACCAGGGAAGGATTTGGGCTGTTACCACAGCATGAAGCAACATGACCATCCTCCCCACACTGAAAACAATACCACGGCCGTGGTTTGCTGTTAGTTTTAACAGCTGGGGTTGGCCGACCTGTCAAATTTCTCTTCCCTAACTGTGCCTCAACTTTAGCATTAGAGGCAAGAGGTTTTGTCTCCTATTGTCTCTGTGGTTTCTGTTTGTGACTCTCAGATGACATGCTGCTAAGATGGGCACTGAGGTCAGCAACTTGTTTCTTCAACACCTCAATTTCAAAGTTGTGAACTGAATTGGTGGCGACATGCACTGTCTGCAGATGTGACATGACGCGCTGCTTATTAGCACTATAGGCAGGCTTAGCAACGCCCAAGTGCTGCTACATATGACAAATTTTTGCAGCCTGTTTGTCCTCCTCTGTTCTAAGCATCAACAACAACTCTGCAAAGGACGGTGGGCTCCCTTTTCTCGTTTTCTAGTTGGAGATCTATTATCAAGGCATTCTCCCAGCAGCCCTGGCAGAACTGTTTCAAAAGTTGCTGATCAAAGTCCTGAGAAGACACACTGCCACGTCTCATAGCTGTACTTAATGCCGCATGCAATCTTTGCAGGAAAACAGATGGCCTCTCTCCCTCATTCTGAAGTGTGTTCATGAATCTAGCATAGAGTTCATCACCATCTTCAACTGCAGCTGCAGAGTCAAGCATCTCAAGGTACATTGAGGGACTAGCCTCTGTGTCTAAATGTTTAATCATTTCAGAAGCAGGAGGGAGCAAACTGTCAAGTATGCGATGTGCACAGTGTAAGTCGGAAACCGAAAGATCTTTAATGAGAACTTCAACACTAGCTCACCACTGCCTCATTGTTGGGGCGCAGACATTTTCCTGAGAAGCTGTAGAGTCTACCTGGTGTGGTGGACAGTGGTGAGCTCTCACTACTACGCACAACATGTCCAACCACCACACGCTAAATGCTGGGTGGATTTACATCAATAACAGGTTGGGTGGTACCACCGGCTAAAACTGAGGAGGCTAGTGACGAGGAGAAATCGTCAGGTTTTTACTAAAAGACTGGGGTTGATCATTGGGAGATTTTAAGACTGCAGGATTGGGAAGAGTCAGCGACTGAAAGATGGGAGACGAAACATCTCCCTGAACACGTGGTTCTGACTGTGGGCTTTGCTCAACTGAGGAATCGCAACAAACCTGAGAAGTAGCAATAGACAAAGAAAAGGTGGAGACTTCTTCTTTCAGCATCTGCTCTACTGATTTCCACTCAATCTGGCTATTCAACCAGCTGTTTCATGTAAGTCTTGGATGCTTTACCTCGAGCATCCTGGGTGTAAACACTAGTTAAGGTCTTGACTTCATAGACAATGCCAGGCTGGTTTGAGCTTGGAACTTTAAAAGGGAAGAGTGGTTCTGATGCTTGCATGGCAGTGTCATAACTAAACTCAACAATCATGTGTTTGTGGAAATCTGACTTGTGGTCATCTATGCAGAGATAACGGCTAATCGAACCATATTTCTGAAGGAAGACTGACACCTCATCACTTTCTGTCAGCGCTAACCCACTTACCACAAGAACAAGAGAAATGCTAGAAGGACCAGTAGGTTTGACTACAGGAGCACTGTGAAGGGTTTAAATGACACACTGAAGCAATGGTGTGACTTTGAATTTATGCCGGCTTTATATTGAAAATGTCAACAACAAAAAACAAACGGTTACGACAAAAAATTACGTGCTGGCATCATATGCAATGACATCAGAGGTAGTATTCCAATAATCCAGTTTTTTTGCCAATCTTTCCTCACAGGAATGTTTCACAGCCTGCAATTCTGGGTTGCACAGGATTCAGGCTGATGGAATGTAATTCAGTTTCTGTCACAACCAACCTTCTTTGGAAAAAGGATGATTTCCTTAGTACCCAGACACAGTCCCCCAAAAAATGGAAAAATTAATAAATTAAACGAGTCCAAAATTAAAGCACTGGCCTACCCACAGTAGGTCACAGAAAATTATGATCACAGGAGAAAATGGTGTCTCTTTCCAATAGATCCAGGTGTGAGGCTCGCCATCAAGTCCATAGGTGAATCCACTTCAGAATCAACCATTAGGGAAAATTGGGGGGAAGGAAAAAACATGACCTGTCGATAGACAGGTTCAGAAAATCTCCTATGAATTAACATCTTTTTTTCACAGCATTTTCAACTCATCTTAATTTACATTCTGTTATTGATATCTACAGACATCAATTTGGAACTGAAATATGCAAACATCAAAATATTTAAGAATTTTTAACAGTACAATTCCTTAATATAAATATACACATGAAATCCTTTCAATAAGGTTATTTCACAAATTTAAATCACTGAAAAAAACTTTACAAGTACATACCAAACAGCTATGCATCAATTGAGTTTGAGCACCACATATTTCTCTACAATGAAAGTGCAAAAATATAAAATGAAAACTCTTAGTGACAAACAACCATCATGCTCACCGAATTCTTTGCATGGATTGAGCTCAGTCACATAATATAATGACACCCAGGCTAACCACGGAATTCTTCCTTCTTTGAACGAGAGCAGAACAAACTCTATATGGAGTTCAAGCACAAGTTTCAGGTGCTTTTCATCCAACAACTAGAAAAGTACTCTGAGAGCGCAGACCTCCACCAAGTGTAACAATTCCCCCATATAGCGATTTACAGATCGCGATAAAATCCGCGTTGTGGATCAGATCCGGATCAGCCTTTGAAATTTGATAGTGGTTCCCATTGTCAATCTGTGAGTGAAATTTCATGAGTTTTGGAGAATAACCACTGACCGCAACGTTATCGAAAATTTAAAAATTGATCCAGAATCCAGGATTTCTTCCGGATTACACCCAAAATGAAATCAGTTCTTCCTTTTCACATTTCTGACAACTACTGAACATTTCCTCAAAATTCATCCATAACCTTTTGCGTTATCTTGTACACAGACAGACAGACAGAAAAACGCCACCGAAAACATAACCTCCTTGGCGGAGGTAATGAACTCTTTTTTCAGCAACGCAGCTCAAACATGACGATCTCTGTCGGCGCGGCAAAAAAGTAACAAACACTCTGACCCGCAACAGGAAATAGATGGGTGGAACTAATCGGCACGAGAAATATAATTGATTTTTGATTTGATTTGATTTGATTTGGATCTCATTGGATATCATTAAATGATATTATGGGGGTTACACCCAGCTCTAGAGGACAAATCCACAAGCTGGTTATAGGGACGTCAGAGGCACTGAAACAGAACAACACAAACGCCAAGACTTCAGAACCAGAACCATGGAGCCACAAGACAACCACAGCCTAAATCAGGCCACGTGTAGACCATAACTCACCCGCCTGGCTAACCATTAGTAGGCCCCAACCTAGAGAGAAAACACAGTCACACAGACAAAAGGCAGGAGACAGCTAAGCCCTTAACTTTAGTCTCAAACCCAAAAATGCTTTAATTTGGTCTGATGTGATCAATCCCCAATTTGCTATCGCATAATATTTAAACTTGTTAGGATTTCATAATGAACTCAGAAGATCCTTTAACTGTTAAAGCTAAACTTTATTGCTTGTAGGAATGCTGGCTGCTTTTTATGACCGTGAGTCCTCAGTTTTACTGCTGTGGGTCTTTATGACGTAACAACTGGGACATCCTGACTTCCCAATCTGCTGATTTCCAAGGAAGTTTATGACTAGCATAGATAAACAAATTTTAGTGACACAATAGCATGTGTCTGGACCTGTGATTCAAAGCTGTTGGTCATTTGGATTTTGAGACAAAGGACAATTACACATAAGAATGCGAGGACCCGGCTTTCTGGAGTTAAAAAAGGAGACAGTCCAACATTCTGTGTGCATTGTCCACAACAGCACCTGTGTGACGTTGGGGGACAGCGCACACACGGACGTGAGATTCACCAGCCACCCACAAACGCACCGCTTACTAACAGAATCAATGTCCACTTCGTGGCGAAGCCAGAGCAGGAACTAGAGGTGGGCAGATCAATCCAAATATCGATGATATCGATACCAACTTTGGTGTTGGTATCGAATGATACTTGTGTAAAAAGATCGATCCTCAAGCTTTATTTTTCTCTCCCACAAGCACTGACTGATGTGAAGTGCGAATTTATTGGTCTGTTTCTGACACGCTGTCACTGTGTCCCCCCCCCCCCCCCTCCCCTCTCGTCTCGTCTTTTGACGTTGCACTGTCACTTGGCCCAGCTGCGGCAACCAAACAAGCATGCAGGTAGATTCAGCCTGGCCCCTCCCCCTAGCCCCGCTGTATTTTAATCCCAAAAACGAAACAATGGCAAGTTGTGTAGTTTGTAAAAAGGCTGTAAAATACAGTGGACACACAACAAATGTATTTAAGCACATGAAAAACCATGCACAAGAAAATGAAGAGCTGCAGAAATGGATAGAGAAGGAGAGACATCCCCCATTCCTGGACAGACTGTCAAGCCTGAGACAGAAGTCACTGCCAGACGCCGTTATGTCCAACAGGTAGGATCCAGGTAGATCAGAGCGGTCATCTTCAGCATCAGTTCATACTTTCAACTTTCAAAGTACATGTTACTTAAGTCATATGTTACTGGAGCCAACTCAAAAGATATAATTAAGACCTTGAAATAACCTAGTACATGTCATGTATCCCATTGAAAGGTGTTATCTAAGATAAAATAACATTAGATAATCCTTTATTTATCCCACAATGGAGACATCTATCGAGTTAAAGCAACAGGAAAGGGCACAGTGCAAACAAAATTACACAAGTGTTGAAAGATATAATATCATAAGAGGCGGACGAGAAAAAAAACATTATGAACAGAATAATTTAACTCCAGGGAATATTTACACAAAAATGTTAATAGTGATAAAATATTTTAAAGTCACCTATAAAGTTTGCTGAAATTCTATCCTAGGTTTTAACAAAAAACTCTAAAGACAAAAATAACAAAAACACCAAAATATCACCAGTTTCATGATAGATCAAGCTTAACATGAAAAAGTATCGGTATTGGTATAGGTATCGGCAATACTGGCCCCGTTTACTTGGTATCGGATCGATACCCAAATTCCCACTATCGCCCAGCTCTAGCAGGAACTCCGCTGCACACATGGAAGCTGAACAAGTTCCACTCCACTGATGGAGAACTATACTAAATCTGAAAATATTCAAAGCTTCAGAAGCAGACTGGACCACCAACCAACAAACAAACAACTCTTTAAATAAACAAACCTGAACCGTCTCGCCCGGGACCATTCCATGAGCCGCTGCTTCAACCTAATATTAGCAAATAACAAATAACGGCCGTCAAACTTGTCCCTCAATTTGACTTTCTAAGAATCGGGACAGTACTTGCCCTTACCAGGAGCACGCATTTTTGAGACTGAGGGTTGAGATGGAGGGTTAAGGGAGGAATTGGAATTCACCCAAACTATACAACTCACGACTACTAACGTTGCTATGAGCTTTCTAGTCCGATGATCTGAAAATGAATGGGAAGATGAGAGTAAAATTTAGAAATGATTTATCTGAACAAAGTGGTGAAACATTTTAAATAATGTGTGAGCTCATTAAAGCCCGGAAGGCTGTTTGTGTCCTGTCAGGAGTTTAATTGCACTCAAAGCAACTATTATACTTTTATGTAGCCTTTGTCATATTAATCATTAATGATGTAGCAACACAGTTTTGAATGACAGGGTCCAAGTTGAAACAGGTGTTTCTGAGTCTAGGAAATTCAGAAATTTCTGGAGCTATCATTTTCTATTTGTGTGATTCAATAAACATGCTTAAGGCATTTCAATAAAGTTCAGTGTTTGCATTATTCAATTTTTTAACACCAATTTTTACATTTTTACTGCAAATGAATAATGGCTCCCAATATCGGTTATTGGCCTCCTCTAGCTACTAATAATCGGTATCGGTATCGGTCCTGATAAACCCATATCAGTCGGTCTCTAGTTAAAGCAGTCCGTGCTGTGTGTGCACAGACTGCTTCGCTGGACACCCCTTACCCTCCTCCCTCTCCCATCTCCGATGTCTTAGTCTAAGTTTGTTATGCTTACTTTTGTGCTGAGGTTTTTTGTGAATCCCACAACATGCCCCTCTGATCAAGGACATGTTGTGTGAGACACCTTCTTTTATCCTCTCACCACTCTCCCCATGTGATCGTATTTTCTTCTGATAAGTAGGCAGCGCCGTTACATGGCTGCAGCCCCAGACACCGTCGACTCCTGTCCAATATGTTGTTGTTTATTTCTGTATGTTTTCTTGGACGATGTACTGGAAATATAATTTCACTGTGTTTGGACGCTGGCTCAGTGACAATAAAACTCATTCAATTCATTCATTCATTCATTCATTCATTCATTCAATTCATTCAAATTTGTCTTAGTTCATGTTAAAATTTAATATTTTGTTAATTATAGGTCATTTCTCATCGTGTTAAAAGCTCTGTTTAAATATCTGTTTCTCCTTTATCTATGCAGTCAAATCATAGTGACATTTCTTTTTCCTCTTACTCAGAGAAAGACTCCTTTAAAACAGTGACTATTTATTGAGTGGAAATAAATTAAATCAAATCAAATTAGAATGATTCTTTAAATACACCTAAGAAAATGTGTTATTTTGTTGTGATCTGTGTGTTCACAAATCTCAATAATTACAGGGCTTAAAGTACTCCCGCACTGTGCTGGATCTCTGGCGTTTGACTATGTTTCAGGAACAAAAACACACACAAATCCGTTATCTCTGAGTGGTCTTGAACACAGCATCTGAGGTGAGCCAGTGGTTGTTGGAATGGAGGCAACAAGTGTCTCTGGGCATGGATAGAGGAGAAGGGCAGAGACGGTTAGTCGTTTGGGTACCAGAAGCCAAGGGAGCCTGGTACCTGTTTTTGTGTGTTGTGGTCCAAGAAGCTAGTCTATGCAACTAGCGGCAAAAAACCTCTTCAACATCACGAATGAGACGCCGGCCGTAAAGCAGCAGTCCACGCGCTCCAACACAAACCGTTAACCGGGACATAGCGGCCCCGATGACTCATCAATTTGTGACTTGAAAATACATTTGTGCTCGCTTATTGCAGAACATGATTTGTCATTAACGATCGCTCAACTGCTCGTACATCTGTGTAAAAAAGTAGATGTTGATAAAAACGCTTTAAAAAAACTGCCTGATTCCAGTCAGCAGGCCAGTTATATGAACAAACATGACACAGCACCAGAGTTCTAGAAACGTCTGTTTCTAGAAAGTTCTAGAAACATCTGTGTTTTATGTAAAAACCTTGAATTGTCTTGTACACAAAATGTGCTATACAAATAAACTTGCCTTGCCTTGTCTGATCAGCTCAAAGGATATAGGTTTTCTCTGAATGTTAATGAAGCAACTACCCAAAACATGGAAAAAATACTGAATGTAATGGTTCACTTTTTTGATGATTATGATAATGCATCCAGAGGAATAACAGAACTGCCTCTGCAAATATGTTAAAGAGGAGATGAGTCAAGACCAAATGGAATGTGTTTCCTATTAATTTACCATTGTTTTAAACAAAAATTATAGAAAAGTTGTTTTTTTGTACTAATTGAATTAATGGTGATGGTGGTTGGCTTGTCCTGTACCTTAATGGTGAGGGGCTGAGACCTGGCTTATGAGTTTATTGGGGTTCCAATGCGCACCTGTGTTCTCCATCACTTTAACTCAGTCAGGAACTTGAGTTGTTGTCTGTCCCACAGGAACTGTGTGAATGACACCTGTGCCTCTCTATGGGGTTTATGACTGATTAGGAATTTGTGGAGGACTGTTAGGGCCTGGACTGAATGTCCACAGGCTTGATATCATTATGACAATGATGGCGTTTATTATGGCAGTAATATTAACAGCTTTTCCCTATTCCACCTGGGAACATTGCCAGAGTCAAGAGACTGGTGTCTAGACCGAATTTCTCTACAGACCATGAATGAGTCAATGGATCAATAATGCAAAGTATCCTGAAAGAAAAAAGACGCATTTACAGTTAGAGGAACTCGCTGTCACAGCCAGCTCCCAACCTGTAGATTATAAGATCGCAGTGCAGGTACCAAACACAATAACAAACACAATAACAGAATCCACGGACATAAAGCAAGACAACATCAAACAGAGGCCAAGGGGCGGTGATTCTCAGATCAGGAGCCACCTAGACTGCACCTGCAAAGGACAAGCATCAATTCAAGCCAAATCTCCTAAATCTGGCCAAAAGAAGAGAATCATTGAATCACAAGAGCATAAGAAGAAAAATCAATAACATAAAATAAGCATCAAAATAACCAATAAGGAAACAAAACAAAAGGATCGTGCAGACAAAATATTTTCAGTTGTCATACATACATCTAACTAGGACTATTTCCAGCCTGGATTGGAGTATCGTCAGAGACAAAGCTTCACATCTTCATTTTAGGATCAATCCAGATTCCCAGGAGCACAAAACTGAAACACAGCTCCACCTCGCATCAGCCATCTCAAAGTCTATTCTCTGAGTGACCAGAAGCCAGCGGAGAGACCTCAGGACTGGACCGGTACGGTCGCATGTCCTGGTTTCAGATTAAGAAAAGAGCAGTGGAGACACCGCTCAGCAGATCATGTTGGTGTCCCCCTGCAGCGTAGGCCTATAGCAGCATAGCTATGATGAAGCTGTGATCTAGATGAGCCTTCTCTAGTTTTAGCTCCAACAACTATGGCTATAACTATTAGCCCTTACACACTATTGTTTAGACTAACTGTAGACTTTACTAAACAGAAATGTTTTCAATTTAGTTTTAAAAATGGAGGTGGTGTCAGTCTCCTTAACCAAAATTGGTAGCTGGTTCCATAATAAAGATGCCTGCTAACCGAAGGCCTGTCCTCCAAATCCACTTTTAGATATTCTAGGAACGACGAGTAATCCTAGACTCTGAGGGCTGAGAGCTCTATTAGGAGGATAACGTGCTATTGGGTCTTGTAAATGACAAGGAGATAGGCCTTTATATGTGAGAAGCAGAATTTTAAACTCAATTTGAAATTTCACGGGAAGCCAATGGAGGGAGGCTAACACAGGAGAGACGTGATCTCCCTTATGGATTCCTGTCAGCACCCTCACTGCTGCGTTCTGGATAGGTTGGGGGCTATTCAGCAAGCTTTTCGGACATCCTGCTAACAACGAATTACAACAATCCAGTCTAGAACTGACAATCGCGTGGATACATTTTTCAGTATCACCCTGGGAGAGGATGCTCCTAATCTAATTTTATCTTATCTTACATTTCGGAAATAAAAAAAGGCTGTCCTGCAAACCTGATTAATATGCTGCTTAAATGACATATCCTGATCAAAAATGTCTCCAAGTTTTGTCATAGCTGTCCTGGAAGCCAGCGTGAACCTAGGTAACCCTAACCCTCAGGTGTTTGGGACCTGGTGTTTTATCCTAATTTAGAAGCAAAAAGTTAGAGGACATCCAGGATTTAATGTCATTAAGACACCATGAAGTATGGCCAACGGTTTTGCTTCCTCTGGTTTCATGGATAAGTACAATTGCGTATCATCAGCGTAGCAATGAAAGTTTATGCTGTGGTTCTGGATAATTTTTCCCAAGGGCAGCATGATAAAGTGAAAAGGATTGGTCCCAGCACTGAACCTTGTGAGACGCCACAGCAGACCCTAGTCTGTGCAAAAGAAACGTCATTAACATGGATGAACTGTAACCTGTCACATAAGTATCACTTAAACCAGCCTAATGCTGTCCCTTTAATTCAGTGTGCTCTAATCTATGCAGCAAAAGGCCGTGATCAACGGTATCAAAAGCAGCACTGAGGTCCAACAGAACAAGGACAGAAACTAATCCATTGTCTGAGGCCATGAGGAGGTCGTTGGAGACTCTAATCAGTGCAGCTTCTGTGCTGTGATGAGTTCTAAACCCTGACTGAAAAACTTTAACTAGATCATTTTTATGCAGGTGTTCTCCTAAATGGCTTGCAACTATTTTTTCCACAATTTTAGAGATAAATAGAAGGTTGGATATTGGTCTATAGTTTGCCAAAATGTCCGGATCAAGAGATGGTTTCTTAAGCAGAGGTTTTATAACTGCAACTTTAAAAACCTGTGGTAGGGGAGATTGGGGTAATGTGAGACGGTCTTTACTCCCCCCTGCCCTCTAAGCAAGCTAAATTGATGTGTCTATAAAACTAACACATTTTTCTTTAATTTAGGATGTTTCCTAAAGACAGAATCCATCAGAATGTTTGCTGGACTAAAGACGGTGAAAATGGGATTGTTTTTATAAAAAGAGGTCAAGTGTCTCATTTTACCCTAGCTATGGGGTAAACTGAGACAAAGCCCAGATTTCAAGGGGGTAAAGCGGGCCAGCGTGGGGTAAAACGATCCACCCTGGGGTAAAGTAATCTCCTTATTTTTTTCAACCACTCTGGAGGTGACTGAACAAACACAAATAATGCAAATTATCATTCAAAAAATGTTTTATTAGACTTAGAGGAAAATAACCACTTCCACGGTAGGGGAAACTCAGATTACATCCACTCACGTCCTCGGGATTAGCTCCGATTTTTAACCCTTCCTTTGCAGTTCCTCATCAGTCTCTTACGTGTCTTTTCAAAAGCTCTGGATCGGCTCACCCTTTTCTGCCCTCTTTTGCACTTCCTCTACAGCCTGCTACGTCTTTCTTCTAAAGCCCTTTCGAGTGCCTGCATCTCAGGAGTGTCGGTGAGGACAGCGGTCTTCACGCGCCTCCGTCTGGTTTGTTTTCTGGGGGTGAACTTTGGAAGCGTGATAATTTCCTATGGAGGGACATAACCAGGCCGATTAGTTAAAGGTCCTGTCAGCTGGCGCGGGAGCAGGCGAATTCGTACGGGAGGCTGCGTTATCTGCAGCAGGAGGAGGGTCATCTTCAGGTGGATCATCTGCAGGGTGCAGGCCTTCAATACCTTCTCCCGGAGGTGGAGCATCTCCGGTGGCAGGCTGTAGTTCAGGGTTTGGCTGGTCTGACGGAATGGATGGTGCAAACACTTCATCCGGGAAAATGTCACTATTGTCTTCGAAAATCCCAGTGGACCTAAACCCAGAAGTCACGTTTTGTGGTGTCACAGTTGTCATAAAGGCTTGACTCACAAGTCCTGCAACCTGGTAGATGGTGACTGTTTTGCCAGGATTCGATTGCATCTACCCATTGAGAGCCTGGCTGTATTGGGCTTTGAACGGACCGTACACAGCCACATCAGGAGGCTGCATGCGATGGGATATGTGAGGTGAAAGAGTGAGCATAACGATACCATTGCTCCTGGCGATTTCTACTGCCCTGAGTGATATGTGAGCTTTAAGATTGTCCATGATGAGAAACATGGGGGGGTGGTCAGGTGAACAGTAAGTGTGGTTTATCAGGTGGCCGAGAAACTCGGCCCAGCTATCTTCATTCATCCATCCTGTTCTGGTAGATGTACCTTTTGCTCCTGGAGGTGCATTGATCATGAAGCAGTCTTTAAACTTTACTCTGGGAAAGACCAGCATCGAAGGTGCAGTGTCACCAGCAGCATTAACAGCACAGACCAGAGTTACCAGTTCCCCTCTCTCGGCCGATGTGATGGAACCAACTTGCCTTTTCCCTCTTTGTGTCACCACCTGAAACAGACAGAAAGTTCAGAATTAATGGCATGTTTGATCTGTAGATTACATACAGAGCTCCAGCAGGGTCCTGGAGGTGGATGAGAGGCTGCTGGCTCCATCGCTTATCCGATCAGAGCAACATTCTCGGCCTTGCTCGCTCGGAGGTCCCGCCAGGCCTGTTTATTACATTATTAGAAGATACATATGTCAGCCTTGTGTGTGCGTTTATCTCACCTGGTGAGGCCTTTGTACCTGTTCCCAGTTTTGTCCACATTAAAAATCACGTGTGGGGGGAATTTATGCCTGTTAAAGATAAGGAGAAACAGAATCTAAACTACTTAATTTTAGAGAATAAAACACGTGCATTGGAACAATAAATTCACCCACCTGTCCATGACTACTGCCAGATTATCATAGATCTCCCCAACAGTCGTTCTATTGAAGCCAGTGGCGTTTCAGAGGGATATGGCTTCTGGAGTTCGGACAGAAAGCCGGCGACGTGCTAGAAAGCTGCAGAACCACTCTGGACCTGAACCAGAACCACTCTGGACCTGAACCAGAACCACTCTGGACCTGCAGACTGTGTCTCCTTCCAGTTGGCAGGCATGAGGACATGGTTCTTGTCTGCATGGGGACATAGTTCTTGTCTGCATGGGGACATGGCTCTTGTCTGCATGGGGATATGGTTCTTGTCTGCATGAGGACATGGTTCTTGTCTGCATGGAGACATGGTTCTTGTCAGCATGGGGACATTGTTGTTGTCTGCACACTCAAAGGCCAGTATGGGACACTTAGCTGGAGAGAGACCATAGGACTGTTCAAGTTCTTTCAGGTGTTTGGCAAGTTCCTCCTCCATCTCATCTGTGAAAATTCTCGTTGCCATGGCTACTGAGTCCCAGCCCACAGTACCACAGTCCAGGCCCAGCTGCTTCTTTGTTATAAATCTAAGGAGGCTCGATTTGTCAATATTTGGCTCCTTTGAAACACATCTTAAGAGCCTCTTTTTCTCCATAACCTCAGTGGTCCCAGGTTGTCTTCCTGTTGGATTTCCTTGGTATGATGGATTTTTCATACTGTTTAAGACACAAAAAAACAAAGCTTATTTTTTGTCTCACTTTGCCTCCAGGGGAAAAGTGAAGCAGCGTCTTACTTTTCCCCATGGCAATTGTCTCACTTTAACCCTCCACCACTTTTTTATTAAAACTTCTCTGCAGACTTCAGGCCAATCTTTGGCTCGTAGCACCGCATCATTTTAAAAGGCGATAGTTCAACAATATACATGATATGAGTTTGTCCGCTTGAATCAACTACTTCTAGCACCAGAGTTAATTATTGTGAAAACCAAAAAATGTACTTTTACATCCCAAAAATGTATTTTTTTTTTGTACAAAACACATGCTTACCAAAACACAGCGGAGTCACACTCTTCCTGGCCATGGTGAAAAGGATGCGCCTTGGTAATCAGCTGCTCAAATGACTACAGCTGCATCCTGTTTCTTAGATACAGGGGGTGTGTCACATTACCCAGTGTCTCACAATACTCCATTCTACCCGACATATCCTGATTGTAAAGATAGGTAAATCTGAATCCAAAACTGACATACCAATAAAGGACATGACATGAGCAGTCGAGTTGGGATGGGGTCCAACAGACATGTAGATGGTTTAGCTTTGCTGATAGTTGAGGTCAACTCAGAGAGGCCTACAGGAGAAAAACAGTCCAGAGTCAAATCAGAACCAGAAGAAATTAGCAACGCTGCAGGGACATCCACAGCTGTCAACAGTTGGGCTTGGCTGACCTCATCTCTAATTATATTCCCACAATACAAGCTCATAAAGTCTTCATTACTAAGAGTAGCAGGAATGCATGGACCAACAGAGTTGTGACTCTTTGTCAGCCTGGCTACAGTGCTAAACAGAAAACATGGATTATATTTGTTCTCTTCTATTAATGATAAATAATCATATGTTTTAGCTCTGCATAGTGCTCTTTTGTAGAGTATTAAACTATATTTCCAGGCACGATGGGAGTCCACAGATTTACAAGAGTACCACCTCCTTTCCATTTTTCATGCTTTCTGCTTCAGCATGCAAATGCATGCAGAATGCGAATTATACCAGGGAGCTGAGCTCTTATGGTCAGAGAGCCTCTTCCTCAGAGGAGCAACAGCATCCAGGGCTGAATGTAAAATATCGGCAGTACTGTTAACAAGGTAATCAATATCTGCCGGAGTAAAATTCAATCACATCCCCAGGGAGGCGGGGGACATTGAGTCCGAATGGGCCATGTTCCGCGCCTCCATTGCTGAAGCGGCTGACCGGAGCTGTGGCCGTAAGGTCATCGGTGCCTGTCGTGGCGGCAATCCTCGAACTCGGTGGTGGATATCTCGGGTGAGAGAGGCCGTCAGACTGAAGAAGGAGTCCTACTGGGCTTGGTTAGCTTGTGGGACTCCGGAATCAGCAGACAGGTATCGGCAGGCCAAGCGGGTGGCGGCTTTGGTGGTCTCTGAGGCAAAAAACTCGGGTGTGGGAGGAGTTCGGGGAGGCCATGGAAAAAGACTTTTGATCGGCTCCACGGAGATTCTGGCAAACCGTCAGATGGCTCAGGCGGAGAATGCAGTGCTTTACCAACACTGTGTATAGTGGGGGTGGGGTGCTGCTGACCTCGACCGGAGATGTCGTTCGGCGGTGGAAGGAATACTTCGAGGACCTTCTCAATCCCACCAACATGTCATCTGTGGAGGATACTGAGCCTGTGGACTTAGAGTTGGACTCTTTCATTACCGGAGCTGAGGTCACTGAGGTAGTTAAGAAGCTGCACAGTGGCTGGGCTCCGGGGGTGGACGAGATCCGCCCTGATTTCCTGAAGGCTCTGGATGTTGTAGGACTGTCTTGGGTGACACGTCTCTGCAACATCGCATGGAAATGGGGGGCAGTACCTCTGGATTGGCAGACTGGGGTAGTGGTTCCTTTCTTTAAGAAGGGGGACCGGAGGGTGTGTTCCAATTACAGGGGAATCACACTCCTCAGTCTCCCTGGTCAGGTCTATGCAGGGGTGCTGGAGAAGAGAGTTCGATCGATTGTCGAATCCCGGATCCAGGAGGAACAATGCGGGTTCCATCCTGGTCGTGGAACACTGGACCAGCTCTAGACCCTCACAAGGGTCCTGGAGGGAACGTGGGAATTTGCCTAACCAGTCCACATGTGTTTTGTGGACTTGGAGAAGGCATTTGACCGTGTCCCTCGGGGTGTCCTGTGGGGGGTACTCCAGGAGTATGGGGTGCTGGGCCCGTTGTTACGGGCTGTCCAGTCCCTGTACAAATGGAGTGGGAGCTTGGTTCGCATTGCTGGTTGTAAGTCGGATTCGTTTTCAGTGGGAGTTGGACTCCGCCAGGGCTGCCCTTTTTCACCGATTCTGTTCATAATGTTTATGGACAGAATTTCTAGGCGCAGCCAAGGAGCAGAAGGGTTCCGGTTCGGTGGTGTCGGGATCTCGTCTCTGCTCTTTGCAGATGATGTGGTCCTGTTGGCGCCATCGAGTGGGGATCTGCAGCTCTCGCTGGAGCGGTTCGCAGCCGAGTGTGAAGCGGCAGGGATGAGAATCAGCACCTCCAAATCTGAGACCATGGTCCTCAGTCGGAAAAGGGTAGAATGACTTTTCCAACCCTCACCTATGGTCATGAACTGTGAGTAGTGACCGAAAGAATGAGATCGCGGATACAAGCGGCGGAATTGAGTTTTCTCCGCAGGGTGGCTGGACTCTCCCTTAGAGATAAGGTGAGAAGTTCAGTCATTCGGGAGAGACTCAGAGTAGAGCCGCTGCTCCTTCACATCGAGAGGAGCCAGTTGAGGTGGTTCGGGCATCTGGTTAGGATGCCCCCCCGGCACCTCCCTGGAGAGGTGTTTTGGGCATGTCCAACTGGGAGGAGACCTAGGACCCGCTGGAGAGATTATGTCTCTCGGCTGGCCTGGGAACGCCTCGGGATTCTCCCAGAGGAGCTGGTCGAAGCGGCCGAGGGGAGGGAGGTCTGGGCCTCTCTGCTGAAGCTGCTGCCCCCGCGACCCGACTTCGGATAAGTGGAAGCTAATGGATGGATGGATGGATGGTAAAATTCAGGTCGTTGCCCTCAGCTATTCTATCATATTCCACCATAGGGAGATGAGACAGAATGACCTCCTTAAAATTATTCACAGCATCTTCAGAAAGGCATCTGCTGTAATGACACATTTCATTTTCTGTTTTAACGCCACAAATGCTGAACTCAAATGTAATTAAATAGTGGTCTGAGAGAAGAGAATTCAGCGGTGACACTAACAGGTGATGAATATCTATACCAGGGGTGTCAAACTGATCCGTGAAAGCTGTGTGGATGCAGGTTTTTGTTCCAACCATGCAGAAACACAGCTGACTCAATCAACTGAACAGGTTAAAACATTTAGTGAAGACAGCTAGTTGATTGATTAAAACAAGTCAACTGTGCTGCTGCATGGTTGGAACAAAAACCTGCAGCCACACGGCCCTTTAATGGATCAGTTTGACACCTGTGATCTATACTATAGGTAAGAACCAGATCCAGGATTTGATTAAAGCAGTGAGTCGGTTCTTTCACTTTTTGTGAGACGCCCAATGACTCTAAGAGAGATGTAAAGGCTAATTTAAAGCTGTCACTGTCAACATCCATATGAATGTTAAAGTCACCCACTATGATGACTTTGTCTGAGCTGAGCACTAAACCAGTTAAAAAATCTGAAAACTCAGACAGAAACTCCAGATAAGCACCAGCAGGTGGCCGGTACACCACCAACAAGACTGGCTTTTCTGATTTCTGGGATAGTTAGACTAAGCGTGAGGCTTTCAAATGTATTATATTTAAATTTTGGTTTTGTTTTTACTTGTAGGCTGGAGTTGTAGACAGCTGCTACTCCTCCACCTCGACCCGTACTCCGGGGAATATGATAATTAATATAACCTGGCGGCGTAGCCTCATTTAAGCTCACATACTTTCCCTCTTGTAGCCGTGTTTCTGATAAGCACAAGACATCACAACGAGTCTCAGTAAAAAGATCATTGATTAACACATTGACTGCCAGACAGCTTCACAGCAGAGAGCCTCATACTGCCAGCGTTTTGGAGCATTTTCACTGATTTTCCAAGACCCATAGAATATTGTGTTCTATGACTCTGTGAACACTGAAACCACCAACATAAAGGGTAGACTCTCTTCTTTCATCAGGAAAAAAAAGTTTGTTTCTACCTTCTTCCAATCTTAAGTAATCAGCAGTAGAACATGGGGAAGTTTCACCAAAATCACCCATTTCTGACCAAACAATAGAGAAAACGAGCTTTTTGTGAAGAGAAGCAAAACAATGAGTTTAACACAAATATTTGTTGTTTTACTGACACTTCAAACATCTGAACAGTGGTTTCCTTCTATATAACCAAAGAAAAAAAAAGGCAGAAGGTTTTTGATGGCAAAAGTAATGATTTATTTACACATATACAACATCATATAACACATTTTGACATCTTCATGCCAGACAGAGTCTTCCCCACGACACCTGGATGCACAACCTCTAAATTACAGAAATATATATATAATCAGCATAAATATATTTTTGATATTGCTGCAGTGTGGAGGTACCCCCCCCCCTTTTACACTCACCTTTCTTTGTTGCACTGCTAAACAGGTGTGGAACTGGGACCTCTGCTGGGTGCAGGAACTTAAAAATTTTTCAAGAAAATATACAATTTTGATATTAAGATTTCAAAAGGCTCTAACTTGAAAGCAGTTTGAGATAAAGATATGCTGTAATAGAGAAATATCTTCAGATAATCTCCACAATAACCAATGGGCTCATCAAAATTTGGGCTCCACTTTTGATACTCTTCCTCTTCTCTCAAGAACTCAGCCGCCATCATCATCACGGTGATTTCTGATGTGCCATTAGCAGTGTTTTTTCCCCGGCTTCTCCCTTGTTGCCAGAACTGTTTCATCCCCGCTACATTTTTCCATATTTGCGGTGTTATGAGCCTCCCGACACCTCGACCTGCTTGGCGATCACAGAATGCCTTCACCCCAGTCACGTTGAGGCGAAGCAGCCGCTATACTGTCTGCTGACTCGCCGTCACTACTGATGTCAGTTTCTGCTTCACTGGACAACTGCATGTCTTCCTTCTCTGAATCGGAGTTAGCCAGAACCTGGCAAAGTACTGGTATGGTAAACCAACCTCTCAGCATCATGAGTAAATGAAAAAAAAGAAAAAAGACTCATTCGTTCTGCTCTTGCAACGCCCTGCATTTCTCCCTGTGCTGCGCCGTGCGTCTGTGCTGGACGGTGTTTTTCAAACTAATGGTTCTCAGATTACAGACACATGTAACCCATGTTAGAATACAACATAAGAATAAATAAGTTGAAAGCTAAAAATGATTGAATGAATGAGTCAAAAATGAGAAAATGAGTCAAAATCTCTAATTCCGCCTATGTATTTTTAATAGATGGAACCATTTATTGAGTCAATGTTTGCCATGGGTCCTATGTAAAAAGTATCACACACTCTCGGGGGGGGGGGGGGGGGGGGGGGGGCACTCTGTCAGTCATTTTGAGGGAGATAGACACAAATGCGGCAGAGACAGATTCAGTCATGTGCTCTGTCAACAACACAAAATACTGCTCCTCCTAAGGTAAGACGACTTTCAAAGTCAGGAATAAAATACATAATTCCACCCTAAAAATGTATATGACTATGAAATGGAATGTTTAAGTTCTATTTTACAAGATAAGACTGTAAAATTGTGTGCCATAACTGTCTATAGTCCAGAGTTCAAACAACAGTGCTGCCACCAGTTTTAAGTTCTTGGGGATAACAATCAGCACTTTTTCCTGCATTTGACGTAATTCATAGTTCTTGGAGACGGCAGCTGCATTTGACATAATGTGTATTCCTTTTACATTATAAACAAATTGAAAAATCTCAATTTGAATTGCATTTATTCAACCTTTGTTTTGAATATCGACTTTTGTATTAAAATTCAAATAAAATTAAAATGTAGTGACATTCAAATGATTGTGGGTTTATTTAGGTTTTTTATATATATTGGGTTCAAAATTACCTTGGTTGGTTTCACCATATAAATACAACTCAAATAATGTTTACTTGAAATTACTGAACACTAAATTATATCAGAATCAAGTCTAACGTGACTACCATAGAGATGGTAATAGAGAGGGAAAAGCTGCGCTGTAGCCTCATTCTTTAACTGATTTGAAAAATTTCAATGGATTTGTGCTTAGCTCAGATAGGATCTTAATTGCTGTAAAGGAGATCATAAAATTCCACTGTTGACATTTTTGGGTTAAAGAAAAGTATATTTTCGTTTTATAAAATATGCAAATTAACTATAACTTTCTTAAAATAATAATAATCTGTTGTTGTTTTTTTCCTCAGATGACATTTAATACATCAGTAAAAATATTCTGAGAAGAAAAAAGTTGTAATTTTTCTTTGATGGTTCTTTATTACAGTATTTATTCTTGGGGTCCGCACAGAACCCAGTCGGTAATCCATGTATGTGAAATATGTCGGTAGAATGAGGGTTAAGGGACTAGTGAGACTGGATGCAGCACGTCAGTAATGTTTCAGCAGACCTGAGGGAGAGAGCAGAGGAGACGTCGAAGTAAACGTGGTAGATTAACAGGAAAAAGAGCCCTAACCCTAACCCTACACCGGTTTTGGTGAGTTTTGTGTTTATTGTCTTGCATTTTCATGTGTTGTAAATTGTTTTTCTGGCGGCGAGCTAACTCTAAAAACGTAGTTGTTACAGTGAAATGCTCTGTCATAAACTGTTTACCAGTTAATATATTGGGTTTATGAAGACTGTGAATGTTTTAAAAGTGACTATACACTGCGTAAATGAAAGATATGTGCAGTAATTAGTGCGGGAGACGGAGCTGTAGTTCAAAGAGACAGCTCCGCTGTCATTTTGAGCTGGAAAAAAACAGTGGCTGTAACACCACAATTCAGAGACTGTGAAACATTTATTTGTGTACTTTGAGGATTTAAAAAAGAGGTTTATTGTGTTTTGACCTGTTATACAGGTCAGGTTTTTTGCTTGGTTTGGAGCTCGGTCGGAGCAAAGATTGGTTTGCCATGTGTGGGCATGGACACACTCAGATGGGATTCAAGATGGCGAGCCAGACCCAGACCTTCAACTCACCTTCTCTATCGCATCAGTGAGGGAATCTCCTGCGTATGGTAACTCGCTACCAGACTGGTAGGAGTATCAGGAACTAGTTTGAACAACACTGAACTGAACTTTGAGCTCACATTGAATTTGAACTTTTGTTGAAAGTGTCATACTTTTGTTGCACATTGAGTTCATTATTTTGAATGTGATTTGTATAATTGTGGTCCACTTTGATATGTTCATGTGTTTGAAGGTAGTTCTTACCTGTAAAAGAAAAGAACGAGTTAACTCAGGAGAGAAATAGGCATCCTAAAATAAGTGCAACCAAGGAAAAAGAGACTGGTCTTATTTAATTTAGATTAGCTCAATAAAATAAGTTAGTGAACAAAAGAAAAGAGTAAAAAAAATTTTCTTTGATATTTAACCTCATTGTCAAAACCCTGCAGGGTATTTTTTTGGTTTTGTGTACTGTTTTTTATCAGAATCAGAATCAGAATCAGAATGCCTTTATTTGTCACTGAGCCAGCGTCCCAACACAGTGAAATTACATTTCCAGTACATCGTCCAAGAAAAAACATACAGAAACAAACAACAACATGTTAGACAGGAGTCGACGGTGTCTGGGGGGTCTGCAGCCAGTTGTAGCAGCACTCCCCTTATCAGAGGAAAATACGATTACATGGGGAGAGGGGGGCGAGAGGGTAAAAAAAAACGTGTCTCACACAACATGTCCTTGAGGGGCATGTTGTGAGATTCACAAAAAAAACCTCAACAAATAGCAAATAAGCATAGACAAACTTAAGACTAAGACAGGAGAGGTGGGTGGGAGGTGGGGGGAGGAGGGGGTGTCCAGCCAAACAGTCCGTGCGCTCGCTGCGCGCAGTGCCCAGTCCATCAAGCGTGGGAGGGTGAAAACAGCCAGGAGCCAGCGGAGGCAGTTGGGCAGGGGGCGGGAAGTGTGTGTGTGTGTTCATGTGTATGTGTGTGCGTAGGCCAGTGACCCCCGTCCCAGTTCGGTCTGGAGCCACAGGTGTTGTTTGTAAAGGGGAGGGGTCAGGGAAGGAGCGTCAAAAAGTCATAACATGCAGGAGATATAAGGTCGAAGGCTGGCCTCGGAGGCGAGCTTCGTTTCAGGGGAGCCAGATTCAGATAAGAGAAGAATGTTTGGGTCAGACTGACATGAAATTCTGTCTGCCTTCAAAGTTCTTGCTGGTTTATCTCGGCGGGAATAACTCCAATTGTCCGAATTACAGATCAATTCTCCCTAAGCAGCGCTTGCAACTTCTCCACGTTCAAATCCATTTCACCAGAGAGTTAAAAAACTCACACTAGAATCACTTCCAGTTTCCGATTCAGCTCACCAAGAGCAGCAGTCTGAGTGTTCACAGCGCGGCTCACCCCACACACACGGCAGGCAGGTTTACGGTGTCCAGGATGGCAGCTGCCGTGTAACTTTTCCGATACAGCAGGTATCCGCCAACTCCAAACAGCAGAAATCCTGTGATCATAAATCCCAATAGGTACACGACTTTGGCATCCACAATGAACAGGGGGGGGGCAGACATCCCAGATTCCATCCATAAGATTCCTTGATGTATCCAGCCAGTGTACCATCGGGACCGGAGGACTCTCCTGTGTCCAGTTTTCTCTGCGAGAAAATTTGATTAATTGCATTGAGAGACTAGCTGACCAGATCCATGGTTAGAGATTTGAATATTATGCCGAGTGAGGCTCCAAAAAAAGCTCAGACAAGACAAAGGAAAGCAGCAGGGACAGATAGAGAGGAGCTTGCAGAAATGCGACTGCTTCCACCGAGAGCAGGAAGTAATATGTGTATTATTCAGTAAACTGCCGGCCTTTCATACTTAAAGCAATGGTCTCTGGTTATCATTCTTGCTCCCCACTCCTTAGAACCTAGAACTGGTCCAGTGGTGCAGTAAGTGGTGTGATATCCGCGCTACACACACATGTCCACCGTCTCCTGGTGAAAAGTAATAACTAGATTCGGCACAAGTAGATGCTGGTACTAGATATTCCAGTAAATGAACTGGTGGGAGAACATGGCACTCACTTTTCACGGTTAGAGACAGGTGCGAGGAGGTCATGAACCGCCGGAACAAAGCAAAAGAAAAAAGTTACTTCTTACCTTTCTCTGGCCTTTCTGGCGACGAGTCTCTGCTGGAGTCTCTGCTGCTCTCAGCCGATCCAACCGGCAGCCATTCGTCCGACGAATCTCTGTCGAGTTCACTAAATTCATCAGAACTTTCTCCGGGCTCTGGCAACATGGGCAAAGCCTGCCGTGAGCGCTGCCGAATTCCGCTTGGACCTGGTTGGTCGTCCACTGCTTTCACTCCTCTCCTTCGCTCCGATCCTCCTCCATGATCTCCATCATCTTTTTTACGTTCACTCCTCGAACTACTGACACTGACACACTGTTTGAGTGTGAGCTGTGTAGTGCGACTCATGTAATTTATTAATATTTACATCATTTAATAATGCCAGGATGCCACCTTTTTTATAAAAAAAAAAGGAATCAGAAGAAAAATGAGTCATTTATTTCTGTAGGTTCTTGTCGAGTTGGATTGGCTGTGGAAATTAATTATCCGAGTCGCAAATGAGTTTTAACAACATTTATTTACATAGACACACACAAACATAACACAACTATATAGGTATATATTGGGGTCAGGATATATTTGTGTGTACAATCGCCAAATGAGATCGGCTATGGCAAGTTAGAGATTAACTTAAAAGCAGATGGATTTTTTAGTAATAAGAGGAAAAATTCCTATAGACGAAAAAGGGAATAAAATTTCTTAATCTGAACTAATAAACGGTTCTCTGTGTAATGGTTAAGCCGGTTACCGGCAGTGATTACACCTGGTATCTGCCGTGATTCTGGCTTTCTTAGGCGGAGTGAGACACCAATCTGACCCACGTGACCCCCCTTACCAGGCATTTCAGCGGCGGTCATTTCAGCGGCGGTCATTCCAAGCGAACTGCGGTGGACTCCCATAGCTCCTTCGATCCGAACAATTGACTGGTTCTGGTGGCAGAACCCAGTCGGCTCCTCTCTTGGGTCGGTCACAGGCCGGGTGGAAAGACTCGCTGGTTTGTGAGTCTCGCAGCAGGGGTCCTTTGGTGGTGATGTGTGAGTGTCACACACATCCGTGCCAGCCAAAATGCACGTACAGCCACAGGTTAGGCTGACTTCAAAGTTCAAAACAAATTGATCTCAGGTCCAAAAAGAAGAAACAAAGGGGAAAAATCAAGAATCAAGGACGTCTCATCCCTTCAAAAATAAAAAATTAATAAAAACTTCCGATGACGGGGATCGCTACAGCTGCTTGTACTGCTTCACGCTGCGCCATCTTCTCCTCAGACAAATCTGCATCGTGGCAGACTTGATAGAAAGTGTGGACGCTGCCATCTGGAGGATCTAAACACTAACTACGATGCTTAGAACTCTGATATTTATTGAGAAGCTCCGCCAGAGTGTTTCCTAGCAACCCCTGTTCAAAAACATATTTTGTGCAATTGACGTCTATAGTCAATGGCAGTGAATGAGTTAACAGAGACTTAGAGCCAAGAGACCTCACATTCAGTAGTCCACATCTAATTACAAGGTCTCTTGGCTCCAAGTGTCAGTTTTTATTTTTAACAGGTTGTTTTGGTTAACTCAACTATCACGTCGTGCTAAGCAGACTTTTGGAGGACGGGGAATTGACACCAATTCTATGTTTTTGTTCGGCACCATGTTAACATTAGCAGCTACATGGTTGATTTCTCTATTTTTAGTGGTCGGGGACGATCCTCGAGAAGCAGAAGAGAAGCGTGTAAGACTGCAGCTCTGCATCCTGGCCTCCACCCTGGATTGTCAGGGGGAGCGTCTAAGAGAATCGGCCAAATTCCTTGAAATAAGAGCTGCACCATCCCGGATGGGATGAATGCCATCTCTTCTGATCAGACCAGGCTTTACCCAAAAAGTCTGACAGTTGTCAATAAAGGCCATGTCGCTTGCTGGACACCACCACGACAACCAGCTACGAAGTGATGACATGCGGCTAAACGTATCATCACTGATCAAATTAGGAAGGGGACCAGAGAAACTACGGAGTCCGACACGCTCTTTGCAGAGTTACACATCGACTCAATATTAACTTTAATAACCTCCGACTAGCGTAGCCGGGTGTCATTAGTGCCGACATGTATGATAACTTTACTGTACTTATGGTTACTCTTTGCCAGCAGCTTCGAATTTGCCTCAATGTCTCCCACTCTGTCTACTGGGATACACCTAACTATGGTTGCCCGGGTAAGCCTCACATATCGTAAAATAGGGTTGCTAATCAGCAGGGTGGGCTTTTCAATGGGTGTGTCTCTGAGTGGGAAAAAATGATATTGATACGTGAAGCGAGTGATGGTGATTCACATGCCTTTTTGGGCTACGCGTCCTTTGAACCATCACCCAGCCGCCCTGACTGGCCTGGCTGCTTGGGTGCTACAGGGAGACTGCTCGCTGCAGCTAACCTAGGCTGCTCCGCCGCTGCATTAGCCTGACTGTCGCATCTGACGGACTATGGTTTAGTTGGCGTCACCGAGCCTCTAGCTCACTGAGCCTTGCCTCCATAGCTGTGAATAAACTACACTTTATGCATTTACCACTCTCGCTAAAAGAGGCAGAGGATAAGCTAAACATTTCACACTGAGCAGTAGGAGGGAGAAACAGAAAGAGCGGAGGAAGCCATGCTCAGAAGCCAGTAGGCTAATAAGCTAAAGAACCGGCGATTAGTGGCAGTGAGAATTAGGCTTGGGCGGTATTACGGTAATACCGTATACTTCCTGTATTTAAAAATAGCAGCGGTATCAGTTTCAATACCGTCATAAAAATGCAATGAATAATTACTGTGGTTTAAAGTTTAGTTTCTCTCCTGTATCGCTGTGTGTACTGTGTGTTCTGCTTTATTTTACCGTTTATTTGTGTTCGCTCGCAGCTCATCTCGGTTTGACTAGTCCTGTTAAGGTGCTGACGATGAAAACAACACTTCCTGAGTTTGCTGCTTCAAAATAAAAGCTTCCAATGAAACTAATAATGTTGGACTTTTATGTTGAAGAATTTATAGGAAGTGAAACGTCGGGCATCAGACACTTTACTATAAAGCGCGTTTCAGCAAACACACACCTCGGCTGTGTTGCAGGCAGAGAGAGGAGCTGGAGCAGAGAAGGAACAGTTAAAACTACAGTGAAAAGCAAGAAATACACAAATAAATAACAACTGTAGTTGAGCCAACATTATATTGAAGCACTGAACTACTGTTTCGAGGTAAACTGGCCTTTTTTTTTCAGGCTTAAAGCCCCGCAGCGGCGCACATAATGGGGACGGCTGTTTTGACGCGCGGCGTCCGCCGGCGGTGTTTGTTCGCCTTAATAGTCGCGGGAATACCGTATACCCCGGTAAAATGTGAGGGAAGTTTGACGGAGTGTAAACTAAGTGCGAGTGCTCAATTGCAATTTACAACAACAGTGTTGAGTTATTAGGGATGCAACAGTACTCGGTAAAATACGGTACGGTTCGGTACGACCTGCACGGGACAATACGCTTTTATGACCCACGGTATTTATGTTCCAATAACTTTGCATTGGACTTGCACGTAAGCGTGCATGCCTTTTAGGCAACAGGCCCGCCACTGCATGTCAATGTCCACTTACACTTTGACCGGTTGGCTGCAGCTCATAGACCCAGAAAAAAAAAACAAGCAGGCATGGCCAGCGGTAGTGGAGAAATTGGGGAAAAAAAATTTAATCACCAGTGTGGGAGCATTTTGGTTTTGCTGTTGAATACACCGGCGAGGGAGTGAAAACAGTTAACAGAATGCAATCTTCCACCTCCCTAAATCTATGATCTTATCTGCGTAAGATCCAGTTGTTAACAGTTGTGCGTCTTGCCGCAGCTGATGTGCTTTTTAAAATACTGCAGAATGAATCATTGGATGCGCATTTAAAGATCACGAACAATTAATGTTCCTGTCCCTTCTCGACCACCAACAGTTTCAGACATATCGGAAATACATTTCCACATCCAACCTTTTCCAGCTTGACACCAGAGACAAAGATCTCCTTGGTTTCCTACACAGCAGACATCTGAATGAGATCATGCCACAGTTGTACAGACTGACGTGTCTGTCTGTTACTATTCCCACATCCACCACAACTGCTGACCAGACATTCTCTGACTTCAAGAGAATAAAAACATATGCAAGTAATACGGTGATGCGTAATCGAGAGGTAGAACCGTTTGTGCACGTCCACCTGGTCACATGTGGACGCACATTTTACGCACAAGTTTAGTTTTTAAGTTTTAAAAGGTTAAAAGAATCAGAGACCATTCACCGTTCAAACCACTGACAGGAAGTGTGCAGAGTGGGCTTACTTCATGTTTCTGCATAAAGCTTCTGAAGTTAATATCATAACAGCATGAACAGTTTTTTTAATTCTTGTGGGTTCCAGCTATCGGAAGGTGAGCCGATTCTGGATCCACCTACTGATTATTGCTGGACACTTTTCTAACCAATAATATCTCTTCTGGGTTTGTTGCTAGTAGCCCCTTCCAACTAACATGATGGTGTTGGGTGTTATTGTGCAATCTCTCTTGTGCTTTCTGAAACAGAGGCTATGGATTTTCCAGACGACCCCTCCTTATGGTGCCAAAGGGGGCCTGTGATAAATACACGTGGACATTTGAGATCTGAGAGGAACTTCCTAACTTGAGGGTTGATGAAGCGTGACTACCCTTTGATCTTGCTTATGTCGGCTTTAGGACCACAGAGGGTTTAAACATTCTTTAATATCTTCACATCATCTCTAATTCATTGGTGGACAACTTTGTCACTTCATCTGGATTTGGCACACTGGCCTGTAATCTGTGGACATCTGGATTTCTTCATCTGCAACTGGGATGAACACAATATATTATTTATCACATCATTGTTTACATTAAACATACCTCACATTTTAAAGTTTTTATGTGTTTGATTATTGTGTGAAGCATTTCATAAGGAGTAGACATGTTTTAGGTTTGTTGGGGTCCCAGTTATACGGTTTTATTTGTTTTCACGTAAAGGTTTTTATATGAAAAAGAGGGATATAGAAATCTTTTACATACATATAGATGACTGGATATTTGCTATACTTTAGATTTGGACATTTAAATAATTATGTTTTGAGTGGAGATTTCTTAGGGTTTCATAATTAGCTCAGAAGATTTTTTTTTAACTGTTGTCAGATCCCCCAGGTGCGGTTCAGCCTCTGTCTGGCAGAGTCTGTCACCAGGCTCGCTCTCCGTCTAAAAGGGTCCGAAGTTGCGGTCTAGGAGGATTTACCTCACTAGATTTCTTCAAACTTTGTTTAAGCTGGTGGTGAGGAGATTCGCCAAGCTCTCACTGCATACTTTACGTCCAAATGCCTACCCTACCTCCTCTGATAACTGTCCTAAAAGGAATAGCCTGGCCTTAAGTACAGTCACCAGTCACATTTGTTAACTGCAGCTCTCCCCTTGTGATTTCGGCTCTTGACATCGACTAGGTTAGGTTTAGTGGCTAGGAAAATAAGCCCCAAAAGGCTGTAACAATGTTACAGACTTTTAGGGCTACAGTAACCTTTAAGAACCTTGTGTTGTTATGCAGAGGCACACCCAAATCTTTACAATTGTGAGGACAGAATCAGAATCAGAATCAGAATCAACTTTATTGCCAAGCACGATTTTACACATATGACATATATTTGTTGTGGCAATGATGGTGCATGCAATTAAGAAAAAATATAACAAATAACAAAATAAACGCAAAAATATTGCAATATAAATATATATATACACAAACAGTTTTTTGCATTAAGAGCAGAGTGACCAAGAGTGATGTGCCAAGAAATGTCCAAATGAACAGGTAATCCAGACTGAGTGTTGATGTAACGTATAGTGTTCTGAGTTCTGTCAATGTGACAGCAGTGTCAGAGTCAGAGGTGGAGAGTGGGGGGTGTCGGGGGGTTCCAGGTCTTATTTATAAGGCTGACAGCAGATGGGAAAAAACAGTTTTTTTGGCGTGAGGTTTTGGTCTTGATGGACCGCAGCCTCCTGCCTGAGGGGAGTGACTCAAAGAGTTGGTGTCGGGCCGCCCCGGTGGCGCAGTGGTTAGGGCAGGCGGCCCATATACAGAGGCTACAGTCCTCGTGCGGCTGGTTGTGAGTTCGATTCCCGGCTCAGCAACCCTTTGCCGCGTGTCTTCCCCATTCTCTCTGCCCCCCCTTCCTGTCTGTCTACAGTGTTAATAAAGGCCACTAGAGCCAAAAAAATCTTAAAAAAAAAAAAGAGTCGGTGTCCGGGGTGGGAGGGATCAGCCACAATCTTTCCTGCAGGCCTCAGGGTCCTGGAGGAGTCCAGGTCCTGAAGAGATGGAAGATTGCAGCCAATCACCTTCTCAGCTAACTGAATGACACGCTGCAGCCTGCTCTTGTCCTTGGCGGTAGCAGCAGCAGACCAGATGGTGATGGAGGAGGTTAGGATGGACTCAATGATGACTGTGTAGAAGTGCACCATCATTGTCTTCGGCAGACTGAATTTCTGCAGCTGCCTCAGTTTTTTCTCAGCTTCCGCTTTCCTCTTCTCCGGCATTTCACTGCGTGCGCAAAGGTGAGAGCACCTTTGACCAGAATGCCCAAAATTTCCAGAGTTGGGAGCAGAAAACTAGGAAATAAATCCTCTGGAGTTGTTGCCCTGTTGTTCATAGGCTCTTCTCTCGTGAAGTAGCTCCAGGTACCATCACAAAAAATAGAGTTAAAGCACAAAGCAAAACAAAACAACACGCACCAACTCACCGAAGCAGCCTTCCACGGCAGCATCTTAGTGAGTTGTTGCTAATTTTGTATTTATTAAGCAGGTTAGCAAGGTTAAGTGACAGCATTGGTGAGGCGAGGTGTTGAGGTACGGTCCTTCCAAGGACGGGGTGGGTGCTCCTGGAACTCTGGTATCCGGCTGCTCCTCCTCTAGCATTGAGCTAGGGTAAAATCCAAAAGGCTCCAAATGTATCCTTCAAGAATTGGGAAAGTTTGATTAATCCATTCTGGCATCTTATTTCTCTGTTCTTGAAAAATTATTCCTCAGGATAATTCCTTGGCGGTGGTTAGCTCTTGCTCACAGCCGATCCTCCTTCCTCAAGATGCCCCACGGATACGGTTGGGAATCGAGAACCGGTTCCTGTAGAGAACCAGTTCCATGTGTTTCAATTCCATGGAATTGTTTGGCAGTTTATCTAGCAATTCTCTTATCGATTCCAACCAGCACGAATCTCACGTAATTTACGCAAGTTACGCACAGTCAATTCCAGAAAGCACTTATGTAATTCGGGGTGCTTTCAGACCTATGGCCCATTTGTTTTGTTCCGATTCAGGGGCTGAATCGATACAGTTATTTTGTTTTTCATTTAGGGCATTTGTGTTTACAGGGCAACCGTCTCTAGCGGTTCAAAGCTGTTAACAAATGCCATGCGCGAACCAACTGTTCTCTCATTGGTTAGAAATGAACGCAGAAGGAGTTTCCTCTTCCGTATCCCGGGAAAAACAACAAATATGGAGAATCATCAGCGAGTGTGGCTAGTTTGTTTCTATGTGTTTCTGTGGTTAATGTACCAGTGTTATGTAACAGAAGATATCCAGTTCTACCGGGAATCCAGACGGCGCAGGTAAAATAATATCCTAATGCATTTACTCAGAAGAAGACGTACCGCGATAAAGAATCACCGACAAAGATGGACTCTGATACATGCACAATTTGCACATCACAACATGACATTACTCACACAACACTACCAAGTCTCACTCATACCTCAGTTATGAGTGAGTTGTGTCGGTTGCTGTGTCGATTATGTTCTCACTGCAAAAGAACCGCTCCAGGTCTCAAATGGAAGCGAGCCGAGACCAACTCTCCTAGACGATCTCGGCTCGCTTGTTTTGTCCCGCATCCGAGTGCGATTGTTGTGGTCACATATACCAACCGAACCGATCTTTAGGGAGAAACGCTCCCTGTATCAGAACAACTGCTCCAAACGGGACAGGTGTGAAAGCACCCTAAGTTACGTCGGTATTGCATGCGCATTGCAGTTGTAAACAACAATGGCGCCCACCAGGTTGTAACACTCCAAAGTTTGGCTTCACTTCACAAAGAAAGATGGCAACAAGGTATCTTACAGTCATTGTAAAGTGGAGATAACAGCGTTGGGAGGGAACACGACTAACGTGCAGAAAGATTTGCACGCACAACATGTGATAATGTTAAACGAGTGTTGTGTTTTTGACGTGCTTCGGACTGATGGATCTCAACCCAGCAGCGGCTGCAGTAGCCAAGCTAAGATCACCTCTGCGGTTACTTCGGTAGGCAACTCTGGTAAGTAGCTATCCCACTGCCTATGTGCTTCTTTGTAAAACACGCTATAACATTAACACTATGCTATTAAACAAATTCCTTCTGTATTACATTTAGAAGATGACCGTGATGAGAGAGAGAGTCTGGCTGGCTCAGAGGCTGGACGACATGATTATTTTTCTCCAAAATAATTGTTAATTCTTCATAGTGTTTGCAGATTTGCACTATGCACTGTTCCGTTGTATTTGATAGCATTTATCTTTCTTTATTATTATTTTTGAGTACTTAGTGAGCTCATATATCCTTTTAAAAAGGAGATTTTTTTATTTCTATTAGGAAAAATCTGTTAGTAAAATGTTACACATTCTTGTGTATTTGCACAGTTACATATTACAACAGTTAACACGTTATCTAGGCTTTGGGCCTCTTTTGACCTCGCTGTTGAGTTTGTAAGGTTGTGACTTCTAGGTAAAAAAAATTGATGCTAATAAAACTGTCTGTTCTCCTTTTTCCCCAAATTGGAATCGATAAGAGAATCGATAAAGAATCGAATCATTAAACAGTATCGATAATGGAATCGGAATCAGAAAATTCTTATCAATTCCCATCCCTAACCACGGAGGAATGTGATTTCTCCCAAAACTCTTGGTTTTATGTTCTTCGGCCAGCCGTGCCCCACTTGCTCCATCCTCCAAAGTCCTTGTTTGGCACTGTTCAGAATCCACAAGTCCTGATTGGCTGCAGTACATGAGGGGGGTACAATACCACATTTACAAAGCATTCAGGATTGGTTTTACACAGTAGGGTGTGCATAATTACATTTACATAGCATTCATGATTGGTTTTACACACAGTAGGGCTTACATTATTAAGGTAAGATCACATAACTCTTCTGATTGGTTTATGCTCAACAGAGGCGTACATAACCAAAACACACTGCAGTCCTGATTGATTCATGCTCAGCGGAGACTTTGTGCCCATTTGCTCCCCTCCACTACAATTCTGTACATGGCTGCACGAAGCCCCATGAAGCCACCTCAAGGCTAGGCTGCTTCCAGACATCGCCAAAACAACTTGCTCCTGGCTCTCTCTCACTGTCATGTGCTAACAGCGGCTACTCTTGTGTGTATCTAGGAGAGAATTCATTATTTTAATATCACCTCACATGATACGCCATTTCTACTGCCTGGGCTGTCAAGGTCTCTAGCTGGCATTTGATGAGCTTGAGGCACACAGACTTGTTTTGAACAACCAGTTTAACTTTTTACTTAAAAGAAATGTTACCTAATTAACAACCCAAATTGATGCTTTCCCAAATCCATTTCCCCTTATTCTAGGTTTGTCATTAGAGAAATCAATACTTTTACAGGGTGTCATTTCTCACATACACCCGATCCTCTCCTTTTATGCTCTGCAGTTTTGTTTTAGAATACACAGATTTGTTTACATGCCACGGCTTTCACATAAAACTCTGCTGCTGCATTTCAGCACAGATGAACAGTAATTTGCATTTACAGATCAGCATTCAATCACAATGACCAAACAATGATTCACAATGATCATTCCAAATCATTATTTTCCACAATAATAATCACATTTGTCTGCCTCTACTACGCTATGGGGATAATCAGATTATAATCTGCATTCTGCAATCACGCAGACAGCGACGTTTTCTCCTCCTTGGCTCAGCCTTAGAGAATATTTCTACAATACAGCCGTGGTGATCCCAATTTTTCTCTGGGTCACTCGACACTGTTTAAGACTAAACTAAATTGCCTGTAGGAATGCTGGCTGTTTTTTTACAACTGTGAGTCCTCAGTTTTGTTACCTTTAATCTCCTGCTGCTTTAGGTTTTTATGACCTAACGACCGGGACCTCCTGAGGTCAAAAAAGTTTGTGACTTCCACAGATAAACACAGCTGTTTTATTATCTTTACCCCCTGGACTGTGACAATATAAGCACATATCCTGTAAGACATGAAAACGAAATGCCATCTGGTAGAGAAATACCAACGGGGCAATACAACACCCACCCTCCTTTCTGTGATTATAAGAGTTAGGACAATCCAACAATCTGCGTGCATTTGTCCTCAGTACCTCCCTCATGTTTAGAACAGTGTATCACTCAGCCTGTGGAAGTCGGCAGAAAGAGACGAAAGTAGTTTGAGTCTCGCTTTATTCTCCAAATATTCCAACCAGAACAACGAATACCAAAAGAATGATACAGAATAGGCGCCAAAAGTACGGTCTCTCGTTCCTCTTCACTCTTCCTTTTCCTCTCTCTCCTTCACAATAAAAGCGTACATTCAGAGCTTACATTCTGGTGTGAAATATAATAAGATTAGTGTCCGCCACACAGGCCCCCCCTGAACATACAGAATGTCACAAACCCCAACAGCATATCACAGGAGAAACCACCTGGAAGGGAAGAAAAAAACAAACAAATAACAATTAACTGTAACGTCTAGGGAGTTTAATAGGACGGCCGCTACGGCTGCTTGTCGGGGCCGGCGGTGGTGAAAGGGAGGTAGATGCGCCCGACTGATCACAAACCGGCTGACCCAAAGGGGAGGACCCAGGTGCAGGGGAAAAACGTGGAACCGGTGGACGACCACGACGCAGGAGGCTGGGCCAACTCAACTGGGTCACCAGGAAACACATGAGCCGGCTTCAAAAGGTCCACCGAAACACGCTCAGGCCTGTCTCCAAATTCCACCAAAAAATCCTTAGGCCCCCTTTCCAAAACACGAAATAGACCATCATACGGAGGTTGAAGCGGTGAACAGTGTGCGTCATGTCGCATAAAAACATACTTGGCTGACATAAGGTCTTTCGGCACAAAAGTCTGCGGAAGACCGTGATGCACCGCCAACGGGGCTAAAGATCCAGCGTACCCTGGGAGGACTGCCCTCCGACTGATGGGGGCAACCGAACCTGCCGGACCCGGAAGAAACTCCCCTGGTACCCGCAAAGGCTGTCCAAGGACCAACTCAGCTGAAGAAAATCGCAGGTCCTCTTTAGGAGCTGAACGCAAGCCCAACAAAACCCAAGGCAGGCGATCCATCCAACCATCATCCACCAGTGAGGCCCGCAATGCAGATTTCATGGTACGATGAAACCTCTCACAAAGGCCATTGGCCTGAGGATGGTAGGCAGCAGTACGATGCAGTTTAACACCAAGGCTTTCTGCCACTGCAGTCCACAACTCGGAGGTGAACTGGGGACCCCTGTCTGAGGTCAAGTCCAACGGAACACCAAAACGTGACACCCAGGAGGAGATGAATGCCCGAGCCACGTCAATCGAAGTGGTCGACGAAAGTGGAACTGCCTCCGGCCATTGAGTAGTCCTGTCAACCATCGTCAGGAGATGAGTAAAACTCCTGGAAAGAGGAAGTGGGCCCACCAAGTCCACATGCACATGCTCAAACTTCCCCTGAGGAACAGGAAACTGTTCCAGCGGAGCCTTAGTATGCCGTTGCACCTTGGCACGCTGGCAGGCTAGACAGGAAACTGCCCATGACCGAACATCTCGACGGAGGCCTGGCCACACAAACTTTTCCCCCACCAGTTTAACTGAGGCTTTGACGCCTGGGTGGGAAAGGGAATGTACTGCATCAAAAACCCACCGACGCCAGCTATCAGGAACAAAAGGACGAGGCCTGCCGGTTGAGACATCACACAGGAGAGTTGCACCACTGTCATGAAAGGAGACCTCCTCCAACTGCAAACTGGATTCAGCGGCCTTAAAGTCCAGAATACCTGGGTCCGTCAGCTGGTCTGTGGCCATGGCAAGGTAGTCAATGCCTAATTGCACGGAAGCGACGGGCAGTCTGGACAAACAATCAGCTACCAGATTATTTCTGCCAGCCACATGTTGAATGTCAGTCGTAAACTCCGAAATCACGGACAAGTGCCGCTGCTGCCGTGCTGACCACGGCTCAGAAACCTTTGCCATCGCAAAAGTGAGGGGCTTGTGGTCAACAAAGGCGGTGAAGGTCCTACCTTCCAACACGAACCGAAAATGGCGCGTTGCCAGAAAAAGGGCGAGCAGTTCCCTATCAAAAGTGCTATACTTCCTTTCAGCATCCCGAAGTTTCCTGCTAAAAAAATGCGAGGGGTTGCCAAGCACCATCCAGCCATTGTTCACACACTGCCCCCACAGCATAATCAGAGGCATCAGTCGTCAGGGCCACAGGGGCTGTTGGACAAGGATGGGCCAAGAGCGCAGCATTAGCCAGGGCCTTCTTAGCATCATCAAATGCCTGCACCCTTTCGGAAGTCCACTCTATCACCTGGTCACCTTTTTTGCCTCGAAGTGCGTCATACAAGGGGTGCATGAGGTGAGCAGCTTGCGGGATGAAACGGTTATAAAAGTTCACCATCCCCAAAAACTCCTGTAGGGGTTTCACTGAGGGAGGGGGAGGAAAAACTGAAACCGCCTCGACTTTGGCAGGAAGGGGAACTACCCCTTGAGGAGACACTCGATGTCCCAGGAACTCAATGGTAGGCAGACCAAACTGGCATTTAGCCGGATTAACGATCAGGCAGTGCTCACTCAGTCGAACAAACAACTGGCGGAGATGCACCATGTGTTCCGCTGCAGAGGGGCTAGCTACCAGTATATCATCCAGATACACAAACAAAAACGGCATACCCTGCAGGACCGAATCCATAAGTCGCTGGAAAGTCTGCGCCGCACCTTTAAGGCCAAATGGCATCCGCAAAAACTCAAAAAGACCAAAAGGAGTGATAACAGCAGTCTTGGGAACATCTAAGGGATGTACAGGAACCTGATGGTAGCCACGGACTAAATCCACCTTGGAAAAAACTGTCGCCCCAGCAAGGCGAGCAGAAAAGTCCTGAATGTGAGGGACTGGATACCGGTCGTCACTTGTCGCGTTATTAAAGTGCCAAAAATCCCCACAAGGTCTCCAACCCCCGTCTGCCTTAGGAACCATATGCAAAGGGGATGCCCACGGACTTTTGGAGCGGCGTACGATTCCAAGGCGCTCCATGTTAGCAAACTCAGCCTTACTCCCTGCTCTCGGTGGAGGCAGTCGCATTTCTGTGAGCTCCCATCTATCTGTCCCTGCTGCTTCTCTTTTGTCTTGTCTGAGCTTTTTTTTGGAGCCTCACTCGGCATAATATTCAAATCTCTAATCATGGGTCTGATCAGTTGGTTTCTCAATGCAATTAATCAATTTTTCTCGAAGAGAAAACAGGACACAGGAGAGTCCTCCGGTCCCGATGGAATACTGGCTGGATACATCAAGGATTTTGGATGGAATCTGGGATGTCTGCCCCCCTTGTTCATTGTGGACACCAAAGTGTACCTATTGGGATTTATGATCACAGGATTTCTGCTGTTTGGAGTTGGCAGATACCTGCTGTATCGGAAAATTTACACGGCAGCTGCTATCCTGGACGCCAACCTGCCTGCTGTGTGTGTTGGAGTGAGTCGCGCTGTGAACACTCAGACTGCTGCTCTTGGTGAGCTGAACCGGAAACTGGAAGTGATTCTAGTGACGGTTTTGAACTCTGGCGAAATGGATTCGATCCTGGAGAAGTTCAAGCGCCGCTCAGGGAGAATTGACCTGTAATTCGGACAATTGGAGTTATTCCCGCCGAGATGGACCAGCAAAAACTTTGAAGGCAGACAGAATTTATGTCAGCCTGACCGAAAACATTCTTCTCTTATCTGAATCTGGCTCCCCTGAAACGAAGCTCGCCTTTAAGGCCGGCCTTCGACCTAATCTCTCCTGAATATTATGACTTTTTGACGCTCCTTCTCGACCCCCTCCCCTTTCCAAACAACACTGTGGCTCCAGACCAGGGGTCACTGGCTTATGCACACACATACACATGCACACACACACACACTTCCCTCCCCCTGCCCAACTGCCTCCACTGGCTCCTGGATGTTTTTTACCCCACCACGCTTGACGGACTGGGCACTTCGCGCAGCGAGCGCACAGACTGTTTAGCTGGACACTCCCCCTCACCCCACCTCTTTCCTGACCCATATGATGTCTTCGTAATAAGTTTGTTATGCTTGTGCTGAGGTTTTTTTTGTGAATCCCACAACATGTGCCTCTGATCAAGGACATGTGGTGTGAGACACCTCTTTTTTATCCTCTCCCCCCTCCATCCCCTATGTGATCATATTTTCTTCTGCTAAAAGTGCCCTGGCTGGAGGGTGGTGTACTTGGGCATGTGCTTAAGTGTACTACTCTCTGACACGGTAGAAGCGCTCTTATAGCGCTGACCCAAGCACCGTTGACTCCTGTCCATATGTTGTTGTTGTTGTTTCTGTATGATTCTCTTGGACGGTGTACTGGGAAGACAAATTTCACTGTGTTGGGACGCTGGCTCAGTGACAATAATAAATCTGATTCTGATTCTGATTCTGATTAGCTATGGCTAACTTAGTGGTATCTAGGCGGCGTGCCCGCGCAAAAACAGGTCGACCCACAGTTGGGATACAATGCTCCACCCCATGCCTAGCCACGGTAGCAGAAAATGTGGGTTGGGTCAGAGCAGGAAACTCTGCTAACAAACGCTGATACTTGTCACCTGTGGCAAGCATGTAAGCAAGAGGCCGATGGCCAGGTCCCCCAAGTTTGCAGGGGTAGGTATCAAATGACACAGCATCAATTAAACAGCTGTTGGCAACATGTACTAACAACCTGAAAGCACACAAAAAATCAGCACCCAAAATAGGTACAGACACAGAAGCAATGACAAAGTCACACTCGAAACGACGTCCACTAAAACACACAGTCACAGACCGTGAACCAAAGGTGCAAATGGGCGTGCCGTTTGCCGCATCCAGCGGGGGGCCACGGCTCTGACACAAAACGTCCATCGCCGAACCGGCATTATGCTCCGCTGCGCCCCTGAGTCCACCAGGAACCGGCGTCCAGAAACCTCGTCCACGATAAAAAGCAGCTTGTCTGAACTGCCAGCACACACAGCTGCTAGCGAGCGCCGGCTCTCTCGTTTCCCTGACGGTGGAACGAACACGGAGGAATGCAGCGCCTCGCCTTTAGTCCAAACCGGCGGTGGTAAAAGCAGAGCACGTCGTCCTTCCGCTGCTCCGACACGGCAGCCACAGCAGCAATCTCCGATCCTCCTGGAGGCACACCTGGTAAAAACGCATGGACGCTGTAATGCCTGGACGCCAACAAAAGCCGGTCCGCCTCTTCAGCCAGCGCGCGGTAATCCTTCTCCTGGATCCGGGGACAGCTCGCCAGCACGGTGCGGATGGCAGGAGGGAGCTGACGCAGAAACAGGTGTGTAAAAAGGAAGGAAACATCTCCCGAACCCACCAACGCCAGCATGTGCTCCATCAGCTCCCAAACCATCCATGGATAACAAACGATCAGCCCGCTCAGCGTCTGAAAGTTGATAAAGCTGCATGAGGGTTTCCTTGAGCGCGCCATATTTGTCAGCGGTCGGCGGGCTCTGTAGTAGACCCATCAGACGGCGGGTGGAAACGGAATCCAATGCAGCCATGACATGAAAGTACTTAGTCTCGTCAGCAGTTATGCCGCGTAGATAAAACTGGGCCTCCACATGCTGGAACCACGGCTCCGGGTCGTGTTGCCAGAACTCGGGAAGCTTGATCACGGCCGCAAACATGGCGGACACAGAAGCGGCGGGGGGTGAAACCAGGGCCGGCGGAGAAACAGCATCCTGGGAAGAGGCAGAGACCGAAACCGCAGCCGGTAGAGAAACAGCGGCAGCGTCTGGTGAGTCTTCAGATGATGACATGTTCAGACGTTCCGGGTCACCAATGTGGAAGTCGGCAGAAAGAGACGAAAGTAGTTTGAGTCTCGCTTTATTCTCCAAAGCTTCCAACCAGAACAACGAATACCAAAAGAATGATACAGAATGGGCGCCAAAAGTATGGTCTCTCTTTCCTCTTCGCTCTTCCTTTTCCTCTCTCTCCTTCACAATAAAAGCGTACATTCAGAGCTTACATTCTGGTGTGAAATATAATAAGATTAGTGTCCGCCACAGGCCGATTAAATATTCTACATGGCATATTAAACCCTGTATTAATCTTTGTGTATTAAACTTTCTATTGGTCTTTGAGTTCAGTCTCTTTTTGAAACCAGATAAAAGAACACAGAAAATTTTCAATGGTGACTCCCGACGTTGAATCTGGCTGTCTCTAAAGTTTCTGCATTGTGAGACTTTGTGAGCGGTATCCTGGAGAATCTTTAGACAGCCAATGTGGGCTGGCTAGCAATGGCAAGCAGGAAACCGCTTTGAAATGAATAGAAACATTTCTGCATATTGGATTATTAAAGTAAAATTGGTTGTCTGTGAGGATTTTCCTCACGTTCATAAATTTATGGATACATTTTGCAACAAATATTGTTTACTAAATTTTGTATTAAGTTGATGGAATTTTTTAAAGCCATGCACAATATTTAGATTCCAGCTCCAGGACAGGATGATGTGGAGAGGGATCAGCTCGCAATACTTTCCTGAAATAAGTAGACCGACAGGAAAGGAAATATGGGTAATCTTGAAATCAGTTAAAAAATCAGTTCACAACCTGATTGGACATATGCAGAATAACAGTTTGTATGATGAGTTTCAATCTAAATTCATCATATGACAGTGGTCTTCTCTTTGTACTTGTTCTGTTGGACCTCAGTGCAGCTTTTGCCACCATTGACCATAATATTTTATTTCATAGAATTGAGCACTTTCATGGGATCAAGGGTTCCAGTTTAAACTGGTTCAGCTCACATTTATCAGTTTTTCAATGTAAATGGTGTATCATCTATACATTCATTTCATTTCATTAATTCATTCCAGACATGTCAAAACAATTTTTTTCAACAATTTTAAAGCATAACAAATTTAACACTATCATGAATCTATGTATCTGAAAATAAATAATTTCCAGAGTTAGCTATGGTGTTCAACATGATTCTAGACTTGGATGATTTTGTTCATCCTTTACATGCTTCCTTTAGGCATCATCATTAGAAATCATGACACTGCCTCAGAGACATAAAAGTGTGGATGATGAGTCATTTTCTGCTCCTAAATTTTAGCAAAACTGAGCTCATTATTTTTTGCCCCAAACAATTAAGAAACTAATTAACCAGTAATTTAATTTCTCTTGATTGCGCCAGTTTTACTTCCAGCACCGCTGTAGGAAACATTGGAGTCATCTTTGACCAGAATTAACCATTTAAAACATATATCAAACAGGTCTTGAGAGTGGCTTTCTTCCATCTGCGTAATATTTTAAAAAATCAGGAACATCCTTTCCTATTCCGACACAGAAAAAATTATGCATGCATTTGTTTCATGAAGACTGGACTACTGGGATGCCATTAGTTAGATGTCAAAATATTTACATTACAGTGCTTCAGTTAATCCAAAATGCTGCTCCCAGAGTTGGTACTTCCAAGAGAGATCCCATCACCACAGTTTTAGGTTCTCTACATCGTTCACCTGTACACCTGCTCAGTTTAGAATTCAATTTAAAATTCTCCTGATGGACATATCAAACCTAAATGGCCTGGCCCCATCTTATCTCAAAGACCTCATTGCTCCATGTCAACCTACCAGAGCACTTTAGTCTTAGTCTCCTGGTTTACTCACAGTTCCCAGAGTATCCAAGTCCAGAATGGAAGGCACAGCTTTTAGTTTTCAAGCTCATTTTCTGTGGAAGCAGCTACTGGTGTGGCTACAAAAATGCTGACTGTCATAAGACCTTCCTTTCTGAAAACGTCTATGGTTGATTCAACCAGTCTAAGTTTCAATGTTTTATGTAATGATTGATCTGTTTTCTTTTTTTTTTCATTTAAAGAAGAAAGTTGATGGAGAGCAAAGCTCTGTGGTGACCTATCTATTCTCCAAATTCATACAAAATTGGTTAAAAGTCAATTTTAGCTCATATATTTATACATTTCCCATCTAAGTGTATGTTTATCTTTTTACAATGACTACAAAATAGGCTCTCCGCCTCTTCTCTTGTCAACACACTTCTTCCCTCTAAATTATGACTTTGGGGGTGTTTCTGCTTTTATTTCCTCCCTCATAACTGAAAGATTTGCTAAGTTTGTTTACATTCTTTGCAGCTCTAAGTACATGTGTACATTGATTTTACAATGTCTCCCTTTACTGGGGACAACAAAGCAAGCACTCCTCTCTTGAACTTGTCATCTCACTCTGAAGTTGATGTTGCCCTCAGGCACTGAGGAGAGAGGAGGCGATGATTCATGATGACCTGTCATCCTGTCAACAGGCTCACATGCACACATACATTCACACATGTTCTCTTGGCCTGAGGGAACTGAAGTTGCCTTAAGTTTTGAGGGTGAGTCCAACCAACCTGGATTGTCTTACCTTACCTTTTACTTTCTCTTTAACTCATTTGTACTCCCCCTTTCATCTCTTCTCTCCCCCAATGCCATTAACAGCTAAAGTTACTCTACCTCAAATCACATCTCAGCTTTCTTGTCTCCTCTGGCAGATTTTTCTCCCTCAGCTCTCTGATTTATAACACACTTATCATTGTATGCCTGTGCAGAGCACTGGCATACTGCTTCTGACAGAAAATATTTAAAGAAATAAAGGAATATTGAAACATTTAGCTATCAAAAGAATCACATTTTCTGATTTTTTTGTCATCAGCTGAATCTGTAGATGGTTTTGGCATCATATCTTGAGATTAAAACTGTAAGGTTTGAGAAACTGATCACGTAACCTCATCAAAGATAGAGAAATATCTTCCAATATATTAACAGCTCATTTATATGCAATGAAAAATAACTTTTCTAATCTATTTTGTTTTAATCAGCATAATACATGCTTGAAATTTGTTTGTGTTAGAAAAGCTTGCTTTTGGTTCAGTTTTATTTATAGATAATCCATGGTAATACACAGCAAAAGTCCTTTCAGAGTATTGTCAAAACTAAGCACTTACCTTTGAGCACTATATAGGAACAATGGAAGCAAATAACTCCCTTTCAGTAAGAAGAAATACTGTATCTACGCAAATCTGACAGGGCATCTGCTCCACCAACTGGGATGAGAGAAAAAGGAGACAGCATAAACAACGTTTACAATAATTCCTAGCCTGTTAACTGATGGACATCAGAAAGGCTAGTGTAATAAGGAGCTGAAAGGTCGGGATTGTCCCCTTGGTGACTGGCTACAGTGCAGTTTTGTGCCCTCCATGTCAACAGATAGGACAGGACTCAATGTAAATAAAATAGAATAGTCTCATATAAACTTTTTTCAAAGATGGGGGCACTAGGGGGGCAGCCATGCAGTTCTCAACAACTCCTCCACTTCAATTTGATATAAATATTTAACACTTTAATTTTCACTTTACAACAGTGGAAACTACTCAATAAAACTCCAAAGGATGGTTGAGACCAAGAAACAAGCCGAGACAGCTCACGAGTGTCCTTCTAAGAGCGAAGATACTCTGCCAGCTGAGTCTGCTAATGCCAGCTCACCTGGCTCCTTTAGCCTTGAGTGTGCCCCAAAATACAGGCTAATGGAAGATGCTTCACTGTCACCTATCCGAGAGGCTATTAAAAGGATGAAAAACTCTATGAACATGCAGTTCGACAATTTGGAGACATCTCCAAAGCAGGAGGTTCAGGAGGTATTTTCTTTCATTGTTCCCACACTGTACTCATATCTTGTGTGTAATGCCATTCTTCATTTCTATGCAATAGCTTTGTCATGAGTAGTCACAAGGACAATCAATTCAGTTCAATTCAATTTTATTTGTATAGCGTCTGTTACAATGTCAATTGTCTCTAGGTGCTTTACAGAGACCCAAAACATGACCCCTGAGCAAATATCATTAACTAAAATTATAATATTAAATCCAAATCAAGGATAATGGCAAGTAAAAAGCTCCCACAATGGGAGAAAAAACCTTTACGCCAAACAGTGGTAAGGAAAAACTCCACCTTGAGGAAGAAACCTTGAGCAGCACCTGACTCATGGGAGGACCTTCCTGTCAAAGGCCGGATGAGTAAAGAAAGAAAAAGAGAGGGAACACAGGACAGAGAGGATGGAGGACAGATTCAGGAGAGCACACAATTGACTTGAATTAAATGGCTACATAAACAAATGCAGTTAGCAGCACTGAGGTGAGATGGTCAGAGGACTAGATCGCCGGTCACCACAGCAGCCGCCACCCCGAACACATCTACACACACAGGTGGAGGTAAACGCTGGGATGGACAGAGGAGGGAACTGCAAGTGAGCATGCAACTCAGGAAACTCTAGCCTGCAAACATACAGAAAGAAAAGAGAAAAAGGGTTGCAGGCCTATAGCAGCATAGCTATGATGAAGCTATGATTAAGACGAGCTTACGCTAGTCTTAGCTCCTATGACTATGGCTATAACTATTGGCCCTAACACACTATTGTTCAGAATAACTATACGCTTTACTAAACAGAAATGTTTTCAATTTAGTTTTAAAGATGGAAGTGGTATCAGTCTCCTTACCAACTGGTAGCTGGTTCCATAATAAAGCCTGGTGGCAGAAGGCCCGTCCTCCAAATCTACTATTTAGATATAGTGCAACAAAAAGCTATTTATTAACAGAAAACCAAAAGTTCAAACATAACCAAAAATCCTCACAGGGTATCCAACAAAAAGGGAAAAACAGAAAAAGGTAGTGATGTTACGAGAGTGCCAAGGCTCCGAAGCGTGTATCAAGAAATGGAGGGGGCGTGTCCGCGAAGCGCGTATCGAGGCTTGCTTCATTTAGGGGAGGAGCCGAAAGCGATGACATCCGAAGCTTCGCTGCCCGGCTGTACCACGTGACTGCTTCGGGAAGTGGTTCAGATCTTGTCGCGGGGATTGACAGCTTTATAAACAGCACAGGCTCCATTCAAAATGTGGGTTTTTGTAGGCGAGTTGCGGTCAGTTCAGAGTATGGATAGAGTTTGGATAGCTTGGATCCTAGAATTTGGATAGCGTTTATATAGTTGGTGGTAGTTTGGTATAAAGTTTGTACATGATGGCACAATCATTTTTATGCAGCCCAGCATCCTCTGTGCCATATGAAAGGGTGTCTCCAAGGCTGGAGAGATTGTGTCTAAAAAAAGGAATTGGTTAAAACCAAAAACTGTGGAAAAAATGCTATTTCTGAATAAATATACATAAAATCACCCCTTTAATGGTCATCATTGTCCAAGTTGCACAAGCATAGTCAGTACGCCCCCTCCGTAGTTCCACAAACACTTTCACTGGTCTCTGCCCGAATAAGCTCAGGTGATTTTCTTAAAATGACAATAAAACAGAGCTGCCCCGGTAGCGCAGTGGTTAGGGCAGGTGGCCCATGTACAGAGGCTACAGTTCTCATGTGGCTGGCCGTGAGTTCGACTCCCGGCTCGTCGACCCTTTGATGTGTGTCTTCCCCATTCTTATGATACTATTTTGGGAAACATTAAACAGAGATTACATTCAAACAATATTTTATTATGCACTTGATCATTTATGTAGACCAATTATTTGGTCATACACATTTTGTTATTTACAGTCATTCGCAAGAGCCATAACTGATACATAAATTCAATGCATCACATCTTAAGAATCAGCTGGCTGTGATTATAAACCTGACCAGTAGGTAGTGTCATGTGCATATGAAGTGTCAAGAAATGAACCTTTTCTCGAACCAATTGGCTGATGTGTTACGATGCTTCACAAGGCTTCATCTTACCATCACTAGAAAAAGGGTGAAAAAGCAGACAAACCGGCAGGAAAACTTACGGAACACAAAACACAAGTTAACAGACCAGCACAGACAAGGGAGATGACAAGACTTAAATACACAGGTCAACAAACGAGGCAGGTGCAGGGGATGAAGGTAACGAGGGGAAGGAAGCAAAGCAGAAAACAACGGAGACAAGACAGACCTTCAAAGTAAAACAGGAAACAGAGCAGACAAGAGACAGGGAGTGACGCCAACCTGACAGACCCACATACACAGGGCTGTCATGGCCAATCCAGGCCATGACATCCATTAAGGGCCTTATATGTGAAAAGCAGAATTTTAAACTCAATTTGAAATTTCATGGGAAGCCAATTGAGGGAGGCTAACACGTGAGAGATCTTGCTTACGGATTCTTGTCAGCACCCTCGCTGCTGCATTCTGGATCAGTTGGAGGCTATTCAACGCATTACAATAATACAGTCTAGAAATAACAAACGCGTGGATTAATTTATCAGCACCCTGGGAGTGGATGCTCCTAATCTTATCTTATCTTATATTTCAGAAATGAAAAAAGGCAGTCTTGCAAACCTGATTAATATGCTGCTTAAATGACATATCCTGATCAAAATGACTCCAAGGTTTTTTACAGCTGTGCTGGAAGCCAGCGTAAACCCAGTCAATCCATTTCTCAGGTGTTTGGGACCAAAGACAATAACCTCTGTTTTATCCGAATTTAGAAGCAAAAAGTTAGAGGACATCCAGGACTTAATGTCATTAAGACACCCTTGAAGTTTGGCCAACAGTTTTGCTTCCTTTGTGGGTGTGCTGTCAGAGATATCCACAAACTCCTCCCCTTGTAAAATCTTTTGCAGATCATCATCTAGGACACCATAACCTCCATAGACACATGAATGAATCAGTGGATCAATAAAGCAAAACAGATTGAAAGAAAGAACATTCACAGTTAAAGCAACTCACTGTCACACCCACCTCCCAACCTGTACATTAGAAGATTGCAGCGCAGTCAATAAACTCAACAGCAGATCAACAAGAACCAACAAGAATCCACAGGTCCCCATCATCATGAGATGCTGCAAAAGCAAAACAACATGAAGCAGAGGCCAAGTGGCGGTAATCCTCAGATCAGGAGCTACCTTGGCTGCACCTGCAAAGAACAAGCATCTCGGTTAACAATTCAAGCCAAATCGTCTAAATGTGGCCAAAAGGTGAAAGAATCATTAAACATAAAATAAACATAAAAAATAACCAGTAAGGAATTCAAAAATGAATAGTGCAGACAAAATATTTTCAGTTGTCATACACACATCTAACCACAACTGTTTCCAGCCTGGATTTGAGCATTCGTCAGAGACGAAGCTTCACATTCTCATCATAGAACTGTTGCAGATTCTTGGAGCACAAAACGGAAATGCAGCTCCACCTTGCATCAGCTGTCTCAAAGTCTATTCTCTGAGCGACAAGAAGCCAGTGGCCCAGTGAGCAGGTCCTCACAGCAGTCTAACCTGGTGGAGACTAACTCACAGATTAGACTTTCCAAATCCGGTTTAGACACCAGTCTTCTGAGTCTGGTATTGATCCCAGATGGAATAGGGAAAAGCTGTTGATGTTATTGCCAGAATGACTGTCATCATTGTCATAATGACGTCAAGGCTGTTGATGTTCAAACCTAGGTCCCAATAGCACCCCATACATTTTAAACCTGATTCATAAACCCCATAGGTAGGCTCAAGGTGACGAATAACATCTTCACACAGTTTGTGTGGAACAGACAACAACTCAAGTTCTGTCTGAGTTTAGCTGGAAAAACTAGACTGCCTCTACCCACAGGCATGCAATTTAAATCCAAAAAAACTTCACACAAACCCAGTCCCAGATCCTGCGCCAAGGCCCAGCCTCCCACCACTCAGGTACAGGACAAGCCAAAAACTGTCACCTGTACACTTCAGTACCAGGATTCAACACCAGGAGGTCACCCGGAGCAATCACGCTGATGTTCAAGGCCCACTCCTAGAAGACAAAGCAACAAGCTGGTTATCAGGACATCAGAAGCATTGGGACAGAACAACACAAGAACCAAGACTTCAGAACCAGAGCCACAATTGTACCCAGGCAAAGATACCACAGCCTCAGTCATGATGTGATATTAAAAATTGCATTTTGAGCTAAATTGCTGTGTCATCAGAATCAGAAATACTTTATTGATCCCCGAGGGGAAATTGTTTTCATCGCAGGTGCTCCTTACAAGAACAGAAGAAATAAGAAACAGAAGAAATTTAACATGTAGTGTAAATAGAAGAGAATATAAAATTAAAAATAAAATAAAATATGAATATAAACAAAAATATATACTAAAATATGAATATAAAACCCCCGTGAACCTTCGGAGGATGAAACGGGTACAGATAATGGATGGATGGATGGATGAATATAAAACAAAATATACACTGAAGAAAGTAGGTGAAGGAGTATATACAGTAAAGGTGCTTTATGCAGTAAAGGTGCTTTGAACAGTCGTATTCTGAGAATATGAGAGTTGAGAGTTATGAGAGTTGAATTATTACACCAAACAGTGGATAATAAGTTGAATTGCACAAGTAATTACACTGTTGCTTATTGCACTTGATTATTGTATTTAAGCCTGATTTCTACTCGTCATCTGCGTCTCCTACGCAGACGACACAGAGATGCCCCCCCACCCTACACCAACACTACGCAGACACTCTGGTGCACCTACCCAAAATTGTAGGTCAACGCAGACAGTGTCGCAGAGAGGAGAGAAAGGAGGCCTCTGATTGGTTTGCTCTATATTTTGTGAGGAATAAACTTGACACATTTATTCTAGCAAAAGAGCAATTGTGTGTTTTCTATGTGCAATGCTTGCTATCTGTGGGGAATATATATAAACATATATTATTCTAGCAAAAAAAGCGAGTGTGTGTGTGTTTCATTTTGTACAGCCGACCACTCCGAACCTTGGTAGATTTTCTCACAAAACACCAGTCCAGTTTGTTGTCAGTGTGCACCCCCAGGTACTTGTAATCATCCACAATGTCCACACTGACCCCCTGGATGGAAACAGGGGTCACCGGTGCCTTGGTTCTTCTCAGGTCCACTACCAGTTCCTTTGTCTTTGCCACATTTAGTTGCAGATGGTTCTACTAACACCATGTGACAAAGTTGTTCACAGCAGCCCTGTACTCATCCTCATTACCCTCACTGATACATCCAACTATGGCAGATTCATCAGAAAACTTCTGAAGGTGGCAGGTCTCTGTGCAAAAGTTGAAGTCCGTGGTGTAGAGGGTGAACAGGAAGGGAGAGAGAACAGTCCCCTGGGAGGCCCCAGTGTTGCTGACCACGTACTGCGGTCTGCCAGTCAGGTAGTCCACGATCCAGGACACTAGGGGGACATCTACCTGCATAGCTGCCAGCATGTCACCCAGTAGAGCTGGACGGATGGTGTTGAATGCACTGGAGAAGTCAAAAAACATGACCCTCACAGTGCTCGCAGGCTTGTCCAGGTTGGCGTAGACACGGTTGAGCAGGTAGATTATGGCGTCCTCAACTCCAAGTCGGGGCTGATAGGCGAACTGGAGGGGGTCCAAGAGTGTCTTGACCATGGGCCGGAGCTGCTCCAGGACAAGTCTCTCCAGGGTCTTCATTATGTGGGAGGTCAGTGCCACAGATCTGTAGTCCTTGGAGGCCACCGGTAGTGGGGTCTTCGGTACAGGAACGAGGCACGACGTCTTCCACAGAAATTCAGGCTCATGTCGAAGACATGATGGAGAACTCCACACAGCTGGGGGCACAGGCTTTGAGCACCCTGGGGCTGACACCGTCAGGACCTGGAGCCTTGTTTGCATGGAGTCTCATCAGCTGTCTTCACATGGTCAGCAGTGAAGTTCATTGGCCACGGTTACATGATGTTTTTTAATTCGAAATTAATAATTCCGAATTAAATAATTCCGAATTAAACTATTTTCCTTCGAGTTTACATGGAAATACTAATTCCGAATTGAGGTTTACATGGAAAACACATTTGTTCAGCTTTATCCAATTCCGCTTAAGGTCTGGGGGTTGGGAAGGGTTCTGATTGGATAGGGGGGCGGACGTCTTTACATCTACCGGAAGAAAACAAACTCAGCAACAACTCGATTATTCCTCTTATTTTTGACCTGGGTGGTGTCTCTATCTGCGAAACCTTCAGTTAACCTGGCCGCTACAACTTTGAAAAGCTCACAATTTTTATGTTTTCTGCCATCTGTTCTTTTAATTATTTCCAGTTCCTCCAAGCTATTTATTAAATAAATCGTCTCTGCTCCTGAGCACCGTTTACTGCGTGCTGCCATCTTGAAACTTTGTTTTAAAAACAAGCCCAGCGCGGAATAAAAGCGTCATCGTGACAGACGGGCAAGAGAACTAGCATGCGCAGAAAGACGGGAATTAATTTAAAGTGGAATGAGTGTACACATTACCGCGGAATTACTTAATTCTGAATTAACCTGATGTACCCGACGAGGACACCGGCGTCCTCATTGTGTAATAATTTTGTCTAAAAATGACTCATACAGAATGATCACTCCATCTGTCATAGCTGTGTTTGGTATCATTGAACTCTGCAGAGTCTCCTCTTTGCAAAGATAATACCGTTTTTCTTTCATCTCTTATATATCTTGCACAAGAGGTGCCTAAAGACATAAAAGCCGAAAGTCGTGAAAGTCAGCACTTACCGGTTTTCGTCGGTAAAAGTCCCAGAAAACGCGGAGAAACAGTTTGAATCCGGTCCCTGTTTGTTGACAGAGGCTTAGCTTGTCTATAAACAGAAAGATGCTCACTCGAGCGATTTTTGGTTGCTGAGAAATGCCCTGAACAAGCTTGGTTCTTCATGTACGGTTGTGGTCATTTATTGAGATTTAGTGTCAATAAATGTTATTACTTATAACTAAAGCACTTTTTTGCAATTCAATACCATATTAGAAGTGTAAAAAAGTTTTGTTTGATTTCTGATTGTAGTTTTTCAAGCAGAGGAATCATCTTCCCGTAACAAAGATGGCTTTGTTTGAATTTCCGGTGACTCTCTTTGCAATGCATTTGATTGACAGCTACAAGGCGGACCTTAGATTCATCATGTCTGCCTTTTAGAGCATAGATCAACCTTTCCAATGACATGTGTAATTCGACTTTATCTGAGCCGTTTTATGCCTGCGCGTAACGGTGCGCCCCCCCAGTCTTTCATGTGCACATTTACGCAGAGCGCTCAGCGGTGCAAGCAGCAAAATAACTAGCGTAAAATAAGATAACTTACTTCACGGTTAAATGGCTAAAAGTAAGTGAAAAACACGTTTTAGTGTCCAGGAGGCACTGGGGAAGATTTTTGAGGACTCTTCAGACAGTGAACATTATTCCTGCCTCCTCCCTGCTTGACCTTCATGCAATTGAGCCCTCATAACCTCAAAACCTTAACAGTAACATATATTTAAAAAAGTATATATGCTCCACGTGTAGTCATATATATTTGTATCAAATATATTATGAATTGGTGGTTTTTACACAGTTATGTATGTTAGTATGTGATTTATGGTAATACCAAAAACTAGTTGTAAATTTAAAAATGGCAAATTTGTGACTATTTTAACTCAAACTGATGAAAAATACCAAAATGTAAAGGAAAAAGTACCTATTGTCTCAGAATATCATTTTGGTTACCATGTGTTCATTTGGAGTCTCCAAAGGCCTTTTTGGAGCTGTGCCTAGATTTTTTAATGAAAAGACCACTGTAAAATGGTCATATGTTGTGCTATCTTCTTCAAATTTGAAACACATGTTCAGTTATAGTGTGCCTACAGCCTCATACTCTCATTTACTATTTCAGATGAATATTCAGACTATTATTCATCCTGAAAGTCATTTTTTATTTCAGGCGGAACAAAATTTTAAATTTTTTACTGACTTCAGAGTTCCATCTGTCTCTGTATCACCTAGAGTGTTCCTGACAGTTTTATAAGAAACTACAGAGTGTCTTCTTTATGGAACACTTTAATGCATCCATGTGGACAGAACAGTTTAGAAGTTACAATCATTTTAATTTGGGTATGTCATTTTAGGCGAATTAAGTTTAATTCGGAATTGACATTTTCATATGGAATTAGGTGTTTACATGGTAACTTTTATTCGGATTTAACTTTAATTCTGAATTAAAGAGGAATTAAACTTCCCATGTAAATGCACGGATTGTGAAGGTGACAGGAGGGGGAGGGCTGAAGAGGGCTCACACAGGAAGATGGGGCGGTGTAAGAAGGAGGGGGGGGGGGGTGAGTGGGGAGTGGCTGATGGTGGTCGTCCAGGACAGGCAGCAGGGGAGTCAGAGGGGGGATGAGCCAGGCTTGTAGTGTCAAATCTGTTAAAAAACAGATTCAGTTCATTGGCCCTGTCAATGCTGCCATCAGCTCCTCTGTTGTTGGTCGTCCTGAAGCCGGTGATGGTCCTCATTCCACCCCAGACCTCTCTTAAGTTGTTCTGCTGGAATTTCCACTCCAGCTTCCTCCTGTATTTATCCTTAGCCTCCTTGATCTTCACCTTCAGTTCCCCCTGTATTGTTCTCATCTCCTCCCAATTACCAGCTCTGTCATGAGTCATGAGTCCATGACTTCTAGTCTCGATGCCTGTCTGTTCGAAGGCCATAGTTTGTTATTGTTTTGGCTCCATCAAGTAGCTAAGTTTTGACACGTAGGTGTCTAGACAGTGTCCGAGGTTCTGATGTTTTCATGTGATGTTTTAAAGATGGCTGTTTCCTACTGACAATGTAATTCTGAACCATCCTTCGATCTGTAATGTGAACTAATAACCTCTCTGAATTGTACAACTTGGAGAATAAAAATCCATTTTGCAGCTCAGTTGTAGTCCAGCCTATTGTTTAACAGCCGATTGACTGCCTCATCAGAGCACAATTAGAGCACAATTGGAGTATATAATTGGAGTATATGATTCCTTTAACCTTTTTATAATTTAAAATTAAACTCGATTTGGTGATAACGCTATACTGTTGGTGTAAACTGTAATCTGAGCACTCGCACGTAGTTTCCGCTTCACACATTTTGTGCCGTTAATCGCCGGTTCTTTAGCTTATTAGAGTAGGTTTGGAGGACGGGCCTTCTGCTACCAGGCACCTTTTTTATGGAACCAGCTACCAGTTTGGGTTAAGGAGGCTGACACCATTTCTATCTTTAACACTAAACTGAAAACATTTTTGTTCAGTAAAGCCTACAGTTAGTCTAAACTATAGTGTGTAGGGGCTAATAGTTGTAGTACTTAAGATTAGAGTAAGCTAGTCTTAATCACAGGTTTGTCATAGTTATGCTGTTATTTTCCCCCTGCAGGCCTACGCTGCAGGGGGACACCAACATGATCTGCTGAGTGGTGTCTCCACTGCTTTTCTCCTTTTTCTTCCCTTTCTTTTTCCCTTCCTCCTCGTCCAGCTCATTCATAATTATTTGGGAGCACCTTGTTACTGAAACTGTGCTTTCCTGTGGTTTGTTGTGCTGTTTTTGCACCCCTTTTTTTTGTGTATTTGCAGGCCAGAGTTTCCTGGGTTTCATGCTGACCTGCAGTTCCATCCTCTGTCCATCCCGGAGTTCTCCTCCACTTGTGTTTGGGTGCCGACTGGCGTGGTGATCGGTGACCTGGTCCTCTGGCCATCTCATCCCAGTGCTGCTGCCTCCATCTGTTTATGTTTATGTTTATATGGCCATTGTATTTAGTCATTTGTGTTCTCTCCTCTCTCTGTCCTCCATCCTCTCTGTGTTCTCCATCCTCTTTCTGTCCTGTCTCCCCTATTTATACTTTATAATATACTCTATATACTATATAATATATTATACTCCCCTATACTTTCTCTACCCGGCTGGCCTTCGGCAGGAAGGTCCCCCCATATGAGCCAGATCCTGCTCAAGGTTTCTTCCTCTTAAAGTGGAGTTTTTCCTTGCCTCTGTTTGGCTTAAAGATTTTTTTCTCCCTATGTGGGAGTTTTTTTTACCTGCCATTATCATTGATTGGATTTAATATTATAATTTTAGTTAATGATATTTGCTCGAGGGTCATGCTCTGGGTCTCTGTAAAGCGCCTAGAGACAATTGTCATTGTAACATACGCTATACAAATAAAATTGAATTGAATTGAATTAGCTTCTTAGCATGGCTTCTTCTTCTCCCTCTCTCTCCCCCTCCCGCTGCTCAGTGTGTGAAATGTTCAGTTATTCCTCTGCCTCCTTTAGCGAGAGTGGTAAATGCATAAAGTGTAGTTTATTCATAGCTTTGGAGGCAAGGCTTAGTGAGCTAGAGGCTCGGGTCTGTCCACTAGACCATAGTCCGTCAGAGGCGATAGGTAGCCAGGCTAACATAGCAGCGAAGCGGCCTAGAGTAGCTGCAGCTAGCAGTCTCCCTGTAGCATCCGAGCAGCCGGCCAGTCAGGGCGGCTGGGTGACGGTTCGAAGGAAGCGTAGCCCAAAGCAAAGGCGCGTGGAACACCATCACTCGCTTCACATATCAAACCATTTTTCCCCACTCAGTGATACACCCACTGAGAAACCCACCCTGCTGATTGGCGACTCTATAGTCCGGTATGTGAGGCTGGCAGCCATGACCATAGTCAAGTGTATCCCAGGAGCCAGAGCGGGCGACATCGAGTCAAATTTGACGCTGCTGGCAAAGAGTAACCGTAAGTACAGTAAAGTTATTATACATGTCGGCACTAATGACACCCGGCTACGCCAGTTGGAGGTCACTAAAGTTAATGTTGAGTCGGTGTGTAATGTTGCAAAGAGCATGTCGGACTCCATAGTTTTCTCTGGTCCCCTTCCTAATTTGACCAGTGATGATATGTTTAGCCGCATGTCATCGCTCTGTCCCTGGTTGTTGTGGTGGTGTCCAGCAAACGACGTGGCCTTTATTGATAATTGGCTGGATTTTTGGGGAAAGCCTGGTCTGATTAGAAGAGACAGCATTCATCCCACCCGGGATGGTGCAGCTCTGATTTCTAGGAATTTGGCCGATTCTCTTAGACGCTCTCCCTGACAATCCAGGGTGGAGGCCAGGATGCAGAGCTGGAGTCTGACACGCTTCTCTGCTGCTTCTCGAGGACCACCCCCGACCTCTAAAAATAGAGAAATCAACCATGTAGCTGCTAATGTTAACATGGTGCCGGACAAAAACATAGAATTGGTGTCAATTCCCCGTCCTCCAAAAGTCTGCTTAGCGCGCTGTGATAGTGACGTTAACCAAAATAATCTGATAAAAATAAAAACTGTCAGACACTTGGAGTCAAGAGAACTTGTAATTAGATGTGGACTACTGAATGTAAGGTCCCTTGGCTCTAAGTCTCTGTTAATCAATGATCTTATTACTGAGACTCGTTGCGATGTCTTCTGCTTATCAGAAACATGGCTACAAGAGGGAGAGTATGTGAGCTTAAATGAGGCTATGCCACCAGGTTATATTAATTATCATATTCCCCGGAGTACGGGTCGAGATGGAGGAGTAGCAGCTGTCTACAACTCCAGCCTACAAGTAAAAACAAAACCCAAATGTGATTATAATACATTCAAAAGCCTCACACTTAGTCTAACTTTTCCAAATTGGAGATCAGAAAAGCCAGTCTTGTTGGTGGTAGTGTACGGGCCACCTGCTGGTGCTTATCTGGAGTTTCTGATTTTTCAGCTGGTTTAGTGCTGTAGCGTGACTCATGTAATTTATTAATATTTGCCTAATTTAATAATTTCGGGGTGCCACCTTTTTTTTATTAAAAAAAGGAAAAATCAGAAAGCAAATGAGTCACTTATTTCTGTAGGTTCTTGTCGAGTTGGATTGGCCGTGGAAATTAATCATCAGAGTCGCCAATAAGTTTTAACATTTATTTAGACACAGACATGAAACACAAAAACATATAAGGCATTTATATATAGGATGTCACATCAACATGAACTGTTTCTTGGCTTAGATGTCTTGGCTATAGCACATGACAGGAAATGACGACAGAGAGTAAAGAAAGGAAGCAAATCATAACAAACCAAAATGGCGGGTACTGAAGGAGTTGAAGGAGTATGGCTAATCGGATGAATAAATTGAATAAAAGGAAAAGAAGGCGCAATTCTCGAACTAATTAACTGCCGAATAATAGGGACGTAGAGCCCGGACGTGGTCCGTGTCGCACGATCTGTCTGAGCTGTAGACAAAACTTGTGAGACACCAATCTATCTCGTTTCAGCCTTACCCTGCGAGGAGTCTCTGGCAACTTAGGTCCGTGGCCGTCAGTTTAAACGGTTCACAGTGGGCCCTCCGGGAACTGCCTTAAGGTCGATGGCTGAGGAGATCGCAATGATCTAATAATGCAAAAAATTTGGTCAGCTTGGCTAAAAAGTTCTAAGCGTGGAGTTTCAGGGTTTCAAATGTCAAAAATCAGGGAGTACCTTAGACACTCCCCACAGCATGTGAAGGAGAACTTATAAAAGAAAATTGCTATCTGCTACATGTCTGCTACAACTAACTTCGGTTAGTCGAAATTATTCAAGGATTGTTCTATCAAAAAGTCAATGCGGCGAGACTGCAGAGCCTCTGTCAAAATGAGAACAGAAAAACAAATGCAGAGTTGACAACGAGCCAACTGAAAATCAAATTAAGAAAAAAAAAGAACATGAAGCAATAAAAAGAGTTAAGCGTGTCGTCCGAGAGAAGAGAAAAGAAAAGAAAGAAAAAAAGAAAGAGAAGAGTGATGTGCACTTCTCCTCGGTGTTGTGGCGGTCAGAGAGAGAGAGGAGTATAACAAAAAGAAGAAAGTAATAACGAAAAGAAGAGAGAAAAGAGAGCGAGACAAAAGACTGTCGTCCTGCTTTATACCTCTGAAATATTCATGAGTTTTAGGTAAATGAGGGATCAGCCCACCGGGCCGGACAACGCAGTAGATCCATCTCCGCCCATGCATGAATTCCAGTGTGATATTCTTGATACCTTTTCAACATGTGACCAGATTGCCTGGTCCGATCATTTCACTGCAGTTACCCAATAGGACTCCACCTTTGAAGTTTACATGGTACAACACAAATAACTCACATACAGGCCAACTATATCAGAAGCTCACATAATTAGCAATTTTTATCAACACAATTAACCATGGTCCACTGCAATTCGTCCGCTGGTACCTATCTGGCCCGATGGGGGGCGCTCTCGTTCCATGGGAGTCCGTTCATGGGATGTAGATTTTATGTTTGGGTCCATCAACAGATAAGAGCCACCTGGGACAGATTACAGGCCCCGAAGTGCCCCTTTGTAGCTGCGGTCACTTGCATTCCAAAAAGGTGATCGAGGTGATTGATTTGGTTTCAGTCCACAGGATAATAAACTTTTAACCTTTCATTCGGAAATGCCTTTCGGGAGAGAAAGTTAGAGTGGCATACATTTAAATACAACAATAACCATTTCAAACTCAACTTGACAGTCTTTCCTATGTGTTCGTTTTCCCTTTTTGTTATGGTCTCTATTCAGTTATACATTCCGAGTTAAGGAACTCAGTTGTAGCCCGCCTCCATGCCATGGCAGTTGGCATATTCTGGAATGTCACATGGCAGAGATATGGTTCTGTCCGTTGTTTTAAGTGCACTGTAAGGGTCTGTTTTGTCTTCACCTGCATTCTGGCTTGATCAAAATCAAGAGTTATATGGCTGCTTAAAAGGTTTTGGATTAGAGTTGTCATGGTGACGTGGGCTATCTTCTGGTTTATGGCCCAGGTGTGTGGGGGGGAGTTCAGCCCGAAGGTTCAGATAACTGGGTAAAAGTTCACAGGCCCTGGAGAGGCTTCTCATCCCTACAACAATTAAAATTAATAAAAACTTCCCATGACGGGGATGGCTACAGTGCTCAGCTCAGACAAAGTCATCATAGTGGGTGACTTTAACATTCATATGGATGTTGACAGTGACAGCTTTACAATAGCCTTTACATCTCTCTTAGATTCATTATGCATCTCATAAAAAGTAAAAGAACCGACTCACTGCTTTAATCACATTCTGGATCTGGTTCTCACCTATGGTATAGATACTCATCACTTGTTAGTGTCGCCGCTGAATTCTCTTCTCTCGGACAACTTTTTAGTTACATTTGAGTTCAGCATTTGTGGCATTAAAACAGGAAATGAAATGTGTCATTACAGCAGATGCCTTTCTGAAGATGCTGTGAATATTTTTAAGGAGGTCATTCTCTCTCATCTCCCTATGGTTGAATATGATAGAATAGCTGAGGGCAACGACCTGAATTTTTGTCCGGTAGATATTGATTACCTTGTTAACAATACTGCCAATATGTTACATTCAGCCCTGGATGCGGTCACTCCTCTGAGGAAGAGGGTTTCTTATCTTAGGAGCTCAGCTCCCTGGTATAATTCACATATTCGCATGCTGAAGCAGAATGCACGTAAAATGGAAAGGAGGTGGTACTCCTGTAAATCTGCGAACTCCTATCGTGCCTGGAAAGATAGTTTAATAGTCTACAAAAGAGCCTTACGCAGAGCTAGAACATCTTATTATTCTTCATTAATAGAAGAGAACAAACATAACCCACGTTTTCTGTTCAGCACTGTAGCCAGGCTGACAAAGAGTCACAACTCTTTTGGTCCATGCATTCCTGCTACTCTCAGTACTGAAGACTTTATGAGCTTTTTTAGCAGGAAAATGATCAAAATTAGAGATGAGATTGGCCAGGCCCAACTGTCGACGGCTGTGGACGTCCCTGCAGCTTCGTTGATTTCTTCCGTTTTTGATTTAACTCTGGACTGCTTTTCTTCTGTGGGCCTCTCTGAGTTGACCTCAACTATTAGTAAAGCTAAACCATCTACATACCTGTTGGATCCCATCCCAACTCAGCTGCTCAAAGATGTTATGTCCTCTATTGGCGGCTGTGGCTCAGGTGGTAGACAGGGTTGTCCGGTAACTGGAAAGTTGCCGGTTCAATTCCCATGCTCCCCTGGCTACATGTTAAAGTATCCCTGACAGAGGCGGCTGGCCCATAGGGGGCGCTGGGTTGCCGCCCCACCAGCTGTGGAGGGGAAAAATATTTATTTTATTTTTATTTATTTTTTTGATCAGCATCAGATTAATTAATAGTATGTGTGTGCCTACATGCGATTTAAATAATTTAAACAACATTTCCACCAACTGACACTCATTAAACAGTGAATTTCCACCGACCTACAGTGCGTCATTCTCTCACGGGGCGCTCGGCAAAGCGCCCCTGACCTGCAGCTAAATAGCCAATCCGGTTATGGTTGCTAGGTAAAAATGATTGATAATTGGCCTATCAACGTCACCAAATTTAATGCCGATGGGGCGCTGGAAATGTCGCCCCAACAGCTACGTAAAATGCGTGAAGGTTTATGAGCTAGAGCTACGTGAAGGGCCAGCGGTAGTTTTATTTCGTAGAGCGACTCCCAGACTCTGTTCTACGTCGGGAGAAAAAAAAATACGGCGACGAGGAAGAGAGATGGCGACAACTGGAGTTCAAGAGCAGCTTCCACCTAATTCGGTGAAATCATTATTAATGTTCCCTTTTGTGAGACGGACGACGGAGAAAAAAATTCTCGTTAAGGAGCTGGGACCCGACAAGCCTGAAATTAACATTTTCCAGTAAACGAAGGAGAAAGGTAAATCATACAAACTGAGTTTTTGTCAGAGTTGGTTAAACCCTGAGACGTGGCTGGCAGGTTGTGGAGCAGCTAATGAACTTTTCTGTTTCCCCTGTATCCTCTTCAGAAGTGACAGATGTGATTGGACTTGGACAAAGACTGGACTAACTGACTTAAAGCACCTCTGAACGGTTCAAGAAACATGAGAGATCCAAAGTTCACATGGAAAACTGCGTAAAGCTAGCTGTGCTCAGAAAGATTAGCATAGCAACGCAGCCAGATGATGGGCACCACATTACTGAAAGAAGGCACAATGAAGAGGTAGATAAAAACCGTAATATTGTGTCCAAGATAATCAATTGTGTTAAATTTTGTGGTGCTTTTGAATAAGCAATGTGGGGACATAATGTCAGCTAGTCCTGGTACTGAGGTACATTGATGGACGCAACAACAAACAGGAGCGGTTCTATGGATCCACCAAGCTACCCAACAGCTGTGCAGATTCAACAGCTGGTGTCTTATTGGAGAGGCTGCACAGCATCCTTCCGGAGGGACAATTTACCCCTTGATTGTATAGTATTTGATAGCATAAAGTCTAATATAGCTGTAAATTGTTACTTCTTATTTGAAACTGGAAACTGAAATTAAATTATTATTGTGGACCTGTTGTCATTTTCCGACTGTTCATTTTAATGCTTATGCTAGATTAGGCAGGGAAAAATGTTGGCACACCAGCCCCACCAAGATTTTTTTTCACCAGCCGCCACTGATCCCTGAGCAAGATACTGAACCCCAAGTTGCTCCTGGTGAGCATGTGGTACCCTGCGTGGTAGCCTCGGCCATCAGTGTGTGAATGTGTGTGTGAATGGGTGAATGTGAGGCCTAATGTAAACCGCTTTGAGGGCACCTTGGTGCTGATAAAGCGGTATATAAGTGCAGTCCATTTACCATATTTGTGTATCAATTTTGGATCAGATTAACCTATCTCTACAATTAGGATATGTACCACAGGTTTTTAAAGTTGCAGTCATTAAACCTTTGCTCAAGAAACCATCTCGGCAAACTATAGACCAATATCCAACCTTCCATTTATCTCTAAAAGTATGGAAAAAATAGTTGCTAGCCAGTTAGGAGAACACCTGCATAGAAATGATCTATTTCAGGTTTTTCAGTCAGGGTTTAGAAATCATCATAGCACAGAAACTGCACTGATTAGAGTCTCCAACAACTTACTCATGGCCTCAAACAATGGATTAGTTTCTGTCCTTGTTCTGCTGGACCTCAGTGCTTCTTTTGATACCGTTGATCACAGCCTTTTGCTGCATAGATTAGAGCACACTGTTGGAATTAGAGGGACAGCATTAGGCTGGTTTAAGTCATACCTATTTGACAGGTTCCAGTTCGTCCATGTTAATGACGTTTCTTCTACACGGACTAGGGTCTGCTATGGGTCCCGCAGGGTTCAGTTCTGGGACCAATCCTTTTCACTTTATACATGTTGCCCTTGGGAAAAATTATCCAGAGCCATGGCATAAACTTTCATTGCTACGCTGATGATATGCAGCTGTATGGAACCAGAGGAAACAAAACCTTTGGCTAAACGTCAAGGGTGTCTTAATGACATTAAGTACTGGATGTCCTCTAACTTTTTGCTTCTAAACTCGCATAAAACAGAGGTTATTGTCTTTGGTCCCAAACACCTGAGGAATGGATTGACTGGGTTACGCTCACGTACGTCATTTTCGATCAGGATATGTCATTTAAGCAGCATATTAATCAGGTTTGCAAGACTGCCTTTTTTATCTCCGAAATATTGCCAAGATTAGGAGTATCCTCTTCCAGGGTGATGCTGAAAAAATTAATCCACGAGTTTGTCAGTTCTAGACTGGATTATTGCAATGCGTTGTTAGCAGGATGTCCAAAAAGCTCGCTGAATAGCCTCCAATTGATCCAGAACGCAGCAGCGAGGGTGCTGACAGGAATCCGCAAGCGAGATCACATCTCTCCCCGCAGGGAGGGCCATAGGAGTCGGGTGCAGTGTGGTATGGGTGGCAGCCGAAAGCATGGGCCTTGGTGTGCCGACCCTCAGCTGATGAAACTGGTTAGTGGGACATGGAACGTTACCTCTCTGGCAGGAAAGTGGCCTGATCTTGTGCATGAGGTTGAGAGGTACCGACTAGATATAGTCGGGCTCACCTCGATACACAGCCTGGGCTCTGGAACCAATCTTCTCGAGAGAGGCTGGACCTTATTTTACTCTGTAGTTGCCCAGGGTGAGAGGCGACGGGCTGGTGTGGGCTTGCTTATAGCCCCCCAGCTTGGAGCCTGTACGTTGGGGTTTTCCCCAGTGGATGAGAGGGTAGCTTTCCTGCGCCTTCGGGTCGGGGAACGGGCTCTGACTGTCATTTGCACTTATGCGCCAGATGACAGTTAACCTTTGTGTCGTGTTCGTTTCTCCCCCCTTACTTTAGTGTTCCCGGTCAAATTTGACCGGCCTGTTTTAACTGCTCCTACATAGACAGAAAAACCACTGATCTTCACCAAATTTTATTTAACTCCTTTTTAAGCTGTAAACAATGTCTCAGACCACCTGTTTACATGAATAACTGCAGTTAATATGCATTAAATAGACACAGAAATAGTAAATTGTATTCGAAAATTATCATTTTTTGTAAAAAAAAAAAAAAGTAACAAAAATCAAAACAGTGACCAAATTCACACAACATCAACATGTTGTATGTGTGTGTATGTGTGTGTGTGTGTGTGTGTGTGGGGGGGGGGGGGGGGGTTCTCTGCTCTGCCTGCCTCCTCTTTCCTGGGTGGATGAATACCAGAGCAAATTGCCATCCTTGGACTGGAATATCACAGGTGCCTCTTCCTCAGGTGTGTCTTCCTCTGGAGCTTCTTCCTCACCTTCTGTGGACTGGTTGGTCTCACAATGGTCTGGGTCAAAATCAGGATCGATGTTGTCTTCTATTTCTGAGACATCCTCCTCTATTTCTGGTTGAACTTCAATCCCCTGTTCATCAGGTTGAAATAAAAGGTCCAGAGCCTCTCTGACAAGAAATCGTCTGATTGGGCATCTAGTCAATGTGTTCATAGTAAAATGAGGGCAATGCACACAAAAAAAAACTATATATAGGGGTCTCTGAGAAGATATGATACATTTTGTATAGGAAAGTGCGGTTCACGTGGGGGGATGGGCACATAAGCCTTGGAAAGGGATAATTCCCATAACAAACACCTAATTGTTGACTTTGAAATGTGGAACAAGTGTTATTGTTATACATTTAGTCTGGAAAGTGTTCTTCATGTGGGGGGATGGGCACATAAGCACCGGAATGAAGTGGGAAGAGGAGACACCTATTTGTTCAGTCTGAAAGGGGTTCAGGTGGGGTGGGGTGGTGTGTGTGTGTGTGGGTGGGTGTGTGTGTGTGTGGTAGTGTATTTGTGGTTGTGTACAATCTGATGGATGAACACAATCCAGTGTCACCCTTTAATTTCCTATGGCGGTCATTTTTGACCGGGAACACCACAGGTGTTACAAAGTTGAATAAACTACTCAAAATTCAGAGAAAGTGGTGATCAGCAGTTATACATGTTCAAATGCCTAGTGTGGAGGATATCATAAGGCCCTGAGACAATCAAATGTAAAACACAATATTTATGACTGATGAAAGTAGGAAATCGGTCAGATTTGACCCGAACACGACAGAAAGGTTAAGAGTACCCAGCCTTCTTGGGGTCCTTGGCGGGGGTGCTGGAAAGCACCCCTAATGGGGACTCCTTTATTCTGCTGGGGGACTTCAACGCTCACGTTGGCAATGACAGTGGTACCTGGAGGGGCGTGATTGGGAGGAACGGCCTCTGTGATCAGAACTAGAGTGGTGTTTTGTTGTTGGACTTCTGTGCTAGTCACAGTTTGTCCATGACAAACACCATGTTCAAGCATAAGAGTGTCCATAACTGCATGTGGCATCAGGACACTCTTGGTCGGAGATCAATGATCGACTTTATAGTCGTATCATCTGATCTTCAGCCGTATGTTTTGGACACTCGGGTAAAGAGAGGAGCTGAGCTGTCAACTGATCACTAACTGGTGGTGTGTTAGATCAGATGGTGGGGGAGAATGCCGATCAGACCTGGTAGGCCCAAAAGTGTAGTGAGGGTTTGCTGGGACGTCTGGCAGAGGAACCTGTCAGAAAGATCTTCAACTCACACCTCCGGCAGAGCTTCAATCACATCCCGGGGGAGGCGGGGGACATTGAGTCTGAATGGGCCATGTTCCGTGCCTCCATTGCTGAAGTGGCTGATCAGAGCTCTGGCCGTAAGGTCATCGGTGCCTGTCGTGGCGGCAATCCTCGAACTCGGTGGTGGACACCTCGGGTGAGAGAGGCCGTCAGACTGAAGAAGGAGTCCTACCTGGCTTGGTTAGCTTGTGGGTCTCCGGAATCAGCAGACAGGTATCGGCGGGCCAAGCGGGCGGCAGCTTTGGTGGTCTCTGAGGCGAAAACTCGGGTGTGGGAGGAGTTCGGTGAGGCCATGGAAAAAGACTTTCGATCAGCTCCACAGAGATTCTGGCAAACCGTCAGATGGCTCAGGCGGGGAAAGCGGTGCTATACCAACACTGTGTATAGTGGGGGTGGGGTGCTGCTGACCTCGACTGGAGATGTTGTTCAGCGGTGGAAGGAATACTTCGAGGACCTTCTCAATCCCACCAACATGTCATCTGTCGAGGATGCTGAGCCTGTGGACTTAGGGGTGGACTCATCCATTACTGAAGCTGAGGTCGCTGAAGTAGTTAAGAAGCTGCATGGTGGCGATCCGCCCTGATTTCCTGAAGGCTCTGGATGTTGTAGGACTGTCTTGGTTGACACGTCTCTGCAACATCGCATGAAAATGGGGGGCAGTACCTCTGGATTGGCAGACCGGGGTGGTGGTTCCCCTTTTTAAGAAGTGGGACCGGAGGGTGTGTTCCAATTGGGCCCGTTGTTATGGGCTGTCCAGTCCCTGTACAAATGGAGTGGGAGCTTGGTCCACATTGCCGGTTGTAAGTCGGATTCGTTTTCAGTGAGAGTTGGACTCCGCCAAGGCTGCCCTTTGTCACCGATTCTGTCCATAACGTTTATGGACAGAATTTCCAGGTGCAGCCAAGGAGTGGAGGGGTTCCGGTTCGGTGGTGTCGGGATCTCGTCTCTGCTGTTTGCAGATGACGTGGTCCTGTTGGCACTATCGAGTGGGGATCTGCAGCTCTCACTGGAGCGGTTCGCAGCCGAGTGTGAAGCGGCAAGGATGAGAATCAGCACCTCCAAATCTGAGACCAAGGTCCTCAGTCGGAAAAGGGTAGAATGCCTCCTCCGGGTCGGGAGTGAGGTTCTGCCTCAAGTGGAGGAGTTTACGTATCTCGGGGTCTTGTTCACAAGTGATGGGAAAAAGGAACGGGAGATCGACAGACGGATTGGTGCAGCGTCTGCTGTGATGCAGACTCTGTACCTGTCCGTTGTGGTGAAGAGAGAGCTGAGCCAAAAGGCAAGGCTCTCTGTTTACCGGTCAGTCTTTGTTCCAACCCTCACCTATGGTCATGAACTGTGGGTAGTGACCGAAAGAATGAGATCGCGGATACAAGCGGCGGAAATGAGTTTTTTCTCCGCAGGGTGGCTGGACTCTTCCTTAGAGATAAGGTGAGAAGTTCAGTCATTCGGGAGAGACTCAGAGTAGAGCCGCTGCTCCTTCACATCGAGAGGAGCCAGTTGAGGTGGTTCGGGCATCTGGCTAGGATGCCCCCCGGACGCCTCCCTGGAGAGGTGTTTCGGGCATGACCAACTAGGAGAAGACCACGGGGAAGACCCAGGACCCTGCTGAGTGGTGTCTCCACTGCTTTTCTCCTTTTCCTTCCATATTCTTTGCTTTCCTGTGGTTTGTTGTGCTGTTTTTGCACCCCTTTTTTCTGTGAATTTGCAGGCCAGAGTTTCCTGGGTTTCATGCTGACTTGCAGTTCCATCCTCTGTCCATCCCGGGGTTCTCCTCCACTTGTGTTTGGGGTGCCAACTGGCTAGTGATCGGCGACCTGGTCCTCTGGCCATCTCATCCCAGTGCTGCTACCTCCATCTGTTTATGTTTATATGGTGGTTGTATTTAGTCCTTTGTGTGCTCTCCTCTCTCTGTCCTCCATCCTCTCTATTTCCTCCATCCTCTCTCTGTCCTGTCTCCCCTCTTTTCTTTCTCTACCAGGCTGGCCTTCAGCAGGAAGGTCCCCCCATATGAGCCAGGTCCTGCTCAAGGTTTCTTCCTCTTAAAGTGGAGTTTTTCCTTGCCACTGTTTGGCTTAAAGGTTTTTTCTCCCTATGTGGGAGTTTTTTACTTGCCATTATCATTGATTAGATTTAATATTATAATTTTAGTTTATGATATTTGCTCAGGGGTCATGCTCTGGGTCTCTGTAAAGTGCCTAGAGACAATTGTCATTGTAACAGATGCTATACAAAATAAAATTGAATTGAATTGAACTGAATATATACTTATGAGTAAGAAGTTTTAAAACATCAGTGGCTTTCTATTGTTTTTCTCTACTATGTTAGCTAATTCCACTCACTGCAGTCCTGATCGGTGAATGACCAGCTCTTTTTGACCGCAAATTCCGTAGGCTTTGAGGAATCTGGTCTCGTGAAGAACAACCGCAGCAACTGAACGTGGACATGGTGTTCTGGTGAGTGGAAAATTATTTTGTCTGTTTTATTCACTGGTCTGCGACAGTGCTGTGAGGTGTATTTTTGTCTGTTTGGGGTACCCCTGGGGGATTGTATTGTGTTGTGTTATTGTAAGTGCCGACCCCTATAACAGATATAGTCATGTTGGACAGGCTGTCAAACTGCCGTTTCTAGTGTTACTAGCCGGAGAGCTAGGCTGCTTGTGTGTCCGCTGAGAGAAAGCGAGCAGCACCAGTTGAACCATAGATGACCAGAGCGTGTTTACTGGGAGCGCACCGATTATCTGGGGCTCTCAGGGAGCTGATAGGAATTGTCTGTTTAAAAATATTAATAGGTATATAGTGCAGAGGAGGAGGAGGAGGAAGGAAGAGGAGGAAACTCTACAGCAGAGTCCCAGATGAGCTGTGCATGAGAGCTGCTCCGATCTGGATGAAAAGACACTCCAAAGCAGTTTGCGGATAGCGGTTTGCGGGTAGCGCAACCTGCTCTTAAAGGCAATGGCTACTGAAGCACTGATTGATTTAACAACTGGAACGCCCTAACCACTCCTATGCATAATGTAGTGGGTAGCGCAAGTGGGATAGCAGGTTTAGCAAGGGTGGAAGATTGCGTTCTTTGCGGGGGAACGGCCCTCCCGCTATCCCTTAATAGCGGCTTTAGCAAATCTGGCAGAAGATCGAGCCCCACATCTCTCATACCGGGAAACTCTCATCTTTGACAAGAGTTCTAACCCCTTTGAGGATCTTCTTCCTGGTGTCTTTCCTTGGAAATCTCTGAGAATCTCTCTACTTCGACAATTCCATTTCTACTCCATTCATGAAAAGCTTTCTGTAGTTGAAGGTATAAATTGATGATTTCGATCAATGGGTGCACACTTTGACAGGTTATTATGGGAAAATACTCATCTGAACTGAGTATTTTCATTGTCAATGAGTTTCAGGAGGAATGAAGACATTTTCAATTCATAACCATTCTGAAGTGGTAGCATTGGATTCTGATTCTTTCCAGTATAGCATGGCTCTTATGTTGGCAGATGATTGCTGTAGGATACTTTTCCTTATTCTACGGTGTTGGTTTTTTTTTTCAAAAACACAAAATTCCTGAATTTAAATTTTCGTGTAGTAACTCTAAAAGGGAATAAATTTGTCAATCTGCTTGGATTTTGAATTCACTGGCATAATTTTACCTTTATGCAGATACACTTTGTAACCTGATAAACCTAGTAAATCCAGGGTGATTGGTAAACTATCTAATCCTTTGACTACCTTACCAAAGTACAAACGCATATCATCAGCATTCAAAGACACCTTATTCACAGAGTCATACTAGTCATGTGTGACTCTTATAGGGGAGAGTGGAGTAATGTGAGAAGGTCTTTACTCCCCCCTGCCCTCTAAGCAAGCTAAATTGATGTGTCTATAAAATTATCACATTTTTCTTTAATTTAGGATGTTTCCTAAGGACAGAACCCATCAGAATGTTTGCCGGACTAAAGACTGCGAAAATGGGATTGTTTTTATAAAAAGAGGTCAAGTGTCTCATTTTACCCCAGCTATGGGGTAAACTGAGACAAAGCCATGATTTCAATGGGGTAAAGCGGGCCAGAGTGGGGTAAAGCGAGCCACCCTGTGGTAAAGTGATCTCCTTATTTTTTGTTTGATTGACAATTGAAAATGGAAAGAATTAATGATACACGGATTGTAAAGTTACTGAACTGTAACATGGACATTTCGTTCTCTCAGACGGAGGATTCAACAGAAACAAGGTTATTTGTAACCACTGCCAAGTTGAACTCCCCGTTAAAAGTTTCTGCTGTTACCTCAGAAATTACCTGTTTTAATGATCTGATTGTGCTGAGCCACAATCATTTTGTTGGATTTTGTTTGTTGAATTTTTTTTTTTTTTTTTTTTTTAAAACAGGATGACATTAATGCCCTGGCAGTGGCAATAAGCTTTATTTTGTTTTACATTTTTTTAGATGAGATTTATACTAAATATGTGTTACTGGCAAGTGCTGATGTTAAAAGTGTTTGAACAGCAAATGTTATGGCACTAAGTGACCTTTACAATACTTTTGAATTCATTATTTGATTTTGCGTATACAATACGATTAATCGTGATTAATCAGGGAAATAATGCAATTAATCGCGATTAAAAATTTTAATCGTTGCCCAGCCCTAATATATATATCAGAATCAGAATCAGAATCAGAATCAGAATCAGAATGCCTTTATTTGTCACTGAGCCAGCGTCCCAACACAGTGAAATTACATTTCCAGTACATTGTCCAAGAAAACATACAGAAACAAACAACAACATGTTAGACAGGAGTCGACAGTGTCTGGGGGGTCTGCAGCCACTTTGTAGCGGCGCTCCCCTTCTTATCAGAGGAAAATACGATCACATGGGGAGAGGGGGGGAGGGTAAAAAAAAAGGTGTCTCACACAACGAGTCCTTGAGGGGCATGTTGTGAGATTCACAAAAAAAAACCTCAGCAAATAAGCATAGACAAACCTTTTTTTTTTTTAAGATTTTTTTGGCACTAGTGGCCTTTATTTATAGTAGTGAGAGACAGGAAGGGGGGCAAAGAGAACAAGGAAGACATGCGGCAAAGGGTCGACAAGCCGGGAATCGAATTTGCGACCAGCAGCACGAGGACTGCAGCCTCTGTATATGGACCGCCTGCCCTAACCACTGCACTACCGGGGCAGCCCAAAGCATAGACAAACTTAAAACTAAGACATGAGAGGTGCGTGGGATGTGGGGGGAGGGGGGTGTCCAGCCAAACAGTCCGTGCACGCGCTGCCAGATCCCGGCGCGCAGTGCATCAGACCATCTAGCGTAGGGGGGTGGAAACAGCCGGAGCCAGTGGAGGAGGTTGGGCAGGGGGCGGGAAGTGTGTGTGTGTGCATGTGTATGTGTGTGCGTAAGCCAGTGACCCCTGTCCCAGTTCAGTCTGGAGCCACAGGTATTGTTTGGAAAGGGGAGGGATCTGGGGAGGAGGCAAGCTTCGTTTCAGGGGAGCCAGATTCAGATAAGACAAGATTGTTTGGGTCAGGCTGACTTATATACTATACTATACTTATATACTACATATATATGTATATATATATATATATATATATATATATATATATATATATATATATATATATATATATATAATATATATATATATATATATATATATATATATATATATATAAGGGCTGTCAATTTCTCAAAATAGTTAATCATGATTAATCGCAAATTAATCGCATATTTTTATCTGTTCTAAATCTATATTATACAGATCTTTTTCAAGTTGTATTACACTTATTAATACGAGTCCTGACTAGAATCAGGAAATATGACCATATTAGTCCAGTCCTGAGGTCTCTGCACCGGTCTTGACTAGAACCAGGAGATACAACCATTTTAGTCCAGTTCTGAGGTCTCTGGCTTCCTGTCCCTCAGAGACTTTAAAACAGCTCTACTTGTGTACAAGTCTCTTCATGGCCCCAAAGTCCATCTCTGACATGTTAGAGCCATATGAACCAACCTGGACTCTGAGAACCTCAGGTAGTGGTCTCCTGCTGGTGCCCAGAGTCAGGACTAAACAAGATGAAGCTGCATTTCAGTTTTAATGCTCCCAAAATCTGGAACAGTCTTCCAGAAGATGTGAGACAGACCTGAACTCTGATAATGTTCTGATCCAGACTGAAAACAGTTCTGTTTAGATGTGCAGATGACAAGTGAAGGAATTTTATCTGCACTCTTCATTTTTAATTCAATTAATTAATTTTCTTATTAATTAATTTTATTTATTATTGATTATTTTTATGCTTGTATGGAATGGATTCTATTTGCCTTCTTGTGACTTTATGCATCTGTAAAGCACTTTGAATTGCCTTGTGTATGAATTGTGCTCTTCAAATAAAGTTGCCTTGCCTAATATGAGAGTACACAAATGCTTGCCTTATGCAAAACAAATGTTTATTTATTGCTACAATGCCAAATCCATTATATATTATATATATACTCAATATTTTCTCCTATGTTCTTCATACAAAATATTTTCATGGTCTGCTTCAAACGGGCGGGGGGGGCTCTCTGCATCCGCACTCTGAGTAGCCGACAAGTGATATTTCAGAGGTCAGACTCCGGTGGTAACTAAATTCACATCGACAGCAAACACAAACAACATTTATCTTGTGGAGTTAGCCATCAGGCAAGGTTTTGAAGCTAAACTTACCATTCAAAATAGTATCTTTTGTATCCATTTTTATTCCAGCTACTTCTAACGGAGGATCGTTTATGTCTGTCTGTCTGCGGCATGGCCGTCGACGTCAGTGCATGGCTTCCTGTTTTGACAGGACTACGGAGGACTACAGGACTACAACTACGGAGGGGTCTGAGGCTCATTAAACCTACTCTCCTCTCTACTATTTTACATCAACGGCCAGGCTAAGGCTTGCATTAATCGCGCGTTAAAAAAATTAGTTGCGTTAAAATTATTTTGCGTTAATCACGCGTTAACGCGTTGACTTTGACAGCCCTAATATATATATGTATATATATATATATATATATATATATATATATACAGTAATGGGAAAGAATTATTAGACCACCCTTGTTTTCTTCAGTTTCTTGGTCATTTTAATGCCTGGTACAACTAAAGGTACATTTGTTTGGACAAACATAACGATAACCACAAAGATTGCTCATAAGAGTTTTATTCAAAAACTGATATCTTACCATTTTCCATGGTTTTCTTGATTATAACCTAAATCACTTAAGTTTTTACATCAATAGCTATGGCATTGTACTGCCAAAAACACTGCTTTTATGCATTCAGTGTTTTCTTTTCTGTCTGTATTAGTCACATGATGACGTTTAGTGGTACCAGGTATTAAAATGAACAAGAAAGTGAAGAAAAAATGGTGGTCTAATTATTTTTTCCATGACTGTATATATATATATATATATATATATATATATATATATATATATATATATATATATATATATATATATATATATGATATGCCAAATATTCTCGTCTGCCTACTCTTCATCTCATGCATGAGCTGCTTTATCTCATCTTCAGAAAAGCGCTGTGCCTGTCCTCCCTCCATGACGGGTTTGGAAAAGGAAAAGTGGATTACAGTAAGCGCAACCTGCTCTTAAAGGCAATGGCTGCTGATGCAGTGATTGGTTTAACAAGTAAAACGCCCGGATGGAGTGGGACCATAAAGAATATTAAATAGGCGTCTGTTATTAGAAAATAAATGATGACCTTTAATGAAGCCAGTCTGGTCCCCAGCCACCACTGAGGGGAAGATTGCCTCTTATCGACTGGCTCACATTTTTGCAAGTATTTTGCAATCTATGTTTAAAAGTAAAAATGAGCCAAAATGATCTTCACTTGAGACTGTTCTTGCCTTGTTGACAAGAGAGATGACAGCTTGTCATATTGTCAGATGGAGTAAGTGACTCCTCAAAAACAGAGAGGGGTAGGAGAAAATTGGTCTGGAAATTTAAAAAATAAAAAAATTACCAGGAAATGCATCAGGCCCTGGGGACTTTCCATTCTGCCTTTTTTTTTTTCATCATTGCATTTGTGAGCACTTCTATAGAAAAAGGTTTTTCTAACTCTGAAGAAGTTGAAACAACATTTTAAAACAAATTTTAAATCAGACAATGATGATCTGAGTAAAAAGAAAAAGTGGTTTTTAAATGATGATTTAACTTTTTAAGGGAAGAGAACCATCAAACCAGTCTGCTCTTCCACGCCTGCCCCCTCTCATACTCAAACATGGTGGTGGCAGGGCTGCTGGATTGCTCGGTGGTTTAGGCAGGCAGCCCACGTACAGAGCCTGCTGTGGTTGCAGATATGTAACAATTAGCCTTAAAAAAAAAAGTTTTTCTATTTAAAAGGTCTACGTAAAAGTCAAGAAGGGTCCTTAGGAGATTAATTCAGAAAAATATATATAGAAAGAGAACTAATTGAACCATATCAGTAATTAGATAATCTGTCAGTAATTAGATCATCTTGGCGTCCCGTAGTGTTCAGTTCTGGGACCAAACTCTTTTCACTTTATATATGTTGCCCTTGTAAAAAATTATCCAGAGCCATGGCATAAACTTTCATTGCGACACTGATGATACGCAGGTGTACTTATCTATGAAACCAGAGGAAACAAAACATATGGCTAAACTTCAAGGGTGTCTTAATGACATTAACTCCTGGATGTCCTCTAACTTTTTGCTTCTAAACTTGGATAAAACAGAGGTTATTGTCTTTGGTCCCAAACACCTGAGGAATGGATTGACTGGGTTTACGCTGGCTTCCAGCACAGCTGTGAAAAACTTTGGAGTCATTTTTGATCAGGATATGTCATTTAAGCAGCATATTAATCAGGTTTGCAAGACTGCCTTTTTTCATCTCCGAAATATTGCCAAGATTAGGAGCATCCTCTCCCAGGGTGATGCTGAAAAATTAATCCATGCATTTGTCAGTTCTAGACTGGAGTATTGTAATGTGTTGTTAGCAGGATTTCCGAAAGGTTCGCTGAATAGCCTCCAATCTACTCAAAATGCAGCAGTGAGGGTGCTGACAGGAATCCGCAAGCGAGATCACATCTCTCCCGTGTTAGCCTCCCTCCATTGGCTTCCCGTGAAATTTCGAATTGAGTTTAGAATTCTGCTTTTCGCATATAAGGCCCTTAATGGCCTAGCTCTGCGCTATTTACAAGACTTGATAGCACGTTATACTCCTAATAGAGCTCTCTGCTCTCAGATTGCAGGATTACTCATCGTTCCTAGAATATCTAAAAGTAGATTTGGAGGATGGGCCTTCTGCTACCAGACACCTTTATTATGGAACCAGCTACCAGTTTGGGTTCAGGAGGCTGACACCATCTCCATCTTTAAAATTAAACTGAAAACATTTCTGTTTAGTAAAGCCTACAGTTAGTCTAAACTATAGTGTGTAGGGGCTAATAGTTATAGCCATAGTTGTAGTAGCTCAGACTAGAGTAGCTCATCCTAATCACAGCTTCATCATAGTTATGCTGCTATAGGCCTATGCTGCAGGGAGACGCCAACATGATCTGCTAAGTGGTGTCTCTACTGCTCTTCCCCCTTTCCTTCCCTTTCCTTCTCCCTTCTTTCCTCCAGCTCATTCATAATTAATTGAGAGCACCTTGTTGCTGTAGCTGTGCTCCATATTCTTTTCTTTCTTGTGGTTTGTTTAAACAATAGTGTGTAAAGGCAAATAGTTATATCCACAGTTGTAGGAGCCAAGACTAGAGTAGGCTCATCTTAATCACAGCTTTATTGTAGATATGCTGCTATAGGCCTACGCTGCAGGTGTCATGGTGATAAGAATGAACATAATAAAAAAAAAGCTAAGTTGAACCGAGAGTTAATGACTGAGAATAATCATAATTCATGGCAAAATGTGATTAAAAAGACTGTCATGATTATAATGCTGAATATGATAACATGTTGTTTAAAACAAGATATAAGCAATAATAATATTAATGATAATAAGACCTGGTTGTTCATGATTTTCATATGTTCATATAATAATTCATTAGAAAAAGTGATTTAAAAAAGAATAATAACTCATTGTTTTCATGTGTCTTCGGTTAAAAAGGTTAAAATGATGATTGATCATCCATTCTGTGCTCAGCTGCTTTTGCCTGGCAGGCATAGAAGACAACAGAGACAGTAATAGCACTTATAGATAAAAATACTTTATCTTATATCACTTTTCTTTACAATCTTTTACTAACCTTTTATAAAAATTCACTTGTATAAGTTATTTCTGGAACTTCAATTGTGTTTTTATTTTCTTTATTAAGTCTGTGGCGAATGTGCTGCACAGTGATTGATTGTTGATGCCTGCTCTCGTGTTGAAGGAGAAATAGTTTTGGCTGACTGAAGAAGAATATACACTGGCTGCTAACGTGTCGTGCTTGTGTCGTTTTTCCACCCTTTTTACTTTATCCTTTCCCCGGCAACAGTGCGTAACACAGGGGGACGCCAACATGATCTGCTGAGTGGTGTCTCTACTGCTCTTCCCCCTTTGCTTCCCTTTCCTCCTCCCTTCCTCCTCCAGCTCATTCATAATTATTTGGGAGCACCTTGTTGCTGTAGATATGCTCCATATTCTTTCCTTTCTAGACTAGAGTAGCTCGTCTTAATCACAGCTTCATCATAGCTATGCTGCTATAGGCCTACGCTGCAGGGGTACACCAACATGGTCTGCTGAGCGGTGTCTCCACTGCTCTTCTCCCTTTCGTTTCCTTCCCTTTCCTCCTCTACCTCAATTAATTAGGAGCACCTTGTTACTGTAACTGTGCTCCATTTTCTTTTCTTTCCTGTAGTTTGTTGTGCTGTTTTGCCCCCCTTTTTTCTCTTTTCTTTCTGTATGTTTGCAGGCCGGAGTTTCCTGAGTTGTGTGCTGACTTGCAGTCCCATTCTCTGTCCATCCCAGTCTTTACCTCCACCTGTGTGTGTAGATGTGTTCGGGGTGCCAGTGGTGTGGAGACCTGCAACCTGGTCCTCTGACCATCTCACCTCAGTGCTGCTAACTGCATCTGTTTATGTTTATGTAATTTGTGTCAGTCATTTGTGTGCTCTCCTGTGTCTGTCCTACATCCTCTCTCTGTCCTGTCTCTGCTCTCTTTTTTTTTCTTTCTTTACCTGCCTGGCCTTCGGCATGAAGGTCCCCCCCATATGAGCCAGGTCCTGGTCCAGGTTTCTTCCTCCTAAAATTGAGTTTTTCCTTGCCACTGTTTGGCTTAAAGGTTTTTTTTTCTCCCACTGTGGGAGTTTTTTACCTGCCATTATCCTTGTTTAGGATTTATTTTTATAATTTTAGTTAATGTATTTGCTCGGGGGTCATGCTATGGGTCTCTGTAAAGCGCCTACTTGTCATGGCCTGGAGCGGCCATGATCATTTTTCTCTGTTTTTCTGTATATTGTGTGTTAAGTTGGCGTCTCTCCATGTCTCTAGTGTTTCCTGTTTTACTTTGAAGGTCTGTCTTGTCTCCGTTGTTTTCAGCTTTGCTTCCTTCCCCTTGTCAAGCCTGATTGTTCACACCTGCCTCTCGTTTGTTCCTGTGTGTGTATATAAGTCCTGTCACTCCCTTTCAGTTTGCTGTCCATTGTCGTCCTTATCCCCTGTATGCCTTGTTCTCGTACTCACTGTTTGCCATGGAATCAAGTTAAGTTTGTATTTTTGAATTCTTTGCATTTTTGGATTTTTGCTTTTTTGTGTTTTGGAGTTTTTGTTAAATAAAACCTTTTTTGCTTTTTTGAGCTTCCTGCATTTGGGTCCTGCTTTCCACATCCCCCCACCCGCATTGTGACACTACTATTTACATTGTAACAGCTATACAAATAAAACTGAATTGAAATTGAATTGATCTGAATTGGCACCACGTCTCACTTTCCCCTTGTTTGCTGAGTCTCTGTTCAGGTGTCGCCCGTCCTCACCTGTTGCACTCCTTTATTGGTTTAGGTGCGCCATCCCGAATTAGCCATAGCTTTGATGAAGTAAAAAAATGGTAAATGGACTCCACTTATATAGTGCTTTCCAGACACCATCATGGTGCCCCCAAAGCGCTTTACAATCGTCTCTCATTCACCCATTTACACACATTCATACACCAGTGGGGGCTGCTGCCAGGCCCACTGGAGGAAAGCTGGGGTTCAGTGTCTTGCCCAAGGACACTTTGGCATGAGGACAGTTGGAGCCAGGATCGAACCGCCAACTCCCAGTGACTGGACGACCTGCTCTTGTACAGTCAAAATGTCATACATTCAAACAACTATACCATTTATATAAAGTTGCTACACCCCTGCTACGTGTCTGGCCCATTTTCTCCCTTTGTCTCACCTTGGTGTCTCTCTCCACTGTAAATAAAGACCACTAGTACCAAAAAAAAATCATATGTTGGTGATGGTAACAATTTCCCTTAATTGATGGAACCATGAATCATGTTCTCCACCAGAAAATGCTGAGGGCAAATGTTTAACCATCAGTTTGTGACCTTAAGCTCAAGTGCACTTGGGTTATGCAGCAGAACAATTATCCAAAATACACAAGGAAAACCACCTCTGAATGGCATTAAAAAAAGATACATAATGAAAGTTTTGGAGTGGCCTAGTTTGGACTTAAATCTAACTGAATGGTCTGACATGGCCCTAAATGGACTGTTCATGCAACAAAAGGTTTCTCCACAGTGATGTGAAAGACAGTGCCAGTTATCACTGATGTATGTTCTACCCCCAGGATGCACAAATCTCATCCATGATGGTGTATTCAAGGCTCTACAGACTTCAAGAAAACAAAAGAAAAATAGTTCTGCAAGAACTGTTCGGGTTGGTAGTAATACAAGAATGCCACAGTGCTTGGTCTAACCCTATAGTTCATGTGACAAAGAAAGATCAATATGCTTCTGTGTAGATTACCAAAAGGTTAACAAGGTCCCACATTTTAATAGCTAACCCATGCCCGAGGTTGGCGAGCTGGCTTGACACAACACTGGATATTGTAGTGTAAATGTCCTTGAGCTCTGCATGAACTCCATCAACCACATCAACTCAGATAACACCTGTGACCGTACAGGAACAGAATAATAGTCAGCATGAGTGGAAAAGAAGAGATATGGAGAAATCTGGAGACTGTAAAAAGACAGATATGAACACCTGCAGCTCTGTACCAGCTGTTCTGTTAAATGAAGTGTGTATGTGCAACAGCACCGGTCAAATTATGAGTTTCTGGGAATTTCCGGCACAGAACTGATAAAGAGAATGCAAAGAAAGGATATAGAATAAGGTGTATCTGTAAGAGTAAAAGTGCTGAAATGATACAGAATAGGGTGTATCTTTAAAAGAAAAGTGCTGCCACTGCCCCAGATTGTATAAAAGACAGAGCATTTTGTACGGAGATTCAGACCGAGCCCGGGCTTGGTCTCAAGAAGGAGCTATTTTATTGACAATAAAACCTTCATTTTTGACCTTTGAACCAGTTTGTTTGACTTTGTACTTTGAATTTTTAATACTTTGAGAACTTAGAATATTTTTGAGATCATTGGCAAACCAGACACCAATTTTATCACGACAATATAACCAAGGGCAACTGGCAGATTCCTTTGTCTCCAGACTCCAAGGACAAAATGGACCTCTCCCCTGTTTATGGGTTGTACCAATTTGGCTTGTTCAATGCCCCAGCCCCCTTCCAAGATCTCATGGACTCGATACTGCATCTGCCTGCTGTATATGCTGCTGCCTACTTGGATGATATCATCATCCATAGCATTACAGAGATGGAGCATTTGTGGCAGGTAGCCACAGTGCTCGTGTAACCTGAGGCAGGCTGGGCTCACAACCAACCTGAAGAAGTGTGCAGCTAGACAGAGTAAGTGTCTGGGATACCACTTGGGCTGTCTATGAAACCGCATCTGGCTACAGCTCAAGACCAAAAAGGAGGTCTGGTGGTTTTGGGGGCTAGCAGGCAATTATAAACAGCCCCCTTACCAACAGGACCTGAAAGGCTGCCCCAGATCTAGTCCAGTGTATGGAGTACTGTCAGGGGGTGTTTGATGGCATCAAACAAGCCCACTGTGGGAAGCCACTGCTTCAAACACAACTTATCTCTCCCTATTATTTCCTTCAGACTGACACATGAGATAGAGATCTTTGGGCCGTTTTGTCTCAACAAGTTTAGTGACGAGGAAGATGAGGTATAGTATGATGGAAAAAGAGTGTCTGGCAATGACGGCAGGGTGTGGTTTCTGCTTAGCCATAGGGAGAAATAATGACACAATGACTCGGGGAACACCACTAAAGAGGTACAGAGTGCTACACCTCTACTGCATTTCTAATCATGTGCCTCCACTTTTCCAGTAGCACACTGACTTCATGGACATACTGATGTCAGGACTACTGGAGACCAGTCATTAATAAATCTGGAGAAACCTTATACTACCTGCTATTGTTCTTGCATTTTCAAAACAGTCTTTTCCTTGAAACAGAAACTTAATATGGATATTTCCCAAATCTCACTGCAGTTGTCAAGCCTCTCCTGAAGAAGAGAGACTTGGATTCTTTATTATTAAACAATTACAGGCCAATCTCTACTCTTCCCTTTATTGGAAAAAAATATTGTGTAAGCAACATCGATTCAGCTGAACAACTTCTTAGATGTAAATGGCCATTTTGAGAGATTTCAGTTTGGCTTCAAACAAAATCATAACTCTGAGACAGCACTGATCGAGGTCTTAAATTACATTTATCTTAACACTGATTCAGGTAAAAAAAAAAAAATCCATTCTGGTGCTGGTGTATCTTGGTTCAGTCTTTGATTCTGGGGACCATAAAATACTTCTGGACAGACTGGAAAACTGGGTGGGGTTATCAGTTGGGTCAGATCATATAAAAAGAATGAACTTTGTTGTTAAAATGGATGAAAATAAATCTGGACAAGCTCCCGTGACCTCTGGAGTCTCTCAAGAATCAGTTCTTGAATATCTGTTATTCAACCTCTACATTCTCCCCCTCGGTTAGATCATACACTGCCCGGCCAAAAAAAATTGACCACTAAAAAAAAAGGTCATATACTATTTTGTTGGACCACCTTTAGCTTTGATTACAGCACGAATTCGCTGTGGCATTGTTTCGATAAGCTTCTGCAATGTCAGAAGATTTATATCCATCCAGTGTTGCATTATTTTTTCACCAAGATCTTGCATCGATAATAGTAGAGTCTGACTGCTGCGCAAAGCCTTCTCCAGCACATCCCAAAGATTCTCAATGATATCTCATGCTCCCTGAACCAGTCTTTGAGCCCGATGAATCCTGGCATTGTCATCTTGGAATATGGCCTTGCCATCAGGGACAAAAAAATCCATTGATGGAATAACCTGGTCATTCAGTATATTCAGGGAGTCAGCTGACCTCATTCTTTGAGCTCATACTGTTGCTGAACCTGGACCTGACCAACTGCAGCAACCCCAGATCAGAACACTGCCCCCACAGGCTGGTACAGTAGGCACTAGGCATGATGATAGCAACTCTTCATCTGCCTCTCTTCTTACCCTGATGCTCCCATCACTCTGGAACAGGATCAATCTGGACTCATCAGACCACATGACCTTCTTCAATAGCTCCAGAGTCCAATCTTTATGCTTCCTAGCGAATTGAAGCCTTTTTTTTTGGTTAGTTTCACTGGTTAGTGGTTTTCTTAAGGCTACACAGCTGTTTAGCCCCAATCCCTTGAGTTTCCTTCACATTGTGTGTGTTAAAATACTCTTACTTTCACTATTAAACATAGCTGAGTTCTACTTTTGTTTTTATTTGATTTGATCTCACCAAATGTTTAAGTGATTGCCGATCACGATTTTTTTCCAGTGACATTTCCTACTCGAAGACGATAGGTCCCCACTATCCTTCCACTTTTTAATAATGCGTTGGACAGGTGTTAACCCAATTTTGGTAGTTTCCGCAGTCTCCTTAGATGTTTTCTCTGCTTGATGCATGCCAATGTATCTTCTTGCTCTGGAGCACATGTAGGTTGCTGGCCAGCAAGGGGCAGATTGAGTCTGTTTAGCGCAAAATACTGCCAGGTTACTGCAACGAGGAAGTCGTATCTGTGTGTTACATCCTGGGAAAGAAAATAAAGGCGAGCGCGCAATCGGTGACTATTTCAACCTGATGAACAGGGGATTGAAGTTCAACCAGAAATAGAGGAGGATGTCTCAGAAATAGAAGACAACATCGATCCTGATTTTGATCCAGACCATTGTGAGACCGACCAGTCAACAGATGGCGAGGAAGAGGCTCCAGAGGAAGACACACCTGAGGAAGAGGCACCTGTGATATTCCAGTCCAAGGATGGCAATTTGCTCTGGTATTCATCCACCCAGGAAAGAGGAGGCAGAGCAAGAATAGAAAATATTGTTAGGATGCCACTCCTGTGTGTGAAGACACATGTGAAGACACCCCCCCCCCCCACACACACCACACACACACACACACACACACATACAACACATGTTGATGTGTGAATTTGGTCACTGTTTTGATTTTTGTTACATTTTTTTTTACAATAAATGATAATTTTGGAATACAATTTACCATTTCCGTGTCTTTCTGTGTCTATTTTTTGTATATACTGCAGTTATTCATGTAAACCAGTGGTCTGAGGCATTCTTTACAGCCTTAAAAGGAGTTAAATAAAATTTGGTGGTGATCAGTGGTTTTTCTGTTAATGTAGGAGCAGTTAAAACAGGCCGGTCAAATTTGACCGGGAAGACTAAAGTAAGGGGGGAGAAACGAACACGACACAAAGGGTAAATAACTTGTTGCCAGCTAAAAGATAATCACCCATGCAGTATTATCCAATAGGAGGCTTGTACCTATTTACTTAGTTCAGGGGTCGGCAACCCGTGGCTCTGGAGCGTTTAGCCTCTCTGCAGTGGCTCCCTGTAGCTTTGGGGAAAAACTTGTCAGAAGGCGATTCTTGCTCTGGAGCACATGTAGTGTCCTGTAGGGTGCTCGCCAGCAGGGGGCAGAATGAGTAGTTAGCGCAAAATACTGCCAGGTTACTGCAACGACGAAGTCGTATCTGTGTGTTACATCCTGGGATAGAAAATAAAGGTGACCACACGTTCAGTGACTTGCGCCGGACATCTTTGTGTTCCTCATGTACCACCGTAAAAATAAAATAAAATTTTCCGACACCACGTCGGTGCTGTCGTGGTGTAAAACACAAATGGAGCAACATTGGAAACCTTCCCAAACCCGACAAACTTGTCTTTGAAACATGAATGTCATTCCCGACACTTAAATGAACATGAAGACGTTTTTATTTGGAGTCCTGTCAATCTTTAATCCACATACTGATGTGAGCAGGTTTTCTCCAGCATGAACTACAACAAATGTTTTATGTTCAGGCTTGATGGTTGATTGTTGTACGTGGCTGAGGAGAAAACAAGAGGATGACAACAGACTGAAATGGACTTAAGTCATAATTAAATACAAACTGGCCTTTTTTTACATTTACATTTTTTTAAGTTATTAAGCTGCAGCAATATGTTTTATTTATTTTAAAGTGGGCTACTTTTTATTTGATCAATGTTTTACAAGTAAGGGAAAGACTCAAATGAACCTGCATGGTTCTTTGTTTTATTTTAAAGTAGCTCTACACATGCCAGTGTTTTTTTCTCCTCATTCAAAAGATTCAAGATTAAATATATTTACTTCCATGTCAACAAGTTGATAGGAAATTGTCTTGGTTCAGCTCCCAAACATACAGTACGGCAGCAGCCATTATTCAGTCTTTATAAGAGTTTGAATTTACCTTTGTTATGACAGCAATAAAATGTTACCAGTTTTCTGTTTGTTCTTCTATAATTTCATAAATGCAACAAACTATAGTTCTTTTACAGTGGATGACAAAAAAAAATTGGAAATGAAACTTTAATTAGTATCTTGTATGACCTTTTGCATTAAAAACTTTAAAAACTGCCAAACATACTAGGAATAAGCTTTTGGGTAGATTCAAATCCCTCTGAATACAGAATAACTATATAAAACTTAAAAACATACACTGTGTTATCTTCATTTTACGGGTCAAATTAGTTTTGCGGCTCCAGATGAATTTTATTAAGGGGACAAAAAAATGGCTCTTTTGCTAGTAAAGATTGCCGACCCCTGGCTTAGTTAAATCCAGATGGTGACTTTTTTTGGGGGGCCGGGCAGTGCACATCACCAATGTTGATTATGCTATGCAGATGACACTTAGACTTGCTTGGCTCTTTCCAAATGACACTTGTCCATTAGACTTACTCTGTCAGTGCTTGGACCAAGTGAATAGCTGGATACAATCAAGCTTCCTTCAATTAAATCAAAACGAGCCCAAAATAATCCTATTTGGTAACAAACTGGAAAGAATAAAAATTGCTGCTCAGCTTGAATCCAGAGGGCCTGATGAAAAAAAATCCAGGTGCTGTCTATGGAAAATTCTGAAATGAGTCTCCCTTAAGCCGGGCATAAACTGTGCGATATTTTAAATCGTTTGCGACAGCCCTATCTCACACTGCACGACTGGATCGTTGAGTTCAAAAGTTCGCAGCCCACGAGTAATGCTCTCACACTGTACGACCCGATGATCTGATGCGACTTGACTGCTCACACTATACGTTCATAACGCACGTCGGACTTCTGTATACCGGAACTGCAACGTCAAAAAAAAGAAGTAGAAGAAGAAGAAGAGGAACGCGGGAGTGGGAGACACTGAAGATGCTAAATAAAGAGAAACGAGCTGCCTTGGCAATTTGTGCCATTCTGTGTTGCGAGAAATCTAAAAAGAAAAGACAACGTCGTGTGTGGACAAAGAATTGGCTGGGCAGACGTGGGCAGTACGGTCTCTCGATCCTTCAGCGAGAACTGGAGGTAAGCAGCAACAGCTAAATATAGAACTTCAGACCAATACTATCTATACGTACGTTTTGGCTCTTTTTCTGTCTCTCTTTTTTTTTTTTTAACACCAATGTCCAAACCAGTCACAGTTAAATCCAGAGATAGGCTAATACTAGTTCACAGTATGTTTTCTGAGTGTCAAGTCAACTTTAATTAGGCTTCATTTAATTATAAATTACTGTCCATAGTTAAGGACAGTAACTACCAGCCAAGTTGAGCTTTACTTGACTGGCATTCTAATGAGTGACTTCAACATATATCAATATCAAGTACTACTCAAATGAGACTTCTAGGTGCTTTATACAAAATTAGTTAAATATCAACCTTTTCTTAATTCTACAGCACAAAAGCTTCCACCACAAACCAGTTTCAGACTCTTAAATGGCCAATAACATCATACGGTTATGACTATCATTAGGCCTGGGCGACAGAGCTGAAAAACCTATCACGATAGTGAAGATTCATATCATCCGATATCGATAATTATTGATCATGCAGGTTGTGACTAACTACATGTTGTGTAGTCGAGGGGGTGGAAGCAGCTAAGATGATAAAATTAGTTAAAATCACAATATTTTTGACCAACAACCTTGATATTGTGACAATATTGTCCAGATTACTATTGGTGCTTTCACAAAATATGAGCTTTTTTGATAAATAATCATCAGTAATGTTTATATAATGAGAAGAAAAGTATATCACTTTACTGCAGTGCAGCCTTTCAAACCAAGAAAAGACAACACTTATGTCATATCACAATAGAACGATATCCAAAATCTATCATATCTACTCTCATATCACAATATGATATAATATTGATATATTTCCCAGCTCTAACTATCATGATGCTGTATTAATATGGGATGTCATGTGTCCATAGGTAGATGATATGAAAGGTTTTCGGGACCTTCTCCGAATGTCTGTGGAGGAGTTCAATTATCTCTTGGAGAAGGTATCTCCTCACATCCTCAAGAGGGATACACATCTGAGGAAGGCCATTGGCCCCAGGGAGAGGCTTTCTGTTACCCTACGATTTTTGGCAACAGGCAAGTGTATGCACATATACATTACACTTCTGTGACACACTTTATTAAACTATATAAAGGTGTAAATGAGGCAGGGTGATCGATCTCACATCAATTCAACGATTGAATTACATACATCACATCGTGCATTTTTCACCTTTCTAGATGAGCTACACTGGCCCATAACTATTCACCTGTATACTACTGCTACATTGTGTTCTCCTCCATCCATCCATCAACTAAAATCTATCAATCTACCAAGATCCATCCTTGTCCACTTTTCCATACAATAACCATATATAAATCCACCTGACACCTAACACTTACTGCACTTTGACAGGTGAAACCTTCAACTCACTAAGTTTCCAGTACAGGATTGGCAGCACCACCCTAAGCAGGATTGTGATGGAAACATGCACAGCCCTCACCTCCGTACTGCGTGAAGATCACTTGAAGGTAAATTTGGCTGGAAATACGCTAATGTTACTGAACATCATATATCCATTTTCATATTTTCAAATATCCTGTTAATACATTTTTTAAACAAAAGCAGTTCTCTGAGTCAAGGATTTATTTATTCAGTCTTTGTGTAAGGTGTAATCAAATAAGTTAAGTGATGTTTTCCTCCTGGGTCAAACTGACCCTGGGCTGTCTTTTCCTTCCTTCCTTCTGTCTCTCCATCCCTCCTTCCTTTCTCCCTTCTTTCCCCCCTCTTTTCCCTAATTTGTTCGCTTCCTCCATCCTTCCTTTCTTTCTTTCTCCCTTCCCTCTGTCTCTCCATCCTTCCTTTCTCCCCTCTTTCTCCTTTCTGTTCTTTGTTCCTCCCTTCCCTTCCAACCTTCTTTCCTTCGTCTTTCCACCATCCTTTTCGCTTCCTTCCTCCCTTCTTTCCCTTGGCCTTTCCTCCATCTTTCCTTCCTCCCTCCCTCCCTCCCTCCCTTCCTTCCTAGACTCAGGAGGACAACAGGAAGGTTAAGAAAGAAAAAACATAAATTCAGACTCATTTGATGTGACACTTTGCACTTGTGTTTCACAGACACCATCGACTGAGTCCGAGTGGAAGGCCATTGCCAGGGACTTTGAAATCAAGTGGCAGTTTCCACATTGCTTAGGGGCAATAGATGGTAAACATATCTTCATTCAGCCCCCAGCAAAGAGTGGAAGCATGTTCCACAACTATAAGTCAAGGTTTTCCATCCTACTTATGGCAGTTGTGGACGCCAATTACAAATTTGTATATGCAAGCGCAGGCACACAAGGAAGGGTGTCTGATGCTGGAGTGTTCGCCCACTCTGACCTGAGAGATGCTATGGACACAGGCATGCTGAACTTCCCCCCTGTTGATACTCTCCCAGGCACAGATGTCATGATGCCGTACATGCTCATTGGTGATTAGGCTTATCCCCTCCGACCTGATCTCATGAAACCATATCCCTTCAGAAACCTCAACACCAGTCAGAGAATCTACAACTATCGTCTCTCGAGAGCACGCCGTGTCGTGGAGAACGCTTTTGGAATTCTGGCCAATCGCTTCAGAGTGTTCCGAACAACTCTGTGCCTGGATCCAGACAAGGTTGTCAGCATTGTTTTTGCATGCCTTTGTCTTCACAATTTCCTTCGCCACAATAGATCTGACGCCTATGTACCACCTGGTTATGTGGATTCTGAAGACGCAAACCATGAGCTGGTCGAAGGAGCATGGAGAATGGAGGGAGTACTTCAGTCTGCGTCAATGAGCCGGGCAAGGAATCCCTCAGTGGAAGCAAAGAAGCAACGGGAGGCCCTTTGCCAGTACTTCATCTCACCTGCAGGGAGTGTGTCGTGGCAGGCAGCCATGGTGTAGGTAGATCAGAGACCAAAGTTTAAGTGATACTCCCATTGGAAACGACCTTTAAAATCCAGTGTGAATCAATCACTAGGTAACATCAATTGAACTGGGCATAGGAAAATGAAATTGAAAATTCCCCATTCTTATAGCGTTAGCTGGTTCACTGTTAGGTCTGTTGTACCATTTTCTTTCCTAATGACTGCAATCTGTGACTTCAAACAATAGGGCTATGGATTGATTCACACCTGACTTGCCCTTTTTTGTCTCCTTTCAATTCAGTATTTTTGGTTTTGAAATGAAATGTCACAATATTTGCACAAATGTTATCTTTATTGAAAATGTGTTATGTTTTTGGAAACACTGTTTAGTACCACACAATCAGTGGTCTCTCTCACAAAAAATGTTTTTCTTTTTGTATTGAAAATAAATAAGTCAATAAATGAAAAAAAACAACTCTTTTGTAAATAGAAACAACAATAAATCTACCTCTGTGGGAAATAACAAAAATGCTCCATTAAATAGATGGAACAATATTGGTAACAAAATGTTCAAATAATTTTGCACCACAGCAATATTGAGGTAGACTGCAAAGTCACTTATCATTGTGTGTGACATCAAGAACATTAACATGAACTTAGTGCATTGAAGAAAGCTTTGGTCAGCTCAGGTACAGTCAACTAAAAAAAGTAAGGTCATTTTGGTTTTAAGGTTCCCAGCTATTCAGCGCTAAGCATGTTCAGAAAAGACATTGGCTGGGTTGATGGGGCCTGGTTGTTTTGGGAGGGTGGCTGGACATGAAAAGGCTGCATGGGATACAAAGGTGGCCGAGCAAATTGAGTATGGCCAGCATGCTCTACCTCCTGTGTGTCATAAATAATGTTCATTATGTTTCTCCTGAGCCTCAACTGTAAAGCTCTATCCTTAACATTTCTCAACTCTGAGGCTACTTGTTGACCATACAGCTCCTCAGAATCTGCATTAGATCCTGATAGGGTTTGCTGGACCTGCTGAAGCAGGGAAAGTTTGGTCATCTCAATGCTGTGCTCTGCTGATTTTGGTGCAGGTTTGGTCAGCCTGGGTCTTTTGACAGGCTGACTTGTGGACTCCATGACCTGTGAACTCCATGAGTTTTCCTCTTCCTGCACCACTGAAACCGGACTGGTGCTGTTCGAAGGAGTATGCACATCTGCTACAATTTCCTGATCCTCCTCCTCCTCTTCATTTGTGCCCATGTCCTCTGACTCTGTGCCAAGCTGTACAAAACACCACAGAAAGAAGAGAGAAAGTGATTACCCAGATGTGAAGATGTAATCAGTGTTGTTTAGGTCAGATACTAATTTCATACACTGTATTATCACTCCACCTAGACTGTGTCGGGAGCAAGTTACATTGAACTTTGGCCTGCTCTATTATGGAACAAATGTAACAATTATTAATTAATTTTGTGGCATTCATTTGGCTAAAAAAAACTCTCTTTTTTTTGCTGGGAATTGGTTTGAACTTTGACATGATCCCCATACAAATACACCTTCATGTGTAGTGTGTGAATTTAAACTTGGTTATGAACTTACAGTAAGAGTGGACTCAGTGCGTCTGTGTATGACATGAGCCCTCAAAAAATCCAAGTGCTGTAGGATCCACGTCTGTTTGGAAGTCAGAGGTTTGTGGCCACTGCCGCTAGGCTTGGGCTTTAGCAGTTTCCCGTACTGCGTCCGCAGAGATGTCACGCGGGTTTTCACCTCATTCACTGAAAATGTCAAATTAACACTTAATGACATTTTCTACTAGTAATTATTGCTTCCTAATCAAAGACGACACAATCTGATTGACCAGCTATCGCTGCCTCTTCATTCATTCCACACTCGCTCAACCGCGCGCACACACACATACACGAAATGACAGCAGCAGAGGCTAAAAACATTAGCTCCTTAATTAGCTAGCATTGGCTGATGTTAACATTAACTTACCAGGCAGCTGCAATTGTGCGGCAATCTCACTCCAACTTTTTTCCCGGTTGTTCCGGTCGTGGTAGGTCTGGGAGGCCACGTCAAACAGGCTTGGGTGAGCCTGCCAGAGCTCCACTAGCTGTGCCTCCATTGCCTGTGTCCAGATGACTCTCTGCGCCGCCATGTTCCTCTGTGTTTTGACGTGACATCAGAGATTGCGCATGCTCTCTGCGAGAGGATGAGGCAAATTGGGTCGTGCGTTTGAGATGAACGCGCCTCCTACTGCTTCTACTGTGCGATACCTTCACGAGGAGCGACCAGGATTTCAAACAAGTTTGATTTCCTTGCGATCGCACGACTTGTGATCGGGAGCTCGTCGGGAGGTGTTAATCTCTCGTCGTTACCCCACGTATACTGCACGACGCACGACCCACGATCGGGTCGAAATTCGGCCCGATCCAAAAAATAGTCGCACGACTGGAAAATCGGCTCAAAACGAGCCAACAGTCGCACAGTGTATGCCCGGCTTTAGTTTGTTACCTCGGAATACAAAGTAGATATCACGAATACATCTCTGCCGATTAGTTTCATTGCAAGAACACTGAAAGTCCTTCTCCCATTTCTTAACAGGTTTCTCAATACTCTTATCAGTACACCTTTGTAAGGTACTATAAGAATGTAAAATGAAACCTTTTGACAATTTAAATTTAAGCATAAAATTCTCAAATGGATAGAGTAAGGACCTGGCTCGGCATGGGGAATAGGTGTTAATGAAATGTTGAAGTTGAAGGAATGGAAAAAAAGTTATTCCTAGGGAAGCTAAAGGTTTTCTGGGGACATGAGACTGCCATCTTCATTAAAAAGGTCCATGTCAATCCATACTCCCAGTTCATGTCAGTTATTAAAGAGTATCTTTTTTACTCCAGGAAGAACCATTCGGTTGTTCAATATGGGTGACAGATATGAAACTCTGCCCCTTTTTCCCCGCATGAGTAGCCATGTCACACCAGCTTTTAAGGCAGTTTAACAGGAAAAGGTTATTTCTCATATCAGGGTCTATTTGGGTCTCTGTAAAGCGCCTAGAGACAATTGTCATTGTAACAGATGCTATAAAAATAAAATTGAATTGAATTGAATTAAATTATTTTCTTGCCTGTAATTTCCTCCCAGAAGTCTGTAAGGGACACATCCCTATTATTCCAGTGGGTCATTTTCTGCTTTCAAACAACAGTGAATCCACTCATGAGTAAGCCTGCCCTGACAGGCCCAGTTATACATCCTAATACTGGGAAAGGCCAAACCACCCTTTTCTTTTGGGAGTTGTAAAGTTCTTATACTCAAATGGGTCTTTTACCCATCCATCCATCCATATTCTATACCCGTTTTATCCTTGAAGGGTCACGGGGATCTGCTGGAGCCTATCCCAGCCGTCTACGGGCGAAAGGCAGGGGTTCACCCTGGACAGGTCGCCAGTCCATCGCAGGGCCACACATACAGACACACAACCATTCACACTCACATGCACTCCTACAGGCAATTTAGAATTATCAATTAACCTAACATGCATGTCTTTGGACTGTAGGAGGAAGCCGGAGTACCCGGAGGAAACCCACGCAAGCACGGGGAGAACATGCAAACTCCACACAGAAAGGCCCCGAGGTTCAATCCAGGACCCCCCCCCCCCTGCCGAGGTTCGAACCAGGAACCTTCTAGCTGTGAGGCAACAGTGCTAACCACTAAGCCACCGTGCTGCCTTTTACCGTTCCAGATAAATTTAGAAAAGTTATTTCCAATTTATTTGACATTTTTCTTTGATAATGTTATATTAAACAGCATTTTGGGGCCTTATTGTATAATGCTGATTCATAAGTCCAACTTTTGCTCTAGATTCTGGTCTGTTGAGGGTCATCGCTTCTGATGATCATTCTGGCTCCATCAAGTCGCTAAGTTTTGACACGTAAGCATCTAAAGAACTTATCTCAAGGTCCTCATGTTTCATGTGATGTTTAAAGACGGCTGTTTCCTACTGACAACTTGTCATTTCTGAACCATCCTGCATTCTGTGATGTGAGTAATGGCCTCTCTGAATTGTATACAACTTGGAGAATAAATCCACTTTGCACCTCTGTCGTAGTCCGTGTATCGTTTAACTGCCAATTGACCGTCTTTCTAGAACACACTAAGTGTATATACTTACAAGTAAGATATACCTAAAAATCTTACATAACAGATAAATACACAGGCAACATTTGCAAAGGGTCCAAAAGTCTGTGTTGGAGAAAGCAGATATTATTAATCATCCTGTGACATGATATCTTGTTCTTTTGTTAATCACTGTACGTGCCCTGTTGTGTGAACATATTTTAGTAGTAGGAACTTTCTGTTTCTGCCCCCCTCCCCCGGCTGCTATGCGGAACATCGGCGGAGTTGGACGGGCAGAGTGTGGGATCTCTGTCCCTGCTCCCCTTGCGCAAGTAAAACTGAGAAGTTTGTCTGAGTCTCTGTCTGTTCACGGTGAAAAGTTAGATGTGTTAGATCCATGTTTTAATGCCCTTACCATATCCAAGTGGTAGCGCCATTGCCTTCTCAAAGATATTTTTATTTCATGAAGTTGTTGAGAATAGTTGTCATTAACTCTGGTATTGAAATTTAAGGATTTGAAACACAAAGCAATATGTTTTTTTTTTTTTCAACATGGCACCGAGTGATTGGCAGCCTGTTGCAGCAGCTCCTGCTCACCATTGAGCTTTTTTTCCTAGTTTACTTTCTTGCTTTGTTCTTTTTTTCGTGTGCTTTCTTTTTTCTTCTGTGAACAATGGAGACTAAGGCCGCTGTGCTTTTGGTGGCCTTTCTCCTCCTTTTTAAGCTGTTTTTGACCGTGTCCGGGGACCCGGCGTGCAGCCATGGCCCCATTGTTTACAGTAGGGACCAGCTGTTAGCGCTGCGTAACACCGCGGTGCTGCCTGAGAAACCCAATGTCCCCCGCGACCTGAGAAGGAGAAGGAGACGAGGCACCCGTGCCGGAGCAGCGCGGCGTCTGCGGAGGAGACGATTCAGACCCGTCCTCCCGTCCATCATTATGGGAAATGTAAGATCTCTCCCCAACAAGATGGATGAGTTAGCGGCGCTGACCCGACACCAGAGGGAGTACCGGGAGAGCAGCATCATGGTGTTCACAGAGACGTGGCTGAACGCTGTGACGCCGGACACGAGCGCTGCGCTGGATGGTTTCCAGCTGATACGGGCGGACAGGACGATGGAGAGCCGTAAGAGGAAAGGAGGAGGGCTGACAGTTTTTATTAATGAGAGATGGTGTAACTCTGGGCACCTCACCATTAAAGAACAGATCTGCTGCAAGGACATTGAGCTGCTAGCAGTTAGCATGAGGCCCCACTACCTGCCGAGGGAATTTACACATGCTATTGTCATAGCTGTTTATGTTCCCCCCTCTGCTAATGCGGATGCAGCCTGTGATGTCCTTCACTCTGTAACTAGCAGGCTGTAGACACAACACCCTCAGGCCCTGCTCCTGATCTCTGGGGACTTTAATCATGCCTGTCCTTCCTCCATACTGCCCACTTTCACCCAGTATGTGACATGCCACACCAGAGACAAAAAACCCTGGACTTGTTTTATGCCAACACTAAGGAGGCATACAACTCATCACCCCTCCCTCCCCTGGGAAGATCAGATCACAACCTGGTTCATCTCCTGCCTGTGTACAAACCTCTCGTACACAGAGAACCAGCTGTCTCTCACACTGTGAAGAGGTGGTCCAGTGAAGCCGAGGAAGCTCTGCAGGACTGCTTCGACACAACAGTGTGGGAGGAACTCTGTGACTCTCATGGGGAGGACATCGACAGCCTCACGAGCTGCATCACAGACTATATTAACTTTTGTGTGGAAAACACTGTACCCACCAGAACTGTACGGTGTTTTTCCAATAACAAGCCGTGGATTAACCCTGACATTAGGGCTCTCCTTAAGGAGAAGAAGAGAGCCTTCAGGTCAGGAAACAAGGAGGAGCTGAAGGCTGTGCAGAGGGAGCTGAGGAGAAAGATCAGGGGAGGGGAAACATTGCTACAGGAGGAAGATGGAGGATCAGCTGCAGCAGAGCAACATCAGTGGAGTTTGGAGAGGCCTTAAAACCATCTCTGGCCATGGGGAACCCAACTCCCAGGCTGGGGGGGATCAACAATGGGTGAATGATCTGAACTGCTTCTTCAACAGGTTTGAGAAGACATCTGCCCCTCCCCCAGCCCAGTCATCACTGCTGCAAGCCGCCTCGTTGACACCTCCAGTATGCGACCCCATCCCCCCACTCAGCTCACAGCCACCCCCCACTGCTCTCCCTAGTCACATATCACCTTCACCTACCACCACAGAGCCCCCCTGCTCCAACCTGTCCCTCACAACACTCCAGGTGAGGAACCAGCTCCGGAGGATCAAGGCGAGGAAGGCGGTGGGTCCTGATGGCATCAGCTCCAGGCTCCTGAAGTCCTGTGCAGACCAGCTGTGTGGGATGGTCCAGCACATCTTCAACCTGAGCCTGAAGCTGGGGAGAGTACCACAGCTATGGAAAACATCCTGCGTGGTACCGGTGCCCAAGACCCCCCACCCCAAGGACCTCAGCAGCTACCAGGCCGGTGGTGCTAACATCCCACCTGATGAAGACCCTGGAGAGGCTGGTCCTTGTCCATCTTCGCCTCCTGGTGGGTCCATCCATGGACCCACTGCAGTTTGCCTACCAGAGCAGCATCGGGGTGGATGATGCTGTCATCTTCCTCCTGCACAGAGCTCTTTCTCATCTGGAGAAGCCTGGGAGCACTGTGAGGGACATGTTTTTGGATTTTTCCAGTGCTTTCAACACAATTCAACCTGTGCTCCTGAGGGACAAGCTGGACCACACCGGAGTAGACCAGCACCTCACATCCTGGATTATGGACTACCTCACTAACCGTCCACAGTATGTGAGGTCTGGGGACTGTGTGTCAGACACAGTTGTCTGCAGTACGGGGGCCCCCCAGGGAACGGTCCTGGCTCCGTTCCTCTTCACCCTCTACACTGCAGACTTCACATACAACACACCCACCTGTCACCTGCAGAAGTTCTCTGATGACTCTGCCGTCGTCGGTCTCATCACTAATGGGGACGACAGAGAGTACAGAGAACTGATACAGGACTTTGTAGACTGGTGCCTGAGGAACCACCTCCAGATCAATGCGGGAAGACAAAGAGCTGGTGGTGGATTTCCGCAGACGAGGACACGCCCCTCAAACACAGGTGAACATCCAGGGAAAGGACATCGAGATGGTGACATCTTACAAGTACCTGGGTGTTCACCTGAACAATAAACTGGACTGGACTAATAACACCACTGCAATTTATAAGAAGGGCCAGAGCAGACTCTACCTGCTCAGGAGACTGAGGTCTTTTGGAGTGCAGGGAGCACTCCTAAAGACATTTTATGACACTGTGGTGGCATCAGCCATCTTCTATGGGGTGGTTTGCTGGGGCAGCAGCATCTCAGTGGCGGAGAGAAAGAGACTGAATAAAATCATTAAGAAGGCCAGCTCCGTCCTGGGATGCCCCCTTGACCCGGTGGAAGTGGTGGGAGAGAGGAGAATGAGGACTAAGCTGTCCTGTCTGATGGACAGTGTCTCCCATCCGCTGAAGGACACCCTTACAGCACTAGAGAGCTCCTTCAGCGATAGACTCCTTCACCCCAGGTGTGTGAAGGAGAGATATTGCAGGTCCTTCCTCCCTGCTGTTGTAAGACTGTACAATCAGCACCGCTCTCAGCAACCCCCTCCCAATGGACATTGTGACTCATCTCATCTCTATTGTGTGCAATATACATATACATATTCATTGACATGTGCAATATACATATACATACTCATTAACGTGCAATAACTTATCTCAGGTGTAGTAATCACTACCAACATATCCTTGTAAATAAAGTCAGAGTTATTATTTATTATTTATTATATATTCTCTATTGTAGTGATTGTTTGTTTTTATTATTGTTTTATCCTATTTTATTGTTGTCCTTTTTCTCTTTTTTATTGCTATTCTTGCTGCTGTAACAATGTAAATTTCCCCATTGTGGGACAAATAAAGGATTATCTTATCTTATATTATCTTATCTTATCTGTCTTGCATGAAGTGCAATCTAAAATGTGTGATTCTTTATCTCAAATCCAAAAACATTAACATGACTTCTGATGACCTCCACTAGAGGTTAAACTGCTAACACAAAGATACCAAATCTCCTTGCAGAGTACATCTACCCAACTTAAATTCAGATTATTTAAAACCAAAACCATTTAAACTAATACACTGACTCTAGGGGAATGGTATAAGAGCCACACTAAATTTATCAAATTAAACACCAACCTGAACGTTTGCATAATTGAACAAGTAGAGCCATTTAATATGGTTGAATGCCTTCTCTCCATCAAGAGAGATAAGACCTTTTTGTTTGTTATCTTTTGCATTTGAATACCATTGAGTAATGTCCTCACTAAATGGTGTCCTACATTTAATAAACCCTGTCTGATCTGAACTAATCTGTTGTATCCAATAATTCACCAACAACGACTGTGTACTCACTGTGTCTTTATTCTGTCTCACTGCCGTTTTCGTTACACCTGTATCTCTCATGCTTTTCGGCAACTACGTGACATTGTCGTGACTCCAAGGTGCAGAGGCTTAAAGCCCTATGCTACATAATCAGACCACACAGACTGGAGACAAGTAAGCACGACATAATTTTACTGAGGCCTGAACATGGCCAACCTGACTGGGCCAAGGGGGTAGACTAGCCGTTTATCCCGCATAACCTTGTGGATTATTCTGCCACGTGACAGGCTATGTACTAGAATGGCTCTTAGCCTAAAGCATAGTCTTTGAGGTAGTGGGGTGTTCTGCGAGCCCGAGCAGGGTGGGGCCTGAGCTGCAGAGGTTCGGGTGGTGCCTCAGGCCTTGATCGATGTGCCACCGGGGCTCCTGATTGTGCCAGGGCAATGTCCCAGTTCCTGCCTGCGTGAAGCAGATCCTTAGTGGTCATTGCCTGGTCAGAGGCGGATGGTAGAGTGACCCGTCTGAGGCGGCTGGCATGCCAACGTGAGCCATCGGCAAGGAGAAAGGTAGCTGGTCCCAGTTGTACTGTGATTTGTTGTGGGGCGGACCAGAAAGAGAGCATCTTGTGAGACCGATTGGGCCGGTGCACACGGACCCAGTCAAAACGCTGCGAGTGTGGGATGTCTCACCTGACGCGCTCTGTCGAACTGCTGCTTCATGCAGTCTTGCTGCCCAGCTACTGTGTCGCTGAGAGAAGGCTCTGCTGTCAAAACGTATTTTTTAGGAGGCCGTAGACGGTCTAAGGGAAGCTGGAGTTCACGTCCCAGAATCAGGAGGGCTGGGGAGCAGCCTGTTGTGGCGTGTGGTGTTGCCCTGTAATGCAGCATGGTATTCTGATGCAAATGGGAACCCATCTGCCAAATGTGCTCTCAGTCCATTTTTGAGTGTCTGATTAAACCTCTCCACACCGCCATTAGCTTGTGGGTGGTACAGGGCAGTTCCAATATGTTTTATTCCCCTCTCCCCTGTGAAGGAAGCGAAATCAGCAGCAACAAACTGGGGGCTGTTATCTGTGGTGATGGTATCAGGCACACCCCAGCGGGCAAACAGGGAGGAGAGGAAGTCAGTGACCACCTTGGTGGTGACAAATCCAACAGGGAGGACCTCAGGCCACTTGGAGTGGAGGTCGTAGACCACCAGAAGGAAGGGCTGGTGGTGAGGAATGCCACGGAGTTCCCCACAGATATCCAGCTGGATGTGGCCCCACGGTGCTCTTGGCCAAGGTAGGGGTTGCAAGGGCGGGTTTGAGGGCGCGCCCATCTTTCCGCTGGTGAGGGAGGCTGCACAGTCCTTCACCATTGTCTCAATGTCCCTGTCAATGCCTGGCCACCAAACCAGGCCCCTGCAGCGCTGCTTCACCCTCACGATGCCTAGGAGACCTTCATGGACCATGGCCAGGATACGGGCTCTCAAGGCCCTGAGGATCACTGCGCACAACCCCCTCGCCACACAGTCCTCATTCCAGCAGGAGATGTCACCCTTGACATGGTGGAACGGTGCTAGCTCCTCTGGTACCTTGGCAGGCCAACCCCCCTGTATGAAGGCGCGGAGCTGAGCAAACACAGGGTCCTGCGCTGAGGCTGCCTGGAGCTGCTTTAGGGACACGGCAGCTCGGAGGGGTCCGTGTAACATGAGAACCAGCTCTGGCTCTGAGCAGTTTTGGGTGGTATGCGGCACAGGGGTGGGAGTGGTTCTAGAGAGCAGGTCAGCCACAACATTGTCTTTGCCAGGTGTAAACCTGGTGGTAAAATTGTATCCCTGCAACCTCTCTTACCACCGGTATAGCCGCAGTGGCTTGTGTCCTGACCCGGTCATAGCCAGCAGGGCTGTAAGCGCCTGGTGGCCGGTCCGGAGTGTGAAGTGCCGCCCGTATAGGTACATGTGTCACCGCTAACACACCCAGATGCAGGCCAGGGCTTCCCTCTCACCTACAGAGTACTTCTGCTCAGTCGGGGGGAGCGCCCTTGAAGCAAACGCCATGGGGCGTTCAGTCCCTCCCTGGAGCTATAACAGGGCAGTGCCAATGGCTGAGTTGGAAGCGTCGCAGGTCACAAATGTGGGGCTCTGCAGGTCAAAGTCGGCGAGCACAGGATGGGAGGTGAGCTGCGTCTTCAACTGGCAGACCGCAGCAGAGCAAGCAGGTGTCCAGGTCCAGGGCATGTCCCGTTTGAGGAGAGCACGCAGCGGTGCGGTGGTCTCCAAATAGTGGGGAAGGAAATGCAGGTAAAACGCTGTCATCCTCAGAAATGATGACAGCTGCGCAGGACAGGAGGGTTCAGGCAGACGCAGGACAGCGTCGACATTGGAGTGGAGTGGGCTAGGGCCATCAGCCGTTAGGCGGAATCCCACAAACTCAATGGACGGGGCAGCGAAGACACACTTCTCGCCATTCAGTTTGAGGTTGTGGAGGGCGAGCACATCAAGCACCCTAGAAAGACGGTCATCGTGCAGGGCGGACATGGCCCCATATACCACGATATCGTCTAAGTACACAACCACACCCTGGATGCCAGCAAAGATAGTAGCCATGATCTTCTGGAAACAGCTGGGGGTAGAGCTGAGTCCAAAGGGCATGCAGGTGTACCTGAAGACCCCCATGTGAGTGACAAAAGCGGTGAGGTTGCGGCTCTCTAGGTGTAGAGGAACCTGTATGTAGCCCTGGTGGAGGTCAAGTTTGGAGAAGACCGTTGAGCCATGACACTTGGCAGAGAGCTCCTTGGTGGTGGGTAATGGAGATTTATCCGGGATTACCGCTTTGTTAACCTGCCTGAGGTCAACGCAGGGCCGTAAGCCGCCCGTCTTCTTCTTTGCCACAAACAGATTGGAGATCCATGGGGAGGCATCCACCCGCTCAATAATACCGGCGTTTTTGCAGCTCAGCCGTGACATCATCACGCAGGGCGAGGGGCAGCCGCCGCAGAGGCTGGATGACTGGAATCACAGCAGGGTCAATGAGTGGTTGGTGATTGAACTTGGCAAGGCAGCCCAGCCCAGCAAACAGTGAAGGCCAGCGGTGTAGCCAGGGCGTGGTCACAGTCAGTATGGTGGCACCCATGGCACCCATGTAATGGAGAAGAACAGGGCAAAGAACAGATCAAACCCGAGGAGGTTGGCACTGTGACGGGAAACTTGAAAGGTGAATGTGGGGAGGGTTTTAGAGCCGTAGCGAACAGAGAAGGTAGCAGTGCCCACCATCCCTATTTTAGTATGGCCATAGCCATACAGATCCTCTGCACCAGCTTTAATCACCAGTCGGGGAAAGAGCCGCCAGACTGTGGATTCATTGAGGAGGGACCTGGAAGCCGCAGCGTCCAACAGCAATGACAAATACACACCGTCCATCTCCACCATACACCACTTAAAGGGCTTGGAAGCGGAGCCCACCGAGTGTATGGTGGTCGGGTCCGATGCGGCGGAGGAGTGGGGCCAGTGGCCTGCTGCCCTATGGCTGGGTAGACGGGTGCACATGTGGGATGCGATGAGGAGCCGCAATTCCCACAGCGCTGACGTGCTGTGGTGCCATGGCACCCCACGACATTAACCTCATGCTCGTCGGGAGGAGAGACGGGCTCGGAGAGTGGAGCAGTAACGGCGACGGTCCGTGACAGTGAGGTGGCGGGAAAAGAAGCCTAGTCCGGCGCCGCTAGCCGCAGCTGACTGTTCATTTAAGCTGCTACACTGTACATACGGTTCATTTAAGCTGGTTATACTGCTCATTCAAGCTGCTACACTGCATATATTGTTCACTTAAGCTGGTTATACTGTCCATTCAAGTGCTACACTGTACATACGGTTCATTTAAGCTGGTATACTGTTCATCCAAGCCGCTATACTGTTTTTTGCTGCTCATTTAAGCTCTTATATTGTTCAATAAAGCTGCTACACTTTACATATGGTTCATTTTAGCTGGTTATACTGTTCAACCATGCCGCCATACTGTTATACTGCTCATTTAAGCTCTTTATATTGTTCACTTTATACTGTTCATTCAAGCTGCTTACTGTTATAATGTCCATCATGCTGTTTATACTGTCCATTCAAGCCACTACACTGTAAATACTGATCACTTAAGCTGTTATACTACACTGTCTTACTGTCCACACTGTCTATACTGTCCACATGGTGAATTTTAGTATTTAAGATAGTCCTCAGTACTTATGTCGTAGGTCCTACTTGTTTAGTTTTTCACTTATAAATTATTATTACTGATTACCCTGTTGCACCGTGGGTCCGAGAGGACTGAAATTTCATGTATGCTGCACGTCGAGCATGTATAGCATATCTGACAATAAAGTTGACTTGATACTTGATACTTGATACTGAGAGGCTAATAAAGCAGCTGATTCGGGCTGGAAAGCTAACTCCACTGCCTTTGATGGAGTCATGTCGTCCGGAGACATGAACAGTCTCTCTCGAAGCTTGGGGTCGGTTGTGTGCTCCGCCAACTGGTCCCGAATCATCTCCTGCTCCAAAACACCGAACTTGCAGAGGCTGGCTAAACCCCGGAGGTCCGCGATGTAATGGTGGACCGACTCACCGGGCAGCTGCCGACGTTGTCGGAAAACAATCCACCGTACCATAACGCTTTGCAGAGCAGCAAAATGTCCGGTCAGTAGGGCGATACAGTCATCATATTTGTCGGTGGGTCCGAGTGTCCTGAAGATGCGTTGACCTTCACTGCCCAGGCTGTGGATCAGCATTGCCTTTCGACATGCGTTGCTAGCCCCGGCTAGCCCGATAGTCTCAACAAACGTCTGGAATGAGTCGTACCAGTGGGGCCATGGGACCGACGGTTCGCCTGGCAGAGGAAGGAACGAAGTTAGGGGAGAGAAAAGATTCTCCATCTTTGTCGCCAATGTTATATCCAGGGCCGACTCTACCCAATTTTGTGCCCTAGGCGAGATTACACCCCTGCCCAGACCTGATCTCTGATCTGCGCATCATGATCCGGACCCAATAACGACACGTCACATGCTCACACATAATTTAGGAACATGTCACTGTTTATTTATTTGTAATGTTAATATGTACTTTTTTTCTAGACAGAAAACACTAAGTGAGGGCGCCAGTGGGCATAGAGAAATTATTATTTTATTATTATTTTCCCTCAAGGCCAAGGGGGACTGGTGGCGTGGCAGCGCCCCTCCAGCAGATGGCATCCTAGGCGGCCGACTATATCGCCTATGCCAAGAGCCGGCCCTGGTTATATCAAATAATTCGCCAACAACGACTGTGTGCTCACTGTGTCTTTATTCTGTCTCACCGCCGTTTTCGTTACACTTATATCTCTCATGCCTTTTGGCAACCACGTCACATTGTGGTGACTCCAAGGTGCAGAGGCTTAAAGCCCTATGCAACATAATCAGTGTTGGGAGGTAGACCTTCAGTCTCTTTGTCAATATTTTAGAAAAAAAATTCTATCAACATTTATCAAACTAATAGGGCAGCATGAGTTGCATTTATCAGAAGGTCTTTTTTTAAATAAATGAAATGTTTGCTGAGTATAAAGAACTGTTCTCCTCTAAATGTAAGTATTGTAAGTAATGTAAGTACATATTTAATAGAAGTGGATTTATAGAATCTTGAACATTTTTTGTAAAATTCTGTACCATAACCATCTGGTCTAGGGTGCTTTCCAGTTGGCAATGATATTATGGTACTTGCAATCTCATCTTTCGTGACTGGTCCTCCTAATGATAACCTATAAGCATCTGAAAGTGTAGGGAGTTCAAGGTCATTTAAAAAGGTCTCTTTTTGATCGGCTGTTGTATTAAGTTCTAAGCTATAAAGTTTTGTATGAAGTTTCTTCGGCTCATAGTGATCTTTTTCCATCATTATCTTGTAGTGTTCTCCGATAGCTTGTTTCCCAGCTGCTGGGTGCACAAGCAGGTAGCTCGGCTTGTCCCCCATCTCAAATATTCTCTGTTTTGCAAACTTGCCTCTCCTTTTTCGTTTAGAAATTGGTTAAGGGCAGAATGGGTAACCTGTAGCTTTTTGCTCAGTTCTGCAGGTGGACTGATTTTCGTTTGATGTTCAGGTGTCACAGGTTGACTACGACCATACTGTGACTGCTCTCACCTCTTGATTATATGGGCGATTAGTAATGATCGCTAACTTTCTTTCACCGCTTTTTTGTCTTGCCTCCAGCTCTGTCAAGCCAACTTCTGTAATGGATCCAGTCACTCTCTATCTTGGCTGAGATCATGTCAAGTCTATTAGAAACATTATTAGCGACATCATATCTCCTCTATGATCACCACTATCTTCACTGTCAGTTCTTTTTAGTCCCCATATGTGAATGATGAGTCAACATTCACACCATTGTGATCCTATTTATCTTTATTATTCTAATGCCATTTTTTGATTAGTAACTAGTTCTGCATACTTTGTGCTACTACAGCCATTTTGGTTTGAAAATGTTCTGTAAATTTATGCTATGACTTTTTCTTTTAATTTAAAATCTTTATACTTAAAAAACATTATGCTTTTTGAAGATTTTTTGCTGTAGAAAATGAATGTGAAGCTCTTCAAACCTTGTCAAAACTTTGTGGTCTCTGAGAGAACTAACTAGGAGAACTAACTAATTCAATTTCAATTCAATTCAATTCAATTTTATTTATATAGCGTTTGTTACAATGACAATTGTCTCTAGGCGCTTTACAGAGACCCAGAGCATGACCCCCGAGCAAATATCATTAACTAAGATTATATTATTAAATCCAATCAATGATAATGGCAGGTAAAAAACTCCCACGTAGGGAGAAAAAAACCGTTATACCAAACAGTGGCAAGGAAAAACTCCACTTTAAGAGGAAGAAACCTTGAGCAGGACCTGGCTCATATGGGGGGACCTTCCTGCCGAAGGCCAGCCGGGTAGAGAAAGAAAAGAGGGGAGACAGGACAAAGAGAGGGTGTAAGACAGAGAGAGGAGAGCACACAAGTGACTAAATACAATGACCATATAAACATAAACAGATGGAGGTAGCAGCACTGGGATGAGATGGCCAGAGGACCAGGTCGCTGATCACCACGCCAGTCGGCACCCAAACACAAGTGGAGGAGAACACCGGGATGGACAGAGGATGGAACTGCAAGTCAGCATGAAACCCAGGAAACTCTGGCCTGCAAATACACAGAAAGAAAAGGGGGGCTAGAAACAGCATAACAAACCACAGGAAAGCAAAGAAAATGGAGCACAGTTTCAGTAACAGGGTGCTCCCAAATAATTATAAATGAGCTGGAGGAGGAGGAAGGGAAGAAGAAAGGGAAGAAAAAGGAGAAGAGCAGTGGAGACACCACTCAGCAGATCATGTTGGCGTCCCCCTGCAGCGTAGGCCTATAGCAGCATAACTATGACGAAGCTGTGATTAAGACGAGCTACTCTAGTCTTACTACTACTACTACAACTATAGTTATAACTATTAGCCCCTACAGACTATAGTTTAGCCTAACTGGAGATGGCACCATCTCCATGGATAAAAATGGAGATGGTGTCAGCCTCCTTAACCCAAACTGGTAGCTGGTTCCATAAAAAAGGTGCCTGGTAGCAGAAGGCCCGTCCTCCAAACCTACTTTTAGATATTCTAGGAACGACGAGTAATCCTGCACTCTGAGAGCGGAGAGCTCTATTAGGAGCATAACGTGCTATCAAGTCTTGTAAATAGCGCGGAGCTAGGCCATTAAGGGCCTTTTATGTGAGAAGCAGAATCTTAAACTCAATTTGAAGGCTAAAATGGGAGAGATGTGATCTCGCTTGCGGATTCCTGTTAGCACCCTCGCTGCTGCGTTCTGGACCAATTGGAGGCTATTCAGCGAGCTTTTCGGACATCCTGCTAACAACGCATTACAATAATCCAGTCTAGAACTAACAAACGCGTGGATTAATTTTTCGGCATCACCCTGGGAGAGGATGCTCCTAATCTTGGCAATATTTTGAAGATGAAAAAAGGCAGTCTTGCAAACCTGATTAATATGCTGCTTAAATGACATATCCTGATCAAAAATGACGCCAAGGTTTTCCACAGCTGTGCTGGAAGCCAGCGTTAACCCAGTCAATCCATTCCTCAGGTGTTTGGGACCAAAGACAATAACCTCTGTTTTATCTGAGTTTAGAAGCAAAAAATTAGAGGACATCCAGGACTTAATGTCATTAAGACACCCTTGAAGTTTAGCCAAAGGTTTTGTTTCCTCTGGTTTCATAGATAAGTACAGCTGTGTATCATCAGCGTAGCAACGAAAGTTTATGCCATGGCTCTGGATAATTTTTCCCAAGGGCAACATGTATAAAGTGAAAAGGATTGGTCCCAGAACTGAACCTTGTGGGACGCCATAGCAGACCCTAGTCCGTGTAGAAGAAACATTAACATGGACGAACTGGAACCTGTCAGATAGGTATGACTTAAACCAGCCTAATGCTGTCCCTTTAATTCCAACAGTGTGCTCCAATCTATGCAGCAAAAGGCTGTGATCATACTTTCAGCTAGAAACACCATTCAGAAGTCCTCACAAAGGACCACATGGTGGCGCAGTGGTTAGGGCAGGCGGCCCATGTACAGAGGCTACAGTCCTCGAAGCAGCAGTTGCGGGTTTGACCTCTGGCCCCTGCGACCCTTTGGTGCATGTCTTCCCTGTTCTCTCTCTCCCCCCTTTTCTGTCTGTCTTTAATATCAAGACCACTAGTACCACAAAAAAAAAAAAAATCTCACAAAGATTGTACTGTTTCTGTATGATTCAGTTTTGAACAATTTTTTGTTCTTTTTGAAATATTGCGCTTTTAGTTTTACCAGCTTTCTTAATTTTTTTCAGAACTTATAATGCATTTCTAGCGATAGAATGTTTCCGATTCAGAGAGTAACAAGTTGCCAGAGTGGAGTGGAGTCACAGTTAAAACAAAACATTTCTCTTTAAAGGTCTCATTCTGTCGTATTTTCATTAATTTTGCAGTGGTCTCTAGTCTGAAATAATGCCCTGACATTTGGGTTCAATGAAAAATATGCTACAGTTGTCTTGTTTCAAGCTGTTTCAGTTAGGTGAAAATGAGGGTGGGGTGAGTATGGTGGATTCTTATTGATATTAATGATATGCAATCGTATCACCTCTGATTGGCTAACAGCACTGTGACGCTTCCTCTAGTGCACTGGTGTCAAGCTGATCCATGAAGGGGCCATGTGGCTGCAGGTTTTTGTTCCAACCATGCAGCAGTACAGCTGACTTGTTTTAGTCAGTCAGCTAGTTGTCTTCACTGAATGTCTTAACCAGTTCAGTTGATTGACTAAAACAAGTCAGCCGTGTTTCTGCATGGTTGGAACAAAAACCCCGAAGCCACACGGCCCTTTCATGGATTATTTTGACACCCCTGCTCTAGTGGGTTCTCTTCCAGTTGGTTTCCGTCAACTTAGATAGAATTAATCAGCAACAAATAGCAAAACACGTGAAAAATGTCTTCAGAGATCCAACTTTTTTTTTTTAATCCTGGCCAAAAAACTCTGTAAACACCAAGTTATCAAATTTTAGTTTGGGGGATAATAGACGTTACTCTCTGGGTAGAAGTTACTGAGTGGTTATGGACAACGTTACTATACCTATAGCTTGTCCCATTGTCATGCATGCTATAGCCTATCAACGAGTAGAATAACAGGCTTTTGAAACAACAACCTTAGTTGTGAGCCTCTGAGCTGGTTGATCGTTTTAATGGCACAGATCCAGGTTTTAAGCACAACTTATCGGCTACTGTCGGCACCGTAATTTGAATAGTCACTTTGATGATCAGAAGACACAGGTAAAGGTGCGTTACACTTCACTGGCAGAGTTCTGAAAATAAATTCCAACTATTTCTTCCGTAGATCCTCTTTCTTAGGCAAGACATGTAATGTAGATTTGTTACTGTTTCAAACAGCATAGCCATGAACTTTCTCTGCCATGTTTTTGAATTGTTAGAGCCTCTTTGTTCACTTGTTAATAAGCTCTGCTCCCTGCCTGCAGTCCGCAATGTTTTTCTGGGGGCGGGGTTACTGTTCAAATTGATGTAGGCTGGTACAGCTTTTCCGATCCGCTCGTGTTTCTGGTAGAGGTGGGCGATACTGGGAATTTTGGTATCGATCCGATACCAAGTAAATACAGAGCCAATATTGTCAATACCAATACCAATACCAATACTTTTTCATATTAAGCTTGATCGATCATGAAACTGCTGACCTTTTGGTGTTTTTGTTATTTTTGTCTTTGGATTATTTTGTCAAAACCTAGGAAAGAATTTTGGCAAACTTTATAGGTGAGAGCAAAATACTTTATTATCACAATTAATATTTTTGTGTAAATATCCCTTGGATTTGTTCCTTAGACTTGAATTGTTCTGTTCATAATGTTTTTTTCTAGTCCAACTATGTTATAGCTTTCAATTCTTGTGTAATTTTATTTGCACTGTGTGCCCTTTCCTGTTGCTTTAACTCTATAAATTTATCCATTGTGGGATAAATAAAAGATCATCTAATGTTATGTTATCTTAGATAACACCTTTCAATGGGATACATCAAATCCAATCAAACTTTATTTATATAGCACTTTTCATACATTAAAAATGCAACAAAAAGCACTTCACAAAATATAAAAACAGGATCACAACAGATAATAATAAGCCGTCCCTCTCTCCCCCACATATAGACCCCCCCCCCCCCCCCACACACCACACACACACACACATAAAGCACACACGCATCTACACAGCACAAGTAAAAAGTTTAGTAACATTGCAGGGCACTGAGGAGCCAGGTGAGGAAGAACCACCTTTCATCCACCATGGCCATCCACACAGAGAGGCACATCTGCCCGTGGCCACAGGGAGCACTGCCACAGGCCACCTCAAGTCGGATAGACCAGAGTAAATTCATTGTGCAGGGCCCCCAGTCCTCCAGGCCCGAGGGTCCTCCAAGACCACACCCCCATGGGCAGACCAGGCACAACTGCCAGTGTGGAGGGCCCCCATGAGGAAACACTGGAGCTAAAAACTAAAAGACTAAAAGACAGTAAAAAGGGATAAAAACAGACAATAGTTAAAATAATAATAAAATGTATAAAATTTGAAAATTTAAAAGTTTAGAATTGAAAAATAAAATGACAATAAAATGCACAAAGATTACACAAATGCACAAATTCTAAATTTTTACTTAAAAATGGTAAGTTGGATACAGGTCAGTAATTCCTAAAAATGTTGGGGTCTAAATTACTCTTCTTCAGAACGGGCTTCAACCCTGCCATTTTAAAGGCAGTGGGGAAGACACCTGTCTGAAGAGAGCAATTTAGAATATTTAAACTCTATTCCTCAAAGAATCCATAAAATGTTTTTAAAAGTGATGTGATGTGGGAATTGGATCTAAAAGGCAGGTTGTTGGGTTTACTTAGGAGAAAACTCGACCAAATGTCCCTGCATCAACTAAGGCAAAACTCTCCTCGGGTAAAAGTCAACCGTTCCGGAGTGTTAAAAGTAGCATACTGAATAGGTAAAAGACCGGATCTGATATTATCAATTTTACTTCTGAAGTGGTCTACAAAGTCCTCGCAGAGGGCGTCTGTTGGCATCATGGAGGATATCTTAAAACTGATGTTAGTTAAAACAGATGGTGGAGAAAAGGAATTTGGGGTTATTTTTATTGTCTGTGATGAGTTCTGAGAAATGGGATATTCTTGCCTTCTTTACTGCATTATTGTAGGTTTTGAGTTGGTTGTGTAATATTTGATAATGAACTGTCAATTTATTTTTTCCCCACCTCCTTTCAGCTCTCCTGCATTTTCTTTTCAATTTTTTAGTGTGGTCATTTATCCACGGGGGTGTAGGTTTTGTCCTTATTGTTTTGGTTAAAAGTGGAGCCACTGAGTCCAGTGTTGTCCTTAGTTTAGTATTAAAACGGTCAACAATAAAATCACATGATGCAGGTAAAATTTCTGCGGGAGTGCTTTGTAAAATCTCAATAAAATTTGCAGCCACTGGGGCCTGCTGGTGGCTAAAACTGGTGATGTTAAAATACACACAGTGCTGGTGAGACACAGCCAGGTCAACAACAGAGACATGATATGTACTGGGTTATTTCAAGGTCTTAATTAGATTTTTTTTTGAGTTGGCTCCAGTAACATATGACTTAAGTAACATATACTTTGAAAGTTAATATGGATTGATACTGAAGATGACTCTTATCTACCTGGAAAGGCATCTGCCAATGACTTCTGTTAGGGTTGAGAGTCTGTCAGGGCCAGAGATGGGGGATGTCTTTCCTTCTCTCTCCATTTCTGCAGCTCTTTGTTTTCTTGTGCAAGGATTTTCATGAGCGTAAGTACATTTGTAGTTTTTCCACTGTATTTTACAGCCTTTTTACAAACTACACAACTTGCCGTTGTTTCGTTTTCGGGATTAAAATACAGCCAAACCACGCTCCTTTTTCTTTCTCTCTCCGTGAAGTGTGTGTGTTGGACAAGGGGGTGGAGAGAGAGCGCTGGGTGGGGGGGGGGTTGGGGGGGGGGGCCAGGCTGAGTCTACCTGCATGCTTGTTTGGCTGGCGCCAGTGAGCCACGTGGTGATGCAACGTCAAAAGACGAGACAAGGGGGGGACACAGTGACACACAGACTTCAATGAATTTGCACTCAGTCAGTGTTTGAGGAAGAGATAAAAGCTTGAGTATCAATCTTTTTACACAAGTATTATTCGATATCAATGGATCGATCCGCTTACCTCTAGTTTTTTTTCATCACAGGCAGACACAGACTAGAGGGGTAGAAGAGCATTTTGAAATTGAGCATGCAAGTGCAACTTGAACTGACCTATGGTAATTAAAAAAAAAAGGAATTAAGCGGTTTGTTGAGGAAGGAAACATTTGAACTGTTGTTGAACTCAGAGTTTTAGCCCCACAGACATAATCTAAAGATAAAAGTAGATAAATATGTCCTCTTTCAGACAATATGTCTACCTGCTACTTACAGAATTAAGTAGGGGAGAGTGAGGTAATGTGAGACAGTTTACAATACCCCCCCCCACCCCCCTCACCCCCCAAAAGCAAGCTAAATTGACGTGTCTATAAAATTAACACATTTCCCTTTAATTTAGGATGTTTCCTAAGAACGGAAATGATCAGAATGTATGCCGGAGGGTTTTTTAAAAAGTGGTCAATGTTATGTATGCAGTCCTATTAATATGAGCGATCGTGCTGCAGTTGACTCTGCTGCCTTGCCTGTGTGGTGATGTGTGTGTGACTCGGAGTCCGGTTAGTTAAGCCTATCCATTCATTCTGTCCGTGCTTTTTCTGGTTGTGTTAGTTGCTCTGGAGTTGAAGTAAAGAAACATTGCACTGTGAAAACCGTTTCGTGCCTCGTCATTCTGGGACGTAATAGTCAAGTGTCTCATTTTACCCCAGCTATGGGAGTAAACTTAGACAAAGCCCAGATTTCAAGGGGGTAAAGTGACCCTGCTAGGGGTAAAATGATCCACTTACTTTTTCCCCCACTCTGGAGATGACTCTGAACAAACACAGATACAGCAAAGGTTCATTCAAAAAATGTTTTATTCACCATTCAAATGAGAGAAAAGAACCACTTCCACAGTAGGGGAACTCAGATTAGGACAGCCCTTACTTCATAGCAAGGCCTTCAACATTCCAGCCCTGAAGGTTGTATGGAAAATGAAGAGTTGCTCTCTTCACATTAACTCTCCGGGCCTCGTAGGTTGCGGCACTTTTCTCACAACATCAGTTTTAGGAATATGTGCAACCAATTTCGTGCCCTAGGCGAGATTGCAACCCGCAATCCATTTTCTTGGGGGCACCTGTCATTTCCTGGTCAGGAACCTTATAGGAGAACTGTCTCTTTGTTTTTCGCAATCTCTTCTGCTTAAGGACAGCCTCTCAATTATGCTCACACATAATTTAGGAACATGTCACCGTTTATTTATTTGTAATGTTAATATGTACTTTTTTCTAGACAGAAAACACTAAGTGAGGGCACCAGTGAGCATAGAAAATTATTATTTTATTATTTTCCCTCAAGGCCAAGGTGGACTGGCGGTGTGGCGGTGCCCCTCCAGCAGATGGCGCCCTAGGCGGCCGCCTATATCGCCTATGCCAAGAGCCAGCCTGTGTGCCACATCCTTTTGGTTTATGGCAAAAATAGGTCTCTGCCACACTTTCCCATTGCCCTGGATCCTTCCCAGGAACTGTATGAGTATTTCATCAGCATCAACACTCTCAACCTTACTGATATAATGGACATTCCTGACTTTGGTTGCAAAATTGACCATGACAAAGTCACCCAGTGACAGATCCATGCTTCCCGGTTGACCTCACTCAGGCTCAGATCTTTCATCATCAGATGCTTCATGGAGTGGCACGGGAACATCACTTTCTTCAGAGGTGATGTCTGTGATTCTCCTCTGGATCGGTTTCTTTGTTGGTTTTCTTTTTTGCAATTTCTCTTCCAGTTTCTTTCGTCTTTCTTCAAAAGCCTTTTCAAGTGCCTGCATCTCAGAAGTATCGATGAGGACGGCAGTCTTCACGAGCTTCTATCTGGTTTGCTTTCTGAGGGTGCACTTTGGAAGTACAATGATTTCCTGCGGCGGGACATATCCAGGTCGGCTAGTTATTTGTTGCACATCTGTGTCACCTGGCACCTGTATGGCAGGGTGCGTTATCTGCAGTGGGAGGTTCATCTTCAGGCGGATCATCTGCAGGGTGCAGGACTTCCATACCTTCTGTTGGAGGTGGAGCATCCCTGGTGGCAGGCTGTAGTTCAGGGTTTGGCTGGTTTGATGGAATGGATGGTGCAAATGCACCGGGGAAAATGTTGCGATTGTATGGTCAAAATCCAAGTGGACCTAAACCCAGAAGTGATGTTGCATGATGTCACTGTTGTCATGAAGGCTTGATTCACAACTCCTGCAACCTGATAGATTGTGACTATTTTGCCAGGATTCGATCGCAGCCGCCCATCGAGAGCTAGGACGTATTGAGCTTTGAATGGATCTTACACTGCCATGTCGAAAGGCTGCATGCAATAGGATGTGTAAGGTGGGAGAGTGAGCATAACAATACCATGGCGATTACTGCCTTGAGTGACATGTCAGCTTTAGGATTGTCCATGATGAGCAGCATGGGGTGGTCAGAAAGTGTAGTTTATCAGGTGATCAAGGAACTCGGCCCAGGTATCTTCATTCATCCATCCTGTTCTGGTGGAGGTACTCTTTGCTCCTGGAGGTGCATTGATCATGAAGCAGTCTTTAAACTTTAATCTGGGAAAGACAAACATGGGAGGTGCAGCGTCCCCAGCAGCATTCACCACACATACCAGAGTTACCAGTTCCCATCTCTCAGCCGATGTAACGAACCAACTTGCCTTTTCCCTCTTTGTGTCACAACCTGAATCGAACAGAAAGTTCAGAATGGATGGCATGTTCAATCTGTAGGCTAGGCTGCTGCTGCAGCACCCTGCAGATGCTCTCAATAACTAGCTGGTTATTATATTCAGTGTTGGGTGTAACGTGGTACAAAGTAACGCGTTACTGTAACTGGATTACATTCGCCAGTAACGCAGTAATGTACCGCGTTACAGTTGTAATTTGTGTAATCACATTACAGTTACTCTTACATTACACTCTTGCATTACTTTAGTTACTTTAAACCAGGGGTGTCCAGCTCCAGTCCTCGAGGTCCGCTGTCTGTCTTTGTTTCCCTGCTTCAGCGCACCTGATTCAAATGAATGGGTCATTAACTGACTTGTGCAGACCTGGATGACAAGCTGATTATGATTCATTCATTAGAATCAGGTGTGTTGTGTCAGGAAAACCTCTAAGACATCCAGGACAGCGGCCCTCGAGGACCGAGTTTGGACACCCCTGCTTTAAGATGTTCAGCTATATGCAAAGCGGGAGGACAGAAAAAAAAAAATCAAATATCCCTTTCATGCACGTTCACGGGCTGCGCAACGCTTGTCTGACCTCAGCAACGTGACTTTATGTGACCTAGAGACGGAAGCGCGATTTCATGAAGGTGGAGAAGAAATGATGGCAGGACGTCTTTTGACGGGTGGAGATACACGCACTACTTCGAATTTGTTGTGGTAAAGGGAAAGAATGTGACTGTAAAGTGTAAACTATGCCCTGGCCAGAAGCAACTATCCACTGCCGCAAACAGCACCTCAAATCTGTCCAAGCACCTACATCGGCAACATGCTAACACCAAGCTAGTGGCTAAAGAAGGACGGACCCCGAGTGACGCTGAGGAAAACATGCCGACACCATTGAAGCAGACGAGGCTTGACTTCCAAGCTATTATGGCAGACTCCTGCCAACACTGGAGATTCTGATGTCAAGGACACTGGCACTGCAAGATGGGCTCTCCCAGATGACACCAGGCCTGCCTAATGCCATAGTACAGGTATGTATGTTTTAATAATCTTGAATTTGAAAGTCAAAAGCATTATTTTATGAATTTTTAATTTGTTTATTTTTTTTTACAGGGACAGCACAAATTTAAAGTAATTGCATCAGAGTTAACTAACAGCTAATCATTAAGATGATAGAATAAATAAAAAGACCAATGATGTGGTCATCACATACATATAAAAAATCTAATAAGTGAATGTACACTACATGAAGCACCGTAAAATGTCAATTCATAATTATTTTTAAACTTTTTAAGTGAATCCACAGATGTCACAATCCCTCATTTACTCACATGGCAACTACAGCTGAGAAGCTAAATCTAATACTATGCACTGCAAATTATACTGTACACAGCCAAGCTCATCAAATCTTTCCATATCGCATTTGCAGGCCATCAAGAAACGATTTGAGCTGGTGCTGGACAGCAAAGATGCTCTCCTTGCTGCTGTCACACTACCAAGGTTTAAAATGCGGTGGCTGAAAGAAGAAGAGAGGAGAGATGCCTTAAAGACATTGCTGATCACTGAATGCCGTGCTTACCCCCCCAACAAGCAGGTTGTACATAGGCCTCAGACACCCACCTCCAGCACAAGTAAGAATGACTTTTTTGACTTTGATGAGGAGGATCTAGCCCCCTACAACCATGAAACTGAAGTCATTGACTATTTGCAGTCGGGGTCAGAGATGGAGATCCTGCACCGTTTCCCCACAATAAAGACTTTATCACTGAAGTACAACACAGCCACACCCTCTAGTGCACCGGTTGAGAGGCTCTTTAGCCTTGGCAGCCTGGTACTGACTCCGAAGAGGAACAGGTTGTCTGACAAACGGTTTGAGAGACTCCTCCTGCTGAGGTATAACCATTTCTTTGATGAGAATGTCGAGTAGGACGAAGAAAAAATCTACTGTAAAGCTATAGTTCACATAATTACAAATTACATTTCATATGTAGTGTTAAGTTATTTTCCTTTGAAGTCTCATTCATTGTCTGATATTGTTATGAGAGCCATTGTCTTATTTTATTTAATCATATAATTTAAACAAACTTTGTTTGTACTGGGTGGTTGGAAGGACGACTTAAGTTATGTTGTAAAGAAATTCAGTTTGCTGATGCTTACGTCATGGAAGTATAAACAGACATTTACTGAGTGAATTAAGATTAGAGTGAAAGCTTTAATCCCAATTTTATTTTGAAACATTTTGCATACAGCAAGTCTTGTAGCCTTTTTTGGCAAATGTTCCTGTCATTTTTTCCAGCTTTGTTGCATTAAGTGCATAAAAGAGATCTTGTGTATGTCCTCCTCATTAGAATACACATTCGTGCTGATCTGGGCACTGCAGTAATAAAGTTCTAACTATATGTTGTTCATTGGCAATCAAGTTAGGTGCAGCTCAGGTGATATTGCGGAGTAATCCACAAGTAGTGTAACTAGTAATGTAACTAGTTACTTTCAGCAGCGAGTAACTAAGTAAAGTAAGGGATTACTTTTTTGAAAAGTAACTAGTAATGTGTAATGGATTACTTTTTTTGAGTAACTCCCCCAACACTGATTATATTATTACGGGGCACCTGTCAAAGTACTACCTCCAGAGCGGGAACTCCGGGTCCCTGACCGAACCGATATGATTTCAGACCGCCATTCTTGGCCTCGCTCGCTCAGAGGTTTTGCCAGCCACTGGAGAACCAGGCTGGAGGCCGGCTGAGTACAAGACCATGGATGAGAGCCTGGCTGGAGAATGGCTGAAAACCAGACCATGGCTGAGGACAAGGCCGGAGGCTGGCTGAGGACCAGACCAGGGATGAGAGCCTGGCTGAAGAATGGCTGAGCAACAGACCATGGCTGAGGACAAGGCCGCAGGCTGGCTGAGGACCAGACCAGGGATGAAAGCCTGGCTGGAGAATGGCTGAGAACCAGACCATGGCTGAGGACAAGGCCGGAGGCTGGCTGAGGACCAGACCAGGGAACTCCGGGTCCCTGACCGAACCGATATGATTTCGGACCGCCATTCTTGGCCTTGCTCGCTCAGAGGTTTTGCCAGCCACTAGAGAACCAGGCTGGAGGCCGGCTGAGTACAAGACCATGGATGAGAGCCTGGCTGGAGAATGGCTGAAAACCAGACCATGGCTGAGGACAAGGCTGGAGGCTGGCTGAGGACCAGACCAGGGATGAGAGCCTGGCTGAAGAATGGCTGAGCAACAGACCATGGCTGAGGACAAGGCCGCAGGCTGACTGAGGACCAGATCAGGGATGAGAGCCTGGCTGGAGAATGGCTGAGAACCAGACCATGGCTGAGGACAAGGCCGGAGGCTGGCTGAGGACCAGACCAGGGATGAGAGCCTGGCTGAAGAATGGCTGAGCACCAGACCATGGCTGAGGACAAGGCCGCAGGCTGGCTGAGGACCAGACCAGGGATGAGAGCCTGGCTGGAGAATGGCTGAGAACCAGACCATGGCTGAGGACAAGGCCGGAGGCTGGCTGAGGACCAGACCAGGGATGAGAGCCTGGCTGGAGGTTGTCTGAGGACCAAACCAGGGATGAGAGCCTGGTTGAAGAATGGCTGAGCACCAGACCATGGCTGAGGACAAGGCCGGTGGCTGGCTGAGGACCAGACCAGGGATGAGAGCCTGGCTGGAGAATGGCTGAGAACCAGACCATGGCTGAGGACAAGGCCGGAGGCTGGCTGAGGACCAGACCAGGGATGAGAGCCTGGCTGGAGGCTGTCTGAGGACCAGACCATGGATGGGAGCCTTGCTGGAGGCTGGCTGAGGACCAGACTGTAACAGGTGCAAGTGAACCCGGGGAGTGGGGGACGATATATGTGGACGGACCGAGGGTAAGGGGGCTGAAAGAGAGAAGGAAAGTAAAAGTTAATTGAAGAACATCCCGATGTCTCCCGTCCATAACTCTACAGTATCAGTAAGCATGGCATGTTACAGAGAACATGGCTGAGTACCAGGCTGGAGGATGGCTGGGGACTAGACCAGGGATGAGAGCCAGGCTGGAAGATTGCTGGGGGACTAGACCATGGCTGAGGACCAGGCTGGAGGATGGCTGGGGACCAGACCATGGGTGAGGACCAGGCTGGAGGATGGCTGGGGACTAGACCATGGCTGAGGACCAGGCTGGAGGCTGGCTGGGGACCAGACCATGGGTGAGGACCAGGCTGGAGGATGGCTGGGGACTAGACCATGGCTGAGGACCAGACCATGGATGAGGAGGCAGGATGGAGGAAGGCTGGCGACTAGACCATGAATGAGGATCAGGCTTGAGGATGGCTGAGGACCAGACCAGGGATAAGAACCAGACTGGAGGCTGGCTGAGGACCAGACCAGGGATGAGAGCCAGGCTGAAGGATGGCTGGTAACCAGACCATGGCTGAGGAGCAGGCTGGAGGATGGCTGGGGACGAGACCAGGGATGAGAGCCAGGCTGGAAGATTGCTGGGGACTAGACCATGGCTGAGGACCAGGCCGGAGGCTGGCTTAGGACCAAACCATGGGTGAGGACCAGGCTGGAGGATGGCTGAGGACCAGACCATGGATGAGAGCAAGGCTGAAATCCTTCAGCCTTGCTCTCATCCATGGTCTGGCTGACAACCAGACCATGGCTGAGGACCAGGCTGGAGGAAGGCTGGGGACTAGACCATGAATGAGGATCAGGCTTGAGGATGGCTGAGGACCAGACCAGGGATAAGAACCAGACTGGAGGCTGGCTGAGGACCAGACCAGGGATGAGAGCCAGGCTGAAGGATGGCTGGTAACCAGACCATGGGTGAGGAGCAGGCTGGAGGATGGCTGGGGACTAGACCATGGCTGAGGACCAGGCCGGCGGCTGGCTGAGGATCAGACCATGGGTGAGGACCAGGCCGGAGGCTGGCTGGGGACCAGACCAGGGATGAGAGCATGGCTGGAGGATGGCTGGGGACCAGACCAGGGATGAGAGCCTGGCTGGAGAATGGGTGAGGACCAGACCATGGCTGAGGACCAGGTTGGAGGATGGCTGGGGAATAGACCAGGGATGAGAGCCAGGCTGGAAGATTGCTGGGGACTAGACCATGGCTGAGGACCAGGTTGGAGGATGGCTGGGGACCAGACCAGGGATGAGAGCCAGGCTGGAGGATGGCTGGGGACCAGACCAGGGATAAGAGCCTGGCTGGAGAATGGGTGAGGACCAGACCATGGCTGAGGACCAGGCTGGAGGATGGCTGGGGACTAGACCATGGCTGAGGACCAGGCTGGAGGCTGGCTGAGGACCAGACCAGGGATGAGAGCCTGGCTGGAGAATGGGTGAGGACCAGACAATGGCTGAGGACCAGGCTGGAGGATGGCTGGGGACTAGACCAGGGATGAGGACCAGGCCGGCGGCTGGCTGAGGATCAGACCATGGGTGAGGACCAGGCCGGAGGCTGGCTGGGGACCAGACCAGGGATGAGAGCATGGCTGGAGGATGGCTGGGGACCAGACCAGGGATGAGAGCCTGGCTGGAGAATGGGTGAGGACCAGACCATGGCTGAGGACCAGGTTGGAGGATGGCTGGGGAATAGACCAGGGATGAGAGCCAGGCTGGAAGATTGCTGGGGACTAGACCATGGCTGAGGACCAGGTTGGAGGATGGCTGGGGACCAGACCAGGGATGAGAGCCAGGCTGGAGGATGGCTGGGGACCAGACCAGGGATAAGAGCCTGGCTGGAGAATGGGTGAGGACCAGACCATGGCTGAGGACCAGGCTGGAGGATGGCTGGGGACTAGACCAGGGATGAGAGCCAGGCTGGAAGATTGCTGGGGACTAGACCATGGCTGAGGACCAAGGCTGGAAGATGGCTGGGGACCAGACCATGGGTGAGGACCAGGCTGGAGGATGGCTGGGGACTAGACCATGGCTGAGGACCAGGCCGGAGGCTGGCTGAGGACCAAACCATGGGTGAGGACCAGGCTGGAGGATGGCTGGGGACTAGACCATGGCTGAGGACCAGACCATGGATGAGGAGCAGGATGGAGGAAGGCTGGCGACTAGACCATGAATGAGGATCAGGCTTGAGGATGGCTGAGGACCAGACCAGGGATAAGAACCAGACTGGAGGCTGGCTGAGGACCTGACCAGGGATGAGAGCCAGGCTGAAGGATGGCTGGTAACCAGACCATGGCTGAGGAGCAGGCTGGAGGATGGCTGGGGACTAGACCAGGGATGAGAGCCAGGCTGGAAGATTGCTGGGGACTAGACCATGGCTGAGGACCAGGCCGGAGGCTGGCTTAGGACCAAACCATGGGTGAGGACCAGGCTGGAGGATGGCTGGGGACTAGACCATGGCTGAGGACTAGACTGGAGGATGGCTGAGGACCAGACCATGGATGAGAGCAAGGCTGAAATCCTTCAGCCTTGCTCTCATCCATGGTCTGGCTGACAACCAGACCATGGCTGAGGACCAGGCTGGAGGAAGGCTGGGGACTAGACCATGAATGAGGATCAGGCTTGAGGATGGCTGAGGACCAGACCAGGGATAAGAACCAGACTGGAGGCTGGCTGAGGACCAGACCAGGGATGAGAGCCAGGCTGAAGGATGGCTGGTAACCAGACCATGGGTGAGGAGCAGGCTGGAGGATGGCTGGGGACTAGACCATGGCTGAGGACCAGGCCGGCGGCTGGCTGAGGATCAGACCATGGGTGAGGACCAGGCCGGAGGCTGGCTGGGGACCAGACCAGGGATGAGAGCATGGCTGGAGGATGGCTGGGGACCAGACCAGGGATGAGAGCCTGGCTAGAAAATGGGTGAGGACCAGACCATGGCTGAGGACCAGGTTGGAGGATGGCTGGGGACTAGACCAGGGATGAGAGCCAGGCTGGAAGATTGCTGGGGACTAGACCATGGCTGAGGACCAGGCTGGAAGATGGCTGGGGACCAGACCATGGGTGAGGACCAGGCTGGAGGATGGCTGGGGACTAGACCATGGCTGAGGACCAGGCCGGAGGCTGGCTGAGGACCAAACCATTGGTGAGGACCAGGCTGGAAGATGGCTGGGGACTAGACCATGGCTGAGGACCAGGCTGGAGGATGGCTGAGGACCAGACCATGGATGAGAGCAAGGCTGAAATCCTTAAGCCTTGCTCTCATCCATGGTCTGGCTGACAACCAGACCATGGCTGAGGACCAGGCTGGAGGAAGGCTGGGAACTAGACCATGAATGAGGATCAGGCTTGAGGATGGCTGAGGACCAGACCAGGGATAAGAACCAGACTGGAGGCTGGCTGAGGACCAGACCAGGGATGAGAGCCAGGCTGAAGGATGGCTGGTAACCAGACCATGGCTGAGGAGCAGGCTGGAGGATGGCTGGGGACTAGACCACGGATGAGAGCCAGGCTGGAAGATTGCTAGGGACTAGACCATGGCTGAGGACATGGCTGGAAGATGGCTGGGGACCAGACCATGGGTGAGGACCAGGCTGGAGGATGGCTGGGGACTAGGCAATGGCTAAGGGCCAGGCCGGAGGCTGGCTGAGGACCAGACCAGGGATAAGAACCAGACTGGAGGCTGGCTGAGGACCAGACCAGGGATGAGAGCCAGGCTGAAGGATGGCTGGTAACCAGACAATGGGTGAGGAGCAGGCTGGAGGATGGCTGGGGACTAGACCATGGGGGCTGAGGAGCAGGCCGGAGGCTGGCTAAGGACCAGACCATGGGTGAGGACCAGGCCGGAGGCTGGCTGAGGACCAGACCAGGGATGAGAGCCCGGCTGAAGGATGACTTGTAACCAGACCATGGCTGAGGACCAGGCTGGAGGATGGCTGGGGACCAGACCATGGCTGAGGACCAGGCTGGAGGATGGCTGAGGACCAGACCACGGATGAGAGCCAGGCTGAAGAATGGCTGGTAACCAGACCATGGCTTAGGACCAGGCTGAAGGATGGCTGTAACAAGACCATGGCTGAGGACCAGGCTGGTGGATGGCTGGGGACGTGACCATGGCTCAGGGCCAGGCCGGAGGCTGGCTGAGCAACAGACCATGGCTGAGGACCAGGCTGGAAGATGGCTGGTAACCAGACCATGGCTGAGGACCAGGCTGGAGGATGGCTGGGGGCTAGACCATGGCTGAGGACCAGGCTGGAGGATGGCTGAGGACCAGACCATGGATGAGAGCAAGGCTGAAGGATAGCTGACAACCAGACCATGGCTGAGGACCAAGCTGGAGGAAGGCTGGGGACTAGACCATGAATGAGGATCAGGCTTGAGGATGGCTGAGGACCAGACCAGGGATAAGAACCAGACTGGAGGCTGGCTTAGGACCAGACCAGGGATGAGAGCCAGGCTGAAGGATGGCTGGTAACCAGACCATGGCTGAGGACCAGGCTGGAGGCTGGCTGAGGACCAGACCAGGGATGAGAGCCTGGCTGGAGAATGGAGTGAGGACCAGACCATGGCTGAGGACCAGGCTGGAGGATGGCTGGGGACTAGACCAGGGATGAGAAACAGGCTGGAAGATTGCTGGGGACTAGACCATGGCTGAGGACCAGGCTGGAGGCTGGCTGAGGACCAGACCAGGGATGAGAGCCTGGCTGGAGAATGGGTGAGGACCAGACCATGGCTGAGGACCAGGCTGGAGGATGGCTGGGGACTAGACCAGGGATGAGAGCCAGGCTGGAAGATTGCTGGGGACTAGACCATGGCTGAGGATCAGGCTGGAAGATGGCTGGGGACCAGACCATGGGTGAGGACCAAGCTGGAGGATGGCTGGGGACTAGACCATGGCTGAGGACCAGGCCGGAGGCTGGCTGAGGACCAAACCATGGGTGAGGACCAGGCTGGAGGATGGCTGGGGACTAGACCATGGCTGAAGACTAGGCTGGAGGATGGCTGAGGACCAGACCATGGATGAGGACCAGGCTGGAGGATGGCTGGGGACTAGACCATGGCTGAGGACTAGGCTGGAGGATGGCTTAGGACCAGACCATGGATGAGAGCAAGGCTGAAATCCTTCAGCCTTGCTCTCATCCATGGTCTGGCTGACAACCAGACCATGGCTGAGGACCAGGCTGGAGGAAGGCTGGGGACTAGACCATGAATGAGGATCAGGCTTGAGGATGGCTGAGGACCAGACCAGGGATAAGAACCAGACTGGAGGCTGGCTGAGGACCAGACCATGGGTGAGGACGTGGCCGGAGACTGGCTTAGAACCAGACCAGGGATTAGAGCCAGGCTGGAGGATGGCTGGGGACTAGACCAGTATACATCAGGTGTTTTTTGCCAAGGCCTTAGCGACCACTGCAGCATTGCGTGTGTACGTAAAGGTGCAAGCTTCAAACGCCCTCCTTTGATCACCTTTAAACGATTGCTAAAAAACTTCAATGAACAGGCCTTCCTGCACGACCTTACACTCGTACAGTGGCATAGAATCTGTCTTATTCCCTCAGTCGAGGATGCTTGGTCATTTTTTAAAACCTCATTCACCTCTGTTTTGAACAGACATGTTCCTGTTAAAAAAATCAGAGTTAAAGACCGCTTTAGCCCTTGGTTCAGCCCAGAGTTGTCCGAGTTGATTCACCAAAAACATCTGCTTTGGCGCAAAGCAAAGGCTTCCAAAACTACAGCAGATTGGCAGTCTTTCAGGGCATTAAGGAACAAATGTACCCAGTCCATCAGAAAAACAAAAGCCAATTATTACAGACAGCAACTCCTCAGAAGTAGCTCTGATCCTAAACAATTCTGGAAAACTGTTAAAAGCATGGAAAATAAAACACATCCTCTTGTCTACCTACTGCTATCAAATCTGATGGCATTGTGGTTACTGGTAAAGGCAGACTGGTAGATAACTTTAACAGACATTTTGTTAAGGCTAGTCATACCCATGTAGCTGCAACGTCTACTGATACCCCGACAACCTCATCGTCTAGCACTCACCTTACCCCTGATAGTACTTTTCACTTCTCCTTCCAGCCAGTACAGGAGACTGAAGTACGCAGGGAGCTGCTTAACCTGGACCCTCATAAATCCGCTGGACTGGATGCCATAGACCCTCTCTTTCTCAAGATAGCAGCTCATATCATCTCAGCCCCCGTCACTTGTTTTTAACCTCTCCCTACAGACATGTGAATTTCCTCTGGACTGGAAATCTGCTGCTGTCACCCCTCTTTTCAAAGGGGGAGACAACTTAGACCTAAACTGTTACAGACCAATCTCCATCTTACCTTGCCTATCAAAAGTTTTTGAGAAGTTAATCAACAAACAGCTCACCCATCACCTGGAGTCCAACAATATTCTCACCCCCATGCAGTCTGGCTTTAGATCCGGCCATGGCTGTGTCACGGCAACACTTAAGGTGTTAAATGACATCATATGTGCCATCGACAAGAAGGAATACTGCGTGGCTGTGTTTGTTGACCTGGCAAAAGCGTTCGACTCTGTGGATCACAGCATCCTGCTCGACAGGCTTAAAGATATTGGTCTCTCTGAAAACTGCTTGGCATGGTTCAACAGCTACTGCTCTGGTCGTGTACAGTCTGTAAGAGCTGAGGGATTTCTGTCTGACCCACTGCCCCTGTCTAAAGGTGTTCCTCAGGGATCCATTCTAGGTCCAACACTGTTTAAAATCTATATAAACAACGTTGCTTCTGCTGCAGGCAGTTCGCACATTCATTTATATGCCGATGATACCATCTTGTACACATCCAGTCCCTCCCTGGACACTGCCTTGACTTCCTTGCAAACTAGCTTCAACAATATCCAACACGCTTTCTCCAACCTTCGTCTTCACTTAAACACCAACAAAACAAAGTGCATGATATTCAACCGGAATCTACCACGTATCATCTGCCCTTTCAATATCTCCTCCCTGGACGGATCAGTACTCCAATTAGTCAAATCCTATAAATATCTGGGTATCTGGCTTGACAGTTCACTCTCTTTTGACGTCCACATTAATACACTACTCCCCAAAGTCAGATCTAGAATTGGTTTTTTTGTTCCGCAATAAAGCATCTTTCACTCACTCTGCAAAGCACGCTCTGGTTTAAAATGACAATCCTCCCAATTCTAGATTACGGTGATATAATATACAGGTCTGCCTCCAAAAACTCTTCTCAATAAACTTGACGTCATCTACCACACCGCCATCCGCTTTGTTACAGGTGCTCCTTTTAATACCCATCACTGTAACCTCTATTCACTTGTCAACTGGCCGTCACTTCACTCCCGTAGACTGATCCACTGGTATCATTTCATCTACAAGACCATCACTGGAAGCACCCCTTCATATCTTGGCTCACTACTTAATATCAACATCAGTAATCGGAACCTACGTTCAAGCAGTTACATTAACCTGGTCATTCCAAAAGCCCGCACCTCCTTTGGCTATCATTCATTTCAGTTCGCTGCTGCTAGTGATTGGAATCATCTGCAGCAAACACTTAAACTTCACACATTCATCCCATTCTCCTCCTTCAAAAATACACTCCCAACATTCATTTGTGATCATTGCACATGTTTTTAACTCTTCCGGACCAGCGCTACCACTTTTACTCATATTTTTGTTATGTGTTGTGTGTTTTTTTATATATCGTGTTTGATTGTTTGTTCACTATGATTGTATGTGCTTGACTCTTTGTGCTGCCTCTTCCCCAGGTCGTCATTGTAAATGAGAAACTGTTCTCAACTGACTTACCTGGTTAAATAAAGGTTAAATAAAAAAAAAAAAATAAAAAATAAACCATGGGTGAGGACCAGGCTGGAGGATGGCTGGGGGCTAGACCATGGCTGAGGACCAGGCTGGAGGATGGCTGAGGACCAGACCATGGGTGAGGACGTGGCCGGAGGCTGGCTGAGAACCAGACCAGGGATGAGAGCCAGGCTGAGGGATGGCTGGGGACTAGACCATCAGTGAGGACCAGGCTGGAGGATGGCTGGTGACTAGACCATGGCTGAGGACCAGGCCGGAGGCTGGCTGAGGACCAGACCATGGGTGAGGACCAGGCTGGAGGATGTCTGAGGACCAGACCAGGGATGAGAACCAGGCTGGAGGCTGGCTGAGGACCAGACCAGGGATGAAAGCCAGGCTGAAGGATGGCTGGTAATCAGACCATGGGTGAGGACCAGGCTGGAGGATGGCTGAGGACTAGACCATGGCTGAGGACCAGGCTGGAGGCTGGCTTGTGACCAGACCATGGCTGAGGACAGGCTGGAGGCTGGCTGAGGACCAGACCATGGCCGAGGACCAGGCTGGAGGCTGGCTGAGTACATGGCCAGGGATGAGAACGAGAGCTCTGATTCTGATTTCGCAGCGCCATTCTCGGCCTCACTCGTTCGGAGGTCCTGCCGGCTTGTTTATTACATTATTACAAGCTATACATGTTAGTTTGTGTGTGTATCATGTATCTTACCTGCTGAGGCCTTTGTAGTTTATAAACACCTGTTTTACCCACATTAAAAATAATGTGTGGGGTGGAATTTATGTCTGTTAAAAATAAGGAGACATGGAATCCATGATTTACTTGTCACAATATGTGACAAGACTCATGAGAAGTTACTTTATTGTGGTTTGCTTCATTTTATGTTGTTTATTTGTCACGTGTTAAGATGGTCTTTGGGAGATGCATCAAAGAGTAAGCTGCTGGCAAACAGAGCTCAAATTAGCACCCTTGGCAGCAGAAGGCGGTATGAGGACAATGAGGGTGTATTTATTGCAAAATTAGTAATTCATTTTGTTTAAGAAAAGAAAGAAATTGCCATGATTTATTCAAATGAGAGCTGCAATGTATAATAATGTGTAAGACTCTTTCATGTAGAATTAATTCATTTATTTTCATCAAAATAATTCATATAGGATTAAAAAGTAAACGTGATTTCAAAATGAAAGTTGATAAGGACCTGTGATTTTTTTTGTTCATTTGTTTCTATTTATTGTAGTTTTCATGGCGTCATAAAGATGGTTACACCAGTTAAAGCTCTCTGCGTCTTACGCTATTCCAAGTGGGCCGCTACACCAAGTACAAACTATTTCTTGAGGAACTACCAGATGTCCACCCAAGTATACCTGCATTTCCAAATCAGTTGCAGCTTCTAAACACCAAACTCTCATTTACTTTATGTATCACCTCCGTTGATATAAACTTATTGATCCTGCAGGAGGGATAAGAATGGACATAGATTGTTACAATGGGTTACTGTCATCATTGCTTCAAACCACATGTGCATTTTCCTGATTCAGCATTGTCTCGCTCTCTCGGTGGATGTGGGCCGCCATCACTCTGGGTCAGGGGTCATGTGTTGTTGCCGGGGTTTCTTACCCCAGTTTGTGCTGCATCTCTGGTGGTTGAGGCTGGGGTGGGCCCTGGGGGCTGTGGCAGGGTGGTCTCCTCCCTGGTCTCCTTATCTGTTTTGGCCTTGACTGCAGCGGTGGGGATGCTTGGATCTGCTGTGTTGGTGGTGCAGTCTACTTCTGCTGCTGGATGGCGGTGGAGCTTACCACACCCCTGCTGACTGCTGATGGTGGGATAGGGTGAGGGGGTGGGGGCTGGGGGGGCGGGGGCGGTCGCTGCCTCCTGTGTGCTGCCTCCCTGTGGGGTGGCGGGGGGGGGGTGGTGGCCAACGGGGGGGTGAGATAATGAGATGAGGTCAAACATAAACGGTAATTGTTATCGCATAAAAATTTACCGCACTTTACCGTAATACAGGTAACCATTCCATCCCTAGTGCCCGGTGGGGCCCTTGGGGGCGGTCTTTGGTGGGGTGGAGTGTTGGCTGGGGCACTGTGGTGTGGAGGGACGTTTTGGGGCCATCCTGCCATGGCCTTCTGGTTGCGGGCTGCTCCCCATCATTTGTTGCCACTGTTGTGCTGCAGGTAGGCAGCGGATGGGGGGGTGGTGGCTATCTTGGCTTGCCTGATGGGGATCGCGTCCCCCTGGTTTCTCTCTCCTTCCCTTTCTCTGTCTCACCCCTCTCCTCCTCTGCTCTCTGTCGGCCGTAGGTGGGTGGCGGGGGGGCTCGGCTGCCCCTGGGCTGCATGGGGTGACGGCCACTGAGGCTGCATTTTCTGCAGTGCTGCTGCTCTGCTCTGGGCTTGACTCTGGTGGGTGTGGGGGCGGGGGGGGGGGGGGGTGGGGGGGGGGGGGGGGGTAGGGCCTCTTGCGGCTCTGGCCTTCTGGGTGCCCTGCCTGCCCCCCCTGTCAGTGGACATATGCCTCGGGGGTGTTTGCCCCTGGACCTTTAGGCTCCTCTCGGGCCAGTCTGGTCCTGGGGGGTAGGAGTTAGCTGGCGTTTTCTCACCCGCGGGAAGATTTAAGACAGACTAAGATTAGTATGTGGTGATGGTAATAGTGGTAACAGTTTCCTTGGTACTTGGGTAACTTGCATGTGAGTGTACATGGGCACGGACGCATTTATGCTTTACACCCCTCCCAAAACAACCCCTCCTTTTATCAACATAATCAATCCATGTTTACATGAATTCCTCACATGCCCACAGGTCTATTGCTTGGTCGAAGGTGTTCATCCAATTTTTTTTTGTTGTTAGTAGTTTTCTCTGCTCCCTTCATATAATCTTTTAAGTTTGTCTTGTATCATAACACAATCCACTACACAACACCCTTCACACTTCACAACTCAGCACACACCACACCCTCACTGTCATGTTTCTTTCATGACATGACAGTGACATGTCTTGTCTTTAAATGTTTCACAGCTAGTGTTTTTAGTCCTCTCTGATAGAATCAGGATTTAAGATGTTTAAATAGATGTTAGAATTTACTGCCAAAAAGGACTGATCCCACAAAAAAAGCCTGCTACAAGATTAAATTGCATATACACACTAGATGGTTTTGCTAGATGATGGCACTAACCATGAATGCAAATGCAGACAAAAAAAAGAAATTGTCATCATTTGTTCAAATGAGAGCTGCAATGTATATTAATGTGGAAGATTGTTTCATGTAGAATTCATTCATTTAAGTTCATCAAAATAATTCATATAGAGTTAAAAAGTAAACGTGATTTCTAAATGTAAGTTGATAAGGAATTGGGATTTTGTTTTGTTCATTTGTTGAAAATGTGTGTATTTCTATTTATTGTAGTTTTCACAGCATCATAAAGATGGTTACACCAGTCGAAGCTCTTTATGTCTTATGTCATTCCAAGTGGGCCGCTACACCAAGTACAAACTATTTCCTGAGGAACTACCTGATGTCCACCCAAGTATACCTGCATTTCCAAATCACTTGCAGCTTCTAAACACCAAACTCTCATTTACTTGATGTACCACCTCTGTATTTCTCCCCCTCGTGCACAAACTGGATTACTATGCTCTGTTTCTTAGAGCAGGCAGCACAGTGGCTTGGTGGTCAGCACTGTTGGCTCACAGCTAGAAGGTTCCTGGTCCAAACCTCAGCAGGGGCCTTTCTGTGTTGAGTTTGCATGTTCTCCCTGTGCTTGCGTGGGTTTCCTCCGGGTACTCCGACTTCCTCCCACAGTCCAAAGACATGCATGTCAGGTTAATTGGTGGTTCTAAATTGCCCGTAGGAGTGTGCATGGTTGTTCGTCTACATGTGGCCCTGTAATGGACTGGCGACCTGTCCAGGGTGTACCCCTGCCTTTCACGCAAAGTTAGCTGGGACAGGCTCCAGCAGATTCCCATGATAGGATAAAGCGGCCAAAGATAATGGATGGATGTTTCTTAAAGCCTCCTAAACTGTGCCCACATCTGTTTTCAATACCTGCAGCTAAGGTTTTCTGCACTTGATTGTGTCACCACGTATACTGGCCTTATGAAAGGCTTAATTTTACAGTCTGACAGGATATCCTTTAATGTTGCGATAACTGAACACAATGAACAAGATGGGTCCCCATTTACCCAGAGCTGTAAGTTCTGAGGGGTTGGTAACACATTGTATGGAGCTCCTATCAAGAATCTAATGTGGCTCTCCTCCATATTCCAACTAAGCTTCCTCTTCTCTACACAGTCCCAATTTTGCCACTATTTCTGCTCAGTCTGAGTTACAGCCCAAGTACCTGCTCCACAACCATCTTTCTTTTGTCTTTGGGACCTGGTTTGTTCCACACTGGTTTGCCTGAGCCAAGCCCCAAACCTTCCCAGCCAAACTGGAACTTACCTACTATTTCTGCATGCCTAAGAGCTGCCTCTGCCTCCTAGGTTCCATTTCTTCCTCTTGGTTGGATTTGGAGGCACATGCCTAACTATTGCATCCTTACACCCCAATAACAACAATCCTGTCCTGACTTAAACTCCTCTGTTAAACTGGATGTTGGCAGCTGCAATATTATTTTATTAGTTTAATGCTACACTACCTTGGAACATCAAAGATAGCTTATATAGGAGCTAACCAATCTTTCCATTCTCTCCACGGTGGATATTGGAATTTGGTAAACTGAAAATGGCCATATCAACCTGGGAAATAACTCAAATTGCAGACACCATAATTTGAGCTGTCTTGAAAGCTGTCTCAGGTCTTTGCTGTAGCACCTACCTAAGCTCTTCACAGGCTTTTCTTTAACAAACACAACAAACTTCCTATCACTTATCTTTCCCCCTACATATTGATGCTTCTAGATTTACTAGGCTTAATTTTCATACTAGGCCACCTAAAGTTCATATTTATTCTTTCAAGTAGCCTCTTTGTATATGGGACTGTTGAAGTCACCAGTGTCAAGTCATCCATGTAAGTCTTAACTGGTGAAAGCTGTATTCCATTCTGCTGTCTCTCTCCACCTATCACCCACTTGCTCTGATGATTATTTCCAATGCCATTTTAAATGCTAATGGGGAAATTGTACACCTTGCCATTATACTTATTTCTAATCTCTGCCAGCCTGTTGTGAAACCTGTTGTATTCACACACAGCCTAATGTCTTGAAAATATGCTTTCACCAAGTTTCACCAGGTACTCCAAAATAATCAAATGCACTTCAATTAAGCCTATGCAATACTGAACCAAACTCATTTGCAAGATCTAAAACTGTAATTATAATGCTCCAAACTTAGCTTCATTAATCATTTTCTTTCTTTGGCTGTGGTTAACAAGTTTTTTATTCGGATAGTATGTTCTGTCAAGACCTTTGGTAAAATTCTGCAACATTTAGGGATTTTACAATTGTTTAAATTCAAGAAAATGTTCAGCTCTCCTCATTCAAACCTGCATTTTTTCAGGAAATACAATGTGATCCTGTTTCTCTTTATTGTGTAATGCATTCAGGTCATGTGATCCGCAATGTGAGCTTTCCCTGACGTTTCACAGATCTTTCTGGTTTCACTTTGTTTTACTCCCTCAGTATTCAGACTTGAGCCACAATTTATGTATCAAAGTGTCAGTATATTTGTCCTCTTTCAGTCAATATGCCCACCAAAGCACTGCTATCTGTAGAATTTGAAATACGAGCAACAGAGTTTGAACAGTGACCAGAAATTCCCTATACTTTAGAATAGGAGAGTCACAAAATTGCTTGGTGTTGGTCAGAAATGACCACTGTTTTTAAACTGTGACTGTGTTCTCATTTTGGATTAGGAAAATAAAAATTACATTGTTGCGTTCCCCTATCTCTTTTGAAACTAATGGTGTCAAAATGGCTTTGATTGAATAAACCGTTTTTGATCACCAAATTGCCTCAGATGTTCTCATGCTGTGAGGACTTGCAGCCATTAGGGTACTATGGAGACACTAATGAACATTTTGTTATCAAATAACCTGTCCAGGACACAATTACACACCCTTTGACTGGAGATATAAATGTATACAGTATTTGGTCACAGATTGGTTTGTACAGAGCGCTTTTGAAATTCATTTTTTCGAACTGTGCTGTGTAGTATGGCAAAGAGGTGGGATCAGCATTCCTAAGATCCCGACCTGAAGATCCACCAGTGACCTGTTTTTAGCTTAGCGACTTCACCACTGAACACATCCCCATTCTAGGCCTTGGCTGAGGTCGGCTGCTGTGGTTTGCAGTAGAGTTGGCCACATAGGTCAGCAGCGGAGGTTTGGGACAGGGCCCTGTATTTTAATTCCACTTGGAAGAGTCCTGAAAGGATTTTACATGAGCAGAGTGGCTCTGGAACCCAAGACTGGCTGCCAGTCAGATGTACAGAGTTCTTTCCCAGCTCATGGCTTCCCCAGCTGAGTCTAACTATATACCCATAGTTACTTTTTAAATCTCACTGTACTCCTGTATAATGACAATAAAATGATTTCTATTTGTTTATATTTGTAGTTAATTAGGAACATCTCATAAATGTATCTGCATTCACTGTTCCCATAGTTTTTTCTGCTTTCCTGAACCCCCCTGTTTTTTTTTCTTTCTTCTCTCTGTCTTGCCAACCTGTATAAGTCAGTCTCTCCCTCCTTGGTGTCCAACCCAGCATACAAATCATCATACATCCTTTGTTTGGCCTTTGTCACCTGTACCTTAACCATACGCTGCATCTCCCTATCCTCCTATCTACTCTTTTCAGTCCTCTCAGTGTCCCACTTCTACTTTTCTAACCTCTGTCTCTGTACATACTCCTGCACTTCCACCACCAAGTCTCCATATCTGTTTTCTGGGAGCATCTCCTGACCACCCAGAGCCTGTCTAAACTCCTCTCTGAAAGCCAAACAACATTCTTCCTTTTTCAGCTTCCACCACTTTCTCCTCCTTTCTGGCTTTGTTCTCTTTATCTTCCTCACCACCAGAGTCAACCTACACACCACCATCCTATGTTGGCTGGCTTCCCTGTCACCTGCCACTTCTTTGCAGTCACTGATCTCTTGCCTCTTAAGTCTTCATTACAGCCATTTCCATCATTTTTTGCAGATGGTAAGTCTACCACCATTTGACCTTCTGCATTCCAGTCTAGAACACCAAACCTGCCCAACACTTTCTCATCACCTCTGCTGCCTTCTCCAACATGACCATTGAAGTCTGCACCGATCATTACTTTTTGATCCCTAGGGATACTCTGCATCACTTCATCCACCTCTTTCCAGAATTTCTCCTTATCCTCTGTGGGGCATAACCACTAACAACAATGAGCATCACACCTTCAATCTCTATCTTTAGTGTCGTCACTCTGACACTTTTCACCTTTCACCACCAAACTCTTCGTTCAAGATAACACTAACTCAATTTCTCTTTCCATCTATACCACGACAAAACAGTTTGAAACCTTCTCCTAAGCCTCTAGCATTGCAACCTTTCCACCTGGTCTCCTGAACACGCAGAATATCCACTTTCCTCCTCTAGATCATGTCAACCAACTCTCTAGCTTTTCCTTTTGCTTTTCCTCTTTTCTCTCCCTATGGACATGGACTCCTCTCCGTTGACCAACAGTAGCCCATTTTCCATCAGCGCCCTGTAGGTCATTAGCACCCTGTAGGTTCAAATTCTTTAGCAAATCACAAAGTTCAGAAGGAGTCAAACAGGAAATGTCAACTTGATGTTCTTCCACAATAAAAAAAATTTAGATTTTCACATTTTCTGATCTACTTTAAACTCATGTTCTTAAATTCTGAATACTTTGTAATTATTTACTTTTCTTCTGTTCATTTAACATGCGGTAGCTACTTCTGCATTCTTTGTGGGATTTTAACAATTCTTGTACAGCTCTTTTTGGAGATGCTGTGACTTCTGCTTTTTTCAAACCTTTATGCTTTTTAAAATATGGTTTAGGCTAATACATTTATAGGCTCCTTTATAATTAGTATCTTTCTAACTTAATTAAAGTTAGATTAGATAGTGCATTTGATTAGATAATTAAAGTATATTTTGGCATTAAAGAAAATGTATAAATCTGTACTGTGGTAGTTTACAGCTCCATATAACATTCTTGTGCACTGTGAATAGCTGGAAATGTGGTGTGAAGACTATAAAAAGGGAGTGCTGGTCGCTGATCTTTTGTTCATGTTCCATTGACAAAGAGCATTGGAGCGCACCAAGATCAGTGGGATTTTTAAAACAGCTAAACCAAAGATCACACTGTGTTTGAAGAAAATATTATGTCTTGTAATTGGCTGGCCTGAACCAGGAGGGGGAGGGGTAGTGAATAACAAGGAAAGAAGTAAGCAAGGGCAGGAGAGGCAGAATGAAATGACACCACTTTGACAGTTGGATTTGGGGCATTTGTTTAACCTGACAGGCTGACCTGAGCTGGTTGCTTTTACAAACTCATTAAAACAATTATTCAGGATATGTTGAATTCTTTCTTTCTTGTTCATGTGAATAATCAATTTCCATCCTCAAGCCTAACAACACACACAGTTTTATATTTCATCCTTGTGGTAGTTAATTTACGATTGTCTTTACTGCTTATTAATTGTTTACAATGAAAACAGGAGGGCAGCATAGGTCCAAAGTAATGAAGAGTCATCATGAGTGCTACCCACAGTGCATTGTGAGCAGGCATCCTTGTCTGTATATTCCATTTGAAATGTTTTCTTTTGGGTGATGGTTTTGAATAAAGAATGGCTTTATGGTTTTATACTGTATAAGCTGTAAATTTGTTTTACTACTCACAGAGAATATATTGTTGCAGATTCTAATCTGGAAGTCCAGCCCAGATAGCTGATGCATTCGGGCCTTATCTGGGCCATCTGTGGTACATATGGCTCAATTCTGACAACGGCAAAGGTTCAATAGGCTGGATGTGGCCCACACACCAGAATCCAGCTGTGAAATGAGTTCTGGCAAGCTGCATGTGGGTCAGCTAATCTTGGCCAGGACAAGAAAGACAAATACAGTGATCCCTTAGTTTTCGCAGTTAATGGGGACCGGCGCCCCCTTTGTCCCCAAAGGGGCGATTAGTTTCACGACAGCAGGAGCACATCAAACATAAAATATGAATAATAGTTACAAAAATAAATTATTCATAAAAATAAATAATAAAGACCTAAGCTATAGTCAGGAGGGAGGGCTTTTCACCCGCTACCTTCTCCTCCCGGTATTTAAAAAAACAACAGCAGAGGGAACAAAGGAGTGTTTGTATCTGTTTGTCTAATCAGTGAACCTGATGGTAGAAACTTAAATTGGTACGAAGTCTCTCTCTTACTAAAACAGTTTTACACCAAGGTTCATTTATGTAAACACATAATTTCCCAGTTGTTGCAGACCCTCTGTCGGTGTGGAGTGGAACCAGAACCATCTATGGCCAGATCACCGTCAACGTCCCTTTCCCCGAGCCAGGTCTCAGAGAAGGCCAGGATGCAGGGTTCTTTGAATACATGCTAGTGGTGAACAAGAGCCTGTAGTTCCTCAGTTTTATTGCGGAGAGAGCGGACGTTGGACAGGATAATTGAAGGGAGGGGGATGATGCACAACAGGTGTTACCGTCTCATGCGCTCCCGTACGCCGCCTCTCCTGCCTCGCCTCCTCGGTTTCCATCATGGAGGTACCAAGTTGTCACCTTCCCCGTGCTCGAAAAGTTCCTTCAGGTCAGGAAAGACTATGTCCACTGGTGGGCCACTGATCACAGGATTTGAGAATTTTAACAGATAGTCTCTGGAATATTGATTGGAGCTGTCAGCAACCCCAGGTGACATGAGGACGCAGCACCGCCAATAAAAAGATCTGAGTCAGATCCATGTCACTGAATCATGACACTCTTAATAACACAATAGTGAGGTTGATCAATTCAAAGTGCACAGCGAGTTTAAAAGTTTAAGCATGAAATAACAAACTTAAAACTGACAGACAAGACAGACATGCTTCACACTGCTGCCGGTCGCTGCGTCGCGCATGCGCCCAGTAAATGCGTAGTAAATGTAGTAAATGCGTCTCGGCCAATCAGAGCTCAGATTTTAGAGTTCTGGTCCGTCTGTTTCTCTGTTGCTTACAGGAGGCTGTGAGTCATTGTTTGATGTTTTGCTGGCAGCTGCGGCCTCTCGTCTGCTGTGGGGGGGATTTTCGCAGAATTTCAGCGATTATTTCTTGATTTTTTTAATTATAATATATTTCTGAAAAAAATACGTGAAGCACTAAAACCGCGTTACTCAAACCGCGAAGTGGCAAGGGATCACTGTATAAGTATAAATCTTCTTTTAAATAATATGAGCACAGCAAACACTTTAGATTATATAATGGAGTTCAAATGGTGCTTAAAGGTATGATGGAACAAAACACTATATGTGCTGAAGTACTGCATTGGGTCTTAATCAGGTAAACCAATGTAGTTCTTGTAGTCTGGAAGAGTCAAAATATTTAAACACCAGTGAATGAGAAACACCAGATAATCTTGTTCAACCCAAAAATATTTATACAATTTTTCTTTTTAGTTTCACACTTGAAGATTTTATAAGGCTTATCTCTACATTAAAAAGTGTGTAGATGATCTTTTTCTGAAGCACTGTGCAATAATATCTAAAATTGACTTTACACATTGATTGCAATCAATTTATTAAGTACTCTCACTTCAAAACAAAAAATATTGATCACCTATGGAAGTGACAGGACTCCAACAATATATTTTTATTCTGTGAACAAGTATTGCAGGTTCCTATGCTTTGGAGATGGTTCTTCAGATGGCATTGTAAACAAGTCAACAGCCGTCAAAATAAATATGGTCTATTTCAGTGCAATTATAATTCTGTTTTGTTCCCACAAAGTGAAATGTATTATACAATAATTATCAAATTCAGTCCACTGATTTTAATTTAATGCCAAAAGCAACCCATTTTAAGAGAAAATACTGTAAAGATGTGCTCTTAACTTTGTAATAACCCACTGAAAGATGTTTTTTTAAAAAAAAAAAAAACATCTTGGTATCCCTGGTTGTCCAGGGGCATAGATATTTTATAGTTTATCTGGTTGTCAAAACCTTAGCATGCAGTTCAACTTAAAAGATAAATCTAAATAAAAATATTTGCTAGTAAATTGACCCTGCGATGGACATGCGCAAGATGGACATTCCCTCTCCCTCAGTGGCAGCTGAGATACACTCCAGCAGACCCTGACCCTGAGTATGATTTAATTATTGTGGATTTGACTGTGCACCTTATATCCTCATACCCCCACCTTCTTTTATTCGTACTACCTCGATTATTTGCACTATTTTGCTTACACTGCATATATTTTGTACTACCTCGATCATCTGCACTATTCTCTCTATATTGCATATCTTTGCACAGTGATCCGCACTGTTTGTACTTTCACTCTTTTTTGCACTGTAACTGGAGATGCTGCTTTAAATCTCATTGTACCTATGTACAGTGAATATAAAGGATTCTATTCTATTCTATTCTATTAGCTCAGCAGGTGAGAGAGCTAACAAGCAATTTGTATTTTTCTCTGTCGAGTAACCTGGTTCACTGTGGCTTACATTACAGCCACAATTAAAATTCTAAAAAGTTTAACATTTTCAGTGACTTTACAACTGATAGATGCCCCCTTACCCTGTAAGACCCACTGTTGCAGAATTACAACAATTTTTGTTATCCCCCAAAAAAACCTTTTTTTTATTTTTATTTTTTGGTTCAACCACATTAACATACTCATTTGGTCCTATTGTTCAGTCTCAGAATGCTATTAGGTCATACATTTGTATATCAGGCCTGTCCTCAGGTCAAGAAGTCACACACCCTCCAGATTTTTGAGAGAGCATCATCCCCTCGATTTACTGGATTGGATTTATCTCATTGAAGTAAGTAAAGTGCTTCAGTATGTAGTCATTGTGGAAAATGTGCCTTACATTTTATTTAGAGCTTGTTTTGTAATTGTTGCAATATTACAACGTTGGGTGAATGTGGTAGTAAAAACAACCCTGTTTTGAGAGGGATGTCTTCAGAGGGACAATTAAAATTTTCCCAATATAACTTTAAACTACACATGATTTACAGCCTAGCCTTATAATTATGTGCATGCCAATGCATTGGCAGCACATATTGTTATGCAGTAAAATGGCCCTCTGCGAAGCAGAGGGCATCTTAATACCCAAGATGCCCCTGCTTCGCAGGGGCATCTTGGGTTACACCGCCTCGCTATGGAAGAAAAAAATCCAAAAAAAAAAAAAAACGACTGAGAAAACGACAAAAAACACATTTTTGAAGGCGTAATATTAGTATCCAGGATTGGTTTCCCTTTTTATGTGCATGCCAAAGCAGTGGCATGCACATATTGTAATGCAGTAAAATGGCCCTCTGCGAAGCAGAGGGCCATTTTACTCAACTGCGAAGCAGGGGCATCTTGGGTTTTACCCAAGATGCATCTTGCATTTTACCCAACTGTCTTAATACCCAAGATGCCCCTGCGAAGCAGGGGCATCTTGGGTTACACCACCCTCGCTATGGAAGAAAAAAAAAAAAAAAAAAAAAAAAAAACGACCGAGAAAACGACAAAAAACGCGTTTTTGAAGGCGTATTATTAGTATCCAGGATCGGTTTCCCTTTTTTTATGTGCATGCCAATGCATTGGCAGCACATATTGTTATGCAGTAAAATGGCCCTCTGCCCTTTACCCAAGATGCCCCTGCGAAGCAGGGGCATCTTGGGTTACACCGCCCTCGCTATGGAAGAAAAAAATCAAAAAAAAAAAAAAAACGACCGAGAAAACGACAAAAAACGCGTTTTTGAAGGCGTATTATTAGTATCCAGGATCGGTTTCCCTTTTTTTTTTCTCTTTATTATTATTCCGCATCATATTTTGTCCGTTAATAGGGCCATAACCGTAAGGTGCACACATGCATGAAATATATCATATATCTATGGAAGAAAAAAAATCAAAAAAAAAAAAAAAACAACCGAGAAAACGACAAAAAACGCGTTTTTGAAGGCGTATTATTAGTATCCAGGATCGGTTTCCCTTTTTTTTTTCTCTTTATTATGTGCATGCCAAAGTAGTGGCATGCACATATTGTAATGCAGTAAAATGGCCCTCTGCGAAGCAGAGGGCCATTTTACCCAACTGTCCAATGCATTGGCAGCACATATTGTTATGCAGTAAAATGGCCCTCTGCGAAAATGGCCCTCTGCGAAGATGCCCCTGTTACACCGCCCTCGCTATGGAAGAAAAAAATCAAAAAAAAAAAAAAAAAACGACTGAGAAAACGACAAAAAACGCGTTTTTGAAGGCGTAATATTAGTATCCAGGATGGGTTTCCCTTTTTTATGTGCATGCCAAAGTAGTGGCATGCACATATTGTAATGCATTTTACTCAACTGTCTTAATACCCAAGATGCCCCGGCGAAGCCGGGGCATCTTGGGTTACACCGCCCTCGCTATGGAAGAAAAAAATCCAAAAAAAAAAAAAAAAACGGCCGAGAAAAACGACAAAAAAAACGCGTTTTTGAAGGCGTAATATTAGTATCCAGGATTGGTTTCCCTTTTTTTTTTTCTTATTATTCCGCATCATATTTTGTCCGTTAATAGGGCCATAACCGTAAGGTGCACACATGCATGAAATATATCAAAACGTAGGTCTTGACCGTGCGATGTGTGCTATTACTTTTCTCCGTCAAAAGTGTTACCGTGGCGACGCTAGACGCAAAAAACGGCGAAAATTGTCCCATAGAAATGAATGGGATTTTGCCGGATTCCGAGCAAATCTGCTCAAATCAGCTCAAACCCAGCCCTCTTTGGAGCTCTATAGCTCAGCCATATTTCATCACAGAGACACCATTCGAAGTTTAAACGGGTCACAAGACTTTGACCTATAACATACTGAAGCCGTGTATTGTTGTGATTTACGGTCTTTGAGAAATCGCGATTTACGTTTTATGATTTTTACAAGATCTTCAAAAAACCCTCCTCACTCTAGTGATGTCATCACGCACTCTAGCTCCGAGGAGAGAAGAAAAGAAAAATTAAAACTGCCTTTTCCTTTTTCACGTCCACTCCTTTTGCTCAACCTACATAAATTATACATCAAAACGTAGGCATTTTTGTCCTCTTTCAGATGATGTGACTTCTGTGTCTGTGTGGTGTTTAGTTTTCCGTCAAATCAACCTAGAGTTCAAGGTGGTCCTTCTCGGCTCCTATATATTTCTATGGGGAAATTTTTCAAAAGTCTCGTCTGACAGGAAAAAACTTTCATATTTTTACACTGCCGTCATTTAAAAACCGTAGTAGACATTTGAGAAAAAAGAAATATATCCCTGTAATGCTGAAAGCCTTGTGGCGCTCACGGTTCAAGAATTTTTTCAAAAACTTATTCGGTTTTGGAATTAGAGCAGTTTGTTCGGGACATGGAAAATCGGACTTTGACAGAATCAACAGCCTTCTGCTCCAGAGGCTAAATATATACTTTTTAAAACTGCTCTAGTTTAAAAACGGAAAACATTTACGAAATAAAATATATATCACCGCGTAGCTGAAAGCCTTGTGGCGCTCACGGTTCAAGAATTTTTTCAAAAACTTATTCAGCCTTTGAATTACAGCCGTTTGTTCGGACACAAAAATCCAGGTTTGGACTGACTAGGACACAGTGTAATTAGGGGGTCGCTGGCTGTTTTCTCTCTCCAAAACTCACAGACACACATACACACGCAGGAGGAGCCGCACATGTGACTGCCTCCCCTGAAGCCCCGCCCCTTTCTGCTTGTTCTTCAGGCACAGTATATGATATATTATCAGAATGATCACAGCCTTGACTCACATATGAGCTTTAGTTCATCCCATTCCTTATCAATATGATGTGGCTCCACATCAAAAAAAAAATGTTATTGTATAATATGTGGCAGCACATATTGTTATGCAGTAAAATGGCCCTCTGCGAAGCAGAGGGTAAAATGGCCCTCTGCGAAGCAGAGGGCCATTTTACTCAAGTGTAAACACACACAGACCCAAGATACCCAAGATACCCAAGATACCCAAGATGCCCCTGCGAAGCAGGGGCATCTTGGGTATTAAGATGCTAAGGAAGAAAAAAATCCAAAAAAAAGGCTGTCGATTCTATGTAAAGAATAGACCAAACACTATTTGGTGTTTGGTCTATTCTTGGTCTATTGGTCTATAAGAGCGTAACGGGTAACACGTCCAAACATGACCCTGCTCTGAAGACGGACGTGCATTAAGCAGCAGCGAGCGACAATAAATGTGCTGCAAGCGGGCATGCACATATCAAAATTTCTCCGGAATTTTCTAGTTTTTTTTTCTTATTCCGCATCATATTTTGTCCGTTAATAGGGGCATAACCGTAAGGTGCACACATGCATGAAATATATCAAAACGTAGGTCTCGACCGTGCGATGTGTGCTATTACTTTTCTCCGTCAAAAGTGTTACCGTGGCGACGCTAGATGCCAAAAACGGCGAAAATTGTCCCATAGAAATGAATGGGATTTTGCCAGATTCCGAGCAAATCTGCTCAAATCAGCTCAAACCCAGCCCTCTTTGGAGCTCTATAGCTCAGCCATATTTCATCACAGAGACACCATTCAAAGTTTGAACGGGTCACAAGACTTTGACCTATGACATACTGAAGCCGTGTATTGTTGTGATTTACGGTCTTTGAGAAATCGCGATTTACGTTTTATAATTTTTACAAGATCTTCAAAAAACCCTCCTCACTCTAGTGATGTCATCACGCACTCTAGCTCCGAGGAGAGAAGAAAAAAAAAATTAAAACTGCCTTTTCCTTTTTCTCGTCCACTCCTTTTGCTCAACCTACATAAATTATACATCAAAACGTAGGCATTTTTGTCCTTTTTCAGATGATGTGACTTCTGTGTCTGTGTGGTGTTTAGTTTTCCGTCAAATCAACCTAGAGTTCAAGGTGGTTCTTCCCGGCTCCTATATATTTCTATGGGGAAATTTTTCAAAAGTCTCGTCTGACAGGAAAAAGTTTCATATTTTTACACTGCCCTCATTTAAAAACCGTAGACATTTGAGAAAAAAGAAATATATCCATGTAATGCTGAAAGCCTTGTGGCGCTCACGGTTCAAACATTTTTTCCAAAACTCATTCGGTTTTTGAATTAGAGCAGTTTGTTCGGGACATGGAAAATCGGACTTTGACAGAATCAACAGCCTACTGCTCCAGAGGCTAAATATATACTTTTTAAAACTGCTCTAGTTTAAAAACGGAAAACATTTACGAAATAAAATATATATCACCGCGTAGCTGAAAGCCTTGTGGCGCTCACGGTTTAAGAATTTTTTCAAAAACTTATTCAGCTTTTGAATTACAGCTGTTTGTTCGGACACAGAAATCCAGGTTTGGACTGACTGGAGGCAGTATAATTAGGGGGTCGCTGGCTGTTTCTCTCCTCCTCTTACAGACACACATACACACGCTGGAGGAGCCGCACATGTGACTGGCTCCCCTGAAGCCCCGCCCCTTTCTGCCTGTTCTTCAGGCAAAGTATATGATATATTATGAGAATGATCACAGCCTTGACTCACATATGAGCTTTAGTTCATCCCATTCCTTATCAATATGATGTGGCTCCGCCCTTTGCAGCATGAACAGCTTAAACACTTCTAGGAAGTGTGTTTATTGGGGATTTTTGACCATTCTTCCAGAAGTGCATTTCTGAGGTCACACACTGATGTTGGCCCAGAAGGTCAATATCCCAGAAGTCTTCTATCAGGTTATCCGCTGACGGGCGGCTTAATTGGCCACGCCTCAAAATTTCTCCGAAATTTTCTAGTTATTGTTATGCAGTAAAATGGCCCTCTGCGAAGCAGAGGGTAAAATGGCCCTCTGCGAAGCAGAGGGCCATTTTACTCAAGTGCTGGCAATAAATATGCTGCAAGCGGGCATGCACATATCAAAATTTCTCCGGAATTTTCTAGTTATTATTCCGCATCATATTTTGTCCGTTAATAGGGCCATAACCGTAAGGTGCACACATGCATGAAATATATCAAAACGTAGGTCTTGACCGTGCGATGTGTGCTATTACTTTTCTCCGTCAAAAGTGTTACCGTGGCGACGCTAGATGCAAAAAACGGCGAAAATCGTCCCATAGAAATGAATGGGATTTTGCCGGATTCCGAGCAAATCTGCTCAAATCAGCTCAAACCCAGCCCTCTTTGGAGCTCTATAGCTCAGCCATATTTCATCACAGAGACACCATTCGAAGTTTAAACGGGTCACAAGACTTTGACCTATGACATACTGAAGCCGTGTATTGTTGTGATTTACGGTCTTTGAGAAATCGCGATTTACGTTTTATGATTTTTACAAGATCTTCAAAAAACCCTCCTCACTCTAGTGATGTCATCACGCACTCTAGCTCCGAGGAGAGAAGAAAAGAAAAATTAAAACTGCCTTTTCCTTTTTCACGTCCACTCCTTTTGCTCAACCTACATAAATTATACATCAAAACGTAGGCATTTTTGTCCTCTTTCAGATGATGTGACTTCTGTGTCTGTGTGGTGTTTAGTTTTCCGTCAAATCAACCTAGAGTTCAAGGTGCTCCTTCTCGGCTCCTTTATATTTCTATGGGGAAATTTTTCAAAAGTCTCGTCTGACAGGAAAAAGTTTCATATTTTTACACTGCCGTCATTTAAAAACCGTAGACATTTGAGAAAAAAAAAATATATCCCTGTAATGCTGAAAGCCTTGTGGCGCTCACGGTTCAAGAATTTTTTCAAAAACTTATTCGGTTTTGGAATTAGAGCAGTTTGTTCGGGACATGGAAAATCGGACTTTGACAGAATCAACAGCCTACTGCTCCAGAGGCTAAATATATACTTTTTAAAACTGCTCTAGTTTAAAAACGGAAAACATTTACGAAATAAAATATATATCACCGCGTAGCTGAAAGCCTTGTGGCGCTCACGGTTCAAGAATTTTTTCAAAAACTTATTCAGCCTTTGAATTACAGCCGTTTGTTCGGACACAAAAATCCAGGTTTGGACTGACTGGAGGCAGTGTAATTAGGAGGTCGCTGCCTTTTTTTTCTCTCTCCCCCTCTCACAGACACACATACACACGCAGGAGGAGCCGCACATGTGACTGGCTCCCCTGAAGCCCCGCCCCTTTCTGCCTGTTCTTCAGGCACAGTATATGATATATTATGAGAATTATCACAGCCTTGACTCACATATGAGCTTTAGTTCATCCCATTCCTTATCAATATGATGTGGCTCCACATCAAATAATAAAATGTTATTGTTATAATATGTGGCAGTACATATTGTTATGCAGTAAAATGGCCCTCTGCGAAGCAGAGGGTAAAATGGCCGAGGGCCATTTTACTCAAGTGTAAACACACACAGACAATAAATGTGTTTTACATTCAAGCGGGCATGCACATATCAAAATTTCTCCGGAATTTTCTAGTTAATATTAATATTGATTCTTCTCTTTCCAGGTGGGCACAACACTTTAGACATTTTCCAGTAAAAGTGAAGAGAGGACACTGCAGACATTGCAGTAAAGGGTATACCAATACCCAATGCAGCAAATGTGATGTCCGCCTCTGTTTTTCAAAGGACAAGAACTGTTTCTGGGACTATCATTGTAAATAAATGTCAAAGTTCTTGCTATTGCAATAAATGACTGTTCATAACTTTTTTTTTTTAACCTTTATTTTACCAGGGAAGTCCTTTGAGAACAAGTCTCTTTTTCGAAGGAGCCCTGGCCAAGAAAGCCACCATAAAAGTTGCACATAAAACAGATAAAATACAATCAACATAAACAATAAATAGATAAAACAGTACATTGACTCAACCAACAAGGATTAAATTAAGCAAGTACATGTCAGACCTAGCCTAACTTAAAAGCAGGAACAGGTGCCAATTGTTCTTGCCTCCAGACCCTTCACTAGCCCCTAAATTGCCCAAAGGAGATCAGGTTCTCTAACTTCAGGTAACTCTTCAGCAAGTTCCAGGCCGAGGGGGCTGAGATTCTGAATGCTTCCTTCCCCAGCTCTGTACGAGCCTTAGGCACAGTCAGCTGGAGACTAACATTAGACCGCAGCGAGCGAGTGCTGGACTTGAAGGACATAAACCTACATAGATATGGGGGCAACATCCCAATGATAGATTTATAAATAAATAAGCGCCAGCGGGTTAGCCTGCGCTGAGCTAAGGAGGGCCATTGGACTAGATTATAAAGGGTGCAGTGATGCGTGTGAGGTTTGCACCCTGTGATTATCTCAGCGCACTATGATAAGTGGAATCTAGTAGGTTTAGATATTTGGTAGGGGCGTGCATGTATAAAAAAAATCACCGTAATCAATAAGGGGAAGGAAAGTAGCCTCAACCAGCTTCTTCCTTGTTGCAGGAGAGAAGCACATCTTGTTCCTAAAGTTAAACCCTCGCTTTAGCCTAAGTTTCTTAACTAGATTTTGAATATGTACCTTAAAAGTCAAGTGGTCATCAAGTATAAACCCCAAATACTTGTACTCAGACACACACTCTATCAGGCTTCCCTGTAGGGTGACAATATTAAGAAAACTAGCAGCAGAGTTCCTAGAATTTGAGAACAGGACCATCTTGGTTTTAGTTGCATTCAATACAAGTTTCAACTCTGAAAGGCGAAACTGTACAGTATTAAAAGCAGCCTGCAGGTACTCAAAGGTCTGTTTAATGGTGTCACCAAAACTGTAAATCACTTTATCATCAGCGTAAAGATGGAATTGTGCATTGGGGACATTTGAACCCAGATCATTTAGATAGATGGTAAATAAAAGTGGGCCAAGAACAGAGCCTTGTGGGACCCCTGAACTAACAATGAGTAGACTAGAGGAGACACCATCAAAGGTGACACACTGAGTCCTGTCTGACAGGTAATTTTCAAACCAACCAGCCGCCCTCTCCAAAACACCAATATTGAGCAGCCTCTGTTTTAAAATACAATGGTTCACCGTATCAAATGCTTTGGAGAGATCGATAAAAAGAGCTCCACATGTCTTTTTGCTGTCCTGTGCCTCAATGATGTCATTAACAACCTTCAGTGAAGCTGTGATGGTACTATGTTCCTTTCGGAAACCAGACTGATACTCTGAGAGAATATTGTTTGTACTCAGAAAATCTTTCAGTTGTTCACTTACTAATCGTTCTAGGACCTTGGATAGCACAGACAAGTTGGAAATAGGCCTGTAGTTGTTTAACAACATGACTGAGATTATTTTTCATGTTATACTTTTCTGGGACAAAAGTAAAACCCTGCAAATGAATCCTTAATTCTGTATTGTTGTTCAGACAATGAGTACAGATACAGGAGATTCTGCTCCCCATTGAGCCCAATGTTGCAATATTACAACATTTCCGTAAAAACTTACAAAAACATATTTTTTTGAAAAACACCTCATTTTCAGCCTCAAAGGCCTCCTACAACAACATCTTAATGCTTGAAAAAAATGTTTGTGTGTTTTTCTATATTTGGGTTTTACAGGATTAATAATGTTGATATTATAGGTCTGTTCAATACGTAATGGAATACATCCCAGTAAAATAAACAACTATATTAATTTTTGGCTCATGACTGCACTCAAACACACTTTCTTTTTTCCTGCATCGTGACAGGTTACTTTTAGCATTATGGGATACTTTTTATTCGCAACTCTCTACACCTATGTTAATTCATAATTAGGCGTGGCCCAATGCAAAGCATTGAACCACACCTATTACTATTCAACATATTTATTCTCGTTATTGGTGTGAATGCATTAGGCATTCACACAATAGGTGTATTGTGTTCCTGTTTCTCTTTATTATTATTGATGTGAATGCATTAGGCATTCACAACTATTGTGTTCCTGTTTCTCTGTATTATTTTTATTAATATTACTGGTGTGAATGCATTAGGCATTCACACCTATTGTGTTCCTGCTTCTCTTCATTATTATTATTATTGGTGTGAATGCATTAGGCATTCACACCTATTGTTTTCCTGTTTCTCTTTATTATTGGTGTGAATGCATCAAGGTATTCACACCTATTGTTTTCCTGTTTTTCTTTATGATTCTATCTTCTTCCATACGTTTTTTGTCCGCTAACTACTTCTGCATACTTTGTGCGAATTCCACCGTTCTTGTACCAAAATGTTCAGCTTAAAAATTCAAGATTTTTTCAAAAACTTATTTGGTTTTAGAATTACAGCCGTTCCTGTGGCGACCGCATGGAGTAGACACATCGCACATGTGCTCCTGCCTGTTTGAAACTTTTTCCCTCCTTCCAACATTTATTTCACAACCAAATATAATGACATTCGCGTTATTATTTCTAATTCACTAGCATATACTTTGAAATGGCTTCAAAGAGTGGCAAAAGCGGAAAAAAGGACGACTCTTCGACTAGCTTAACGATGGAGGCTATCTCTGCACGACTGGACCAGCACCGCGAGGCATTAGCTACAGACTTCAGGTCCTCTTTCAACTTACTGGAAACGAAATTCAACCAAGTCCACTGTAGAAGACCATGGACAACGTCTGAGCTCTCTTGAGCTTGTTTCTGAGCACCTAAGCCATCGTATCAACGAGCTGGAAAATGTCTGTGTAACCCCTTTATTCTGGCCCACTAGTAGACTGATGACAGCAAACTTCTCTCAGTTTGATAGCGTTTATTGCCAACTCTGGTGGTTGGTGGTGACTGTGAATGGCTCATATAACACAGCTCCATAACAGGAAATCAGCAGTGCAAGAGGACAGTATACAGTGTGATCGTATATTTTTAACATTTTTTTTTTTTTTTTTACAGAAAGTATGACAAATATAGCTATCAACCTTTTTTCCATCTGTTTACAATGAATTAATATAATTACTTGATACTAACTTAATGCAAAGGCTCTTAAATATTTACATCATGAAATCAAAACCATATTTCCCTTCGCAACATACCTGTTGAACAACAACAACAACACTGGTGGTGACTGTGAGTGGCTCATATAACACAGCTCCTAAACATCAGAACAGTAGAACATTTCAATGGGCTGCGCCATTACTATTGTGCAGTTCCATGCTGGTTCCATCTTGGAACTCATCACGTTAGAGCAGAATAAAAAACTGTACACGTTTTAACTTAATGATAGTTGTAAAACATGCCCACAACATTCATATAACTCAATATGTACTTTAATTTGAGTGAAATTAGCGTTTTTTAGCTTAATATATGAAAAATCGTGGAGCTGTTTGTAACCTACCATAACAGGAAATCAGCAGCGCAAGAGGATGAGCTATCCGTTTCCTGTCACTCATATAGACACCACCTGCCACCAGAGGGCGACATTACACCACATTACACCAGAGGGACAATTGCATAGAGCCTTGCATAGCTTAACCATAATACAAAATAATTTTGATGTTTTGACGTAATTTTTACTTCAAATACATTACCAATCCTGTTACATCTGCTCCAGCCTCTTTGACGACAACTACAAGCTGACGACTAAAGTTGTCGATCTGGAAGGACAGAACAGACGGCAAAACTTACGTATCCTTGGCCTGGTGGAGAATACTGAAGGAGGTCAACCAACTGAATTTTTCTCTGATCTGCTGTGTGAAGTTTTCGGGAAGGAGTTGCTTTCCTCCCAGCCGGAGATCGATAGAGCCCACCGCTCATTGGCACCCAAACCATCCCAGGGACAGAGACCGCGGCCGGTCTTTCTATGGCTCCATCGGTACCAGATAAAAGATCTTCTGATTTGTGAGGCCAGACGGAGGGGGAAACTGAACTACCGTGGCCAGCAGATCCACGTTGTGGAGGATTACTGCCCAGAAGTATTGACCCAACGCACCGAACACGGGGAAGTAATGACGGAGCTATACGGCCGAGGACTCAAGCCCTCACTACTGGACCCCGCTCGGCTCCGCATCACACTTTCCAGTGGGGACAGGAAGTGGCTGCGCTCTGCGGATGAAACAGGGAGATATGTTGACAGCCTCCCAAATGTTTCACACACGTCAGAAGGGACTGCTTAGTGATCAACTGTGGCTGACTGGGTTTATTATGATTCTTAACTACTTTGTTTGGTTACTGCCCTTCTTTATTTTGCCCATTTCTTCTGGCGGCAAGGTCCTTTTGCCTCCGCCGCCAGAGCCAAGGTTACCATGACAACTAAAGCAGGGGTGGCATGAGTATTTTCCTCTTTAAACTCAACAGTCTGTTGTAGCGTGGTAGTAATAACACTGTAAAGTTTTCTGGTATTCTTTGTTTTCCTTATCTCTATCTTGCTTTTTCCAAAGTAAAAACATATGTAGTAGTCCTCAGTGCATTACTCACGCATTACTTACGCAGTTTTTCCTCCTATAGAGTTGTGTTCTTATTAAAAGAAATGTTAACATAGGAGTGTAGGTTATGTTCTGAATATTGATAAAGGAGCTGAAGATGGTACTACAGGAACGTTTCTGTTCGGTAAATAATGGAAGTTTTCAAGAGCTTGCTGCCATGTTCTTTGGCAGCTGTCTTGTTGTGGGAAGGGGGGATGGGGGGTGGGTTTTCCAGCACTTACACTGTTTTGGAAATCTTTATAAGTCGTGGCCACACGCATACTTTCTGTGTTCTGTTAAGTTTGTTATACTATCTTGGGACCAATACCTGGAGATTTTATACCATCTCTGCTTACCTACCTACCTTCTCTGTTATGGAGAATGGCTCGCCCACTAAATTTCTTGAGCTGAAATGTCAAGGGTTTAAATCACCCTGTCAAACGGAGAAGAGTCTTTTCACACATTAAACAACTTGGATCAGCTGTTGTTTTTTACAAGAAACACACATTCGTGGTTCTGACAATTCACGTCTGATGTCACGGTGGGTGGGGCAGCATTTTCACTCTACTTTTCAGGCCAAGGCCAGAGGGGTCTCCATCCTTATTAATCAAAATATTCCCTTTGAACACCACGATGTAATATCAGTCAAGTCAAGTCAAGAGAACTTTATTGTCCCCAGGGGGCAATTAACAGTGCATTAGCAGCAAGACAGTGACAACAACAATAATCACAACAATAAAATGCACGACACTGATAAGAACAAGACAATTAAAAAGCAATAAAATGATAGAAACAGAGATAAAATTAAGTTAGCTTAGTTGCCCACAGTGCAGTACGTCTTAAAAGGGGGGTAAAAAAACTATTCATTATTTAAAAGGCCAATAACCACCGGAACCCAGGATTTTTTAAATCTGTTCGTTCTTATTTTTGGCATCTGAAATCTCCGTCTGGAGGGGAGCAACCTAATTTCAGATGCCAAGGGGTGGCTCGGGTCAGAGAAGACCAGTCTTGCCTTCTTTAAGGACCTACTTTTATGCAAGGCCGAGATTTCTGTCAGGGGGGTGCCAACAATTTTACTGCACATTTTGATCATCCCCTGGAGTCTACTGCGATTTTTGAGACTAATTAGCCCGAACCAGCAAATAAAAGAAAATGTCATGACAGATTCAATAAAACAAGAATAAAACATTTTCATAAATCGTGTGTCAATGTTTATATTCCTTAGTTTCCGAAGGAAGTACAGGCGCTGATTGGCCTTTTTGCACACGGCATCAATCTGGTTATCGAAGGACAACCTGTCATCAATTAGTGTCCCGAGATATTTGTAGAGCTGGACTGATTCTACAGCTAGACCGTTAATAGACAGGGGAGCGGTCGTCGCACGGGACTTCCTAAAATCAATGGTCATTTCCTTGGTTTTGTCGACGTTAATGGTCAGGAAAGACGATTTGCACCACAGAATGAAGTCCTCCACTACAGGGCCGGGCACGGGGTCGTCATGGCTGAGGAGGGACATGATCACAGAATCATCGGCGAACTTAATGATGTGACGCTTCTCATATAAACTCCGACAAGCGTTTGTATATAATACAAAAAGGAGCGGAGAAAGGACGCAACCCTGAGGAGAGCCGGTGGAGAAGAGGACGTCAGACAGAACGCCGTTGACCCTGACCCGTTGTGATCTGTCAGTTAAAAAATCCAACAGCCAGTGAACCAGACCTTTGTCAATGTTAAAATTTAAAAGACGCTCGGCTAAAATGTGGGGCTGAATGCAGTTAAAAGCAGATGTAAAATCGATAAAAAGCAGGTGGACAAAACTTCCGACACCATCTAAATGCGATATAATCATGTTGAGAAGGGTGATTATTGCATCATCGACCCCCCTCCCCGGCCGATACGCAAACTGGAGAGGGTCTAAGTTTGCCTGGACAGTGTTCATAATATCGTCCTTCACTATCCTCTCAAATGACTTCATTACCAAGGAGGTAAGTGCCACGGGTCTGAAGTCTTTTACTGCCTTCGTACATTTATTTTTGGGCACAGGGATGATAATTGAGTCCTTCCACAGGCGGGGCACCCTGTGGACCTGGAGTGACCAGGAGAAGATGAAGCAGAAGATGTCTGCCAGCTGTTCTGCACAGTTCCTCAGAATCCGACCTCCGATACCATCGGGACCCGGACTTTTCCTCTCCTTCACGCCCCGGAACACCCTCTGTACCCTCTCCTTGTTGACCTGCACTGCCATTGTGCTGTTCGGCTCTAACACAGCACCTTTAAAAACAACCAATTCGTGGCTAAAATCCTGGTCATTAAAACGATTTGAATAAATATTCAGTTCATTTGCCAGGTCATAATCAGACTTCTCATTTAAAGAGATGATGCTCTTCTGAGGCCGTATCCTCAACAAAGATTTCACCCCCTCCCATGCAGGTCGTGAACTACCATTACTGAACAGGTTCTCCACCCTGTCCTTATATTGCTGCTTGGCAATTTTAATTTCTTTCCTGACCTGTTTCTGAAGCTCCTTGTATGTAACAGTGTCACCTGAATTAAAACTAATGTTCCTTTTATTAATAGCGTATTTGACTGATTTTGAGACCCATGGCTTATTGTTGGGAAAAATGGAGATTGATTTTTTGGGAATACATAACTCCTCGCAAAATTTAATATAGTCGGAGACCGTCTCCGTGATTTCCTCCACACTCGTGCACGTATTTTTAAACAAATCCCAGTCCGTGCAGGCGTACAGATACAAATGGTTGCTATGTTATTGTCTAAGGGAAATTGTATAATACTATGATGGTGTTTGCCAATATATATGCTCCGAATATGGATGATTTTCTAAAAGGTTTCTTTTCACACTGTAAAACTAATCTATAGAATTTACCCAATAAATCTGAGGTAACAATTTGCATTGACATTTTTGGGGTAGATTTGATTGCATATATTGAGTATAAAATAACTGAAATAAAAAGCTATGAAATACCTAAATAAATTGGGTAAAATTTACCTCACATTTATGTATCTATTCAACAGCTACTTACTCATTGAAATTAGGTAAAATTATCTCTTGTTTGCCAGTAGGTAATATTTGATAACTAATAAGTTTAATTATATATCAGTTAAAAACCAGTACTTGAGGTTGAGGAGGTTGAGGGCATGTATCAGTCCCATCAGCAGTACACATGCCTTTGTTCGGCTTCCACATCCTTCCATCACTTGCTTTCCCTCAATCACAATTGGCACATCTGATGGAAAGCATACTAATGGGACACAGTGATACTTTTACTTTTTCACTCTGGTCCAAACCCAGCACTACTATATGAGCGTCATGTTTCCATGACTACTGTTTACGTCAGTCTAGTCCCGATAGTAAAAATAAAACTGAGAATAACGCTAAACTTTAACAACAGAGAAACACGTACGCAGTACACAAGCATGTAGGTAATTTGTAGAGAGAATCATTTTGTTTTTAAACAGACCGCTGCAGAGAGCGGCTCCAGCAGCCATGTTAACAGAGCTGCTTTAAACTGTAGCCTACTCCTGAACTGGTGTATTGTTTTGAGACGGGATTTGATCTTCTCTCAACATATATAGTTGAACGTCAACTATTGCAGAGCAAAAGTCTGTTCTATGTTCATGGTGACAAATCTGGTAAAATGTTAGCCAATCAGCTGAGGGGATTTAAAGCAAAACAGCACATCACAAAAGTTCAGATGGATGATGGTAACATCACCTCAGATCCTTCTAAAATCAACGACACATTTAAGAATTTCTACTCCTGACTTTACACTTCTGACCTTCCAGATGAAAGTACGCTGATGGATCATCTAGAGATACCCATGTTAGCCCATGATAATAAGATTAGGCTAGACAAGCCTATAACGCAGGAGGTGATAGCTCCAACGGTCCAACAGTCCAACGGTCTGGTACACAATGAGGGTGTGGGCTCAGTTCAGGAAGCATTCAGTTTCTGTAATCTCTCTCTCTTCAGTCCTATTCTGCACAATCCTCTCTTTCAACCTTCATTATCTGATTTTGTATTCCAAGAGTGGCACCGGAGTGGTATAGAAAAATTTAAAGACCTTTTCTTTGGTAATAGCTTTGCTTCATTCGCACAACTGTCTAAAAGGTTTGGGGCCCGATCTTGCACCTCCCATTACCCAATACCACCCATTACCTGCATCACAGATTTAGGAGCCGAAATGCAATCTTCCACCTCCCAATACCAAAACCCATTTGCCGTCCCTTAAGCACATTGTGGGCGCGGCAATGGGCGTGTCTCCTGCGCTTTCCAGAATTCGGTATCTTGCGGTACCTGTACTTCGCAGATTTTGGGTATTGGGTAATGGGTGGGTGACACCCATTACCCAATACCCAAAATCTGCGAGATGCCGTACCGCAAGATACCGAGTTTGGGAAAGCGCAACTGGCATGTCGGCGCGTAAAAGAGCGCGTCCAAATCCTGTCATTGCGCGTCCACCCAGTCACATGTGGACTGCACAACCGGCTCTACTCTCGATTATGCATCACTGTATTACTTTCATACATTATTCTCTTAAGGGACAGGTGATTTCTGTACAGCTGTGACATGATCTCATTCAGATGTTTGCTGTGGAGGAGGAACGAGGAGATCACAGAACTCTGTTGTGGAGTTTCTTGTTACTGTGCTCGTATCCTCTGATCCTCTCCTTGTGCACTGGAGCACCCGAGATGCGCTTGGTAGAAGGTAGATGTCATCAACGTGTTCCTCTGGCTCAATGCTCATCCAATATCCTTCTGCAGTATTTTAAAAAGCACCGCTTCCAGCGGCTATGCGTCTTGGCGCAGCTGTGCGTCTTTGCGCAATATGTTCAAGATACTCAAAAAGTTATGGACGGATTTTGATGACATTTCAGGAGTGTCGAAATGTGAAAAGGAAGAACTGATTTTATTGGGTGTGATCCGGAATCCTGGATTCTGGATCACTTTCATATTTTCGATAACATTGCGCTTGTTTAGTTGTTCTTGAACCCTAAGCAATCACACTGCTGTGTTTGCGAGATTGCGTTCTCTGATTGCTTTTCTAGTTAAGAAATGCTTTCCTGGAAGCTCACCGGCTCTTTTTTTTCTGAATTTGTTGGAACTTCTTGGAGTACAAAAGAAATGATTAAATCATTTGCTCCACATTAGTTAGAGCTAGTTATGTATATATCAGTGCAGAGGAGGAGGAAAAAAAAGGAGGAAGCTCTACAGCAGCGTCCCAGACGAGCTGCCCATGAGAGCTGCTCTGATCTGGGTGAAAAAGACGCTCCATGGCAGTTTGCAGGTACTGCAACCTCTCTTAAAGGCAATGGCTACTGATGCACTGATTGGTTGAACAGATGGCACGCCCTGACCACTCCCATGCATAATGTGTGCATGACATCGTGGATTTTGCAGGTGAGATCGTGGGTTTTGGGAGGTGGAAGATGCGTTCTTCGTGGGGGAACGCCCCTCCCAATACCTTTTATCACTTAATAGCAGGTTTTGGAGGTTTGGCGCAAGAACGGGCCCTTGGTCTACCAAACACTCATTTTTTTAGATATCTGCAGGCAAGACACTTTCTCTGCTCCCAGATGGCTAGTTTCCCTGAGGCAACTACTCCGACCATCACAGATGTGCTACTTGGTCTTTATCCATTGTAAAAGGGGTTAATATCAACCATTTATAGCAAACTGATGGGCATAAAACAAGCTTCTCTGGACAAAATTAAAATTGCTTGGGAGCAGGATTTAAACATTCAATTGTCGAACGGTGTATGGGATTCAATTTTAAGGCTGGTAAATACAACATCTCTCTGTGCACGTCACAGTTTGTTACAGTTTAAGGTGGTACATAGTGCACATATATCTAAAGTCAAATGATATCATATGTACTCAGACGTTGATCCTTTGTACGATAAATGTAGGAGAGGTGAGGCCTCTCTTATCCATATGTTTTGGACCTGTCCAAATCTGGAAAGATACTGGAGAGATGTTTTTCAAACCCTGTCCCTTATTCTTAATCTCGAGTTGGAGCCCAACCAACTGATTGCGCTTTTTGGCACCACCGGTGAAGACCGCCTTACCCCAACCAAGAGCCGTGCACTGTCCTTTGCATCGCATTTGGCTAGGCGTGCAATTCTACTGAGGTGGAGAGATGCTGCCCCGCCCACACACGCTCAGTGGTAGAGCTGGGCAGATCGATCCAAATATCGATAATATCGATACCAACGCTGGTATTAATATCAAATTATACTCATGTAAAAAGATCGATACTAAAGCTTTTTTTTTTTTATCACCCACAAGCAAAGTGTGAACTGTTGCGAAGTGTGAATTCATTGAAGTCTGTGTCTGACATGTTGCTGTGTTCTCCTTCAGTCCAACAAAGAGTATCCAGGTAGATCAGAGTGGTCAATTTCAGCATAAATTCAAATTAACTTTCAAAGTACATGTTACTTAAATGATATGTTACTGAAGCAAACTAAAAAAAAAACATAATTAAGACCTTGAAATACCCCAGTACATGTCACGTATCCCACTGAAAGGTGTTATCTAAGATAAAATATCATTAGATAATCTTTTATTTATCCAACAATGGGGAAATTTGTAGTTAAAGCAACAGGAAAGTTCACTAGAAAACTTTTCTTGGTGGACTAGAAAATACATTATGAACAGAACAATTCAATTCAACTCCAAAGAATATTTACAGAAAAATGTTAATTGTGATAATAAAATATTTTGCTGTCACCTATAGAGGGTTTTCACCTACGTCACGTTTTGGTCAGTGACCTGGATACGCAGCCATCTTGGAGGTACTCGGATGTAAACACACCGCTGGATCAATGCAAACGACCGTGGATAAAGGATGGATAAACCACACAAAAGCTCTTCAAAAGGCGTTACAGACGCAAAAACATACAGAGAAGGACTTGGTCCACGGGAAAGGAAACGATATTCTGAAAAGTTACAGTTTGTCGGTGGTGCCGATCCATACGCGTTAGCTCCCTCGTCTTGGAGCAATGACGAGCCGGAGAGCCTCCCTTCGATTGCATACCCACGACATCGTAAACTATCTGGTTTCTACCCGTCATTCCAACATGGCACCCAATCTGGGTCATCCTTTTGATAAAGGTCAGACCTTTTACCAGGAATACAATGAGAAATATAGCACATTGTAGCTCTACATTTTAAGAACTGTATTGCTAGTGTAGCTAGGTGGTAGCTTGATATTATCATTAGACTAGAAATTAAGAGCTTTTTCTCTTGATAATTGTTCATGTGTGAAACTAAGGGCTAACAACATTTCACTTAACTTACCTGATATGAAATGGGCCGAAAAAATTCGGATGTTGTCCAGATTTTTGCCACGCAGGTCTTGGTTTAACTTTGCTAACCACAAGCGTCTCCTTTCCTTTAACAACTTCTGGCATTGTTCTTCCTGATTTTTAATAACCTTTGGAAGTCTATAAAACTCCAAGTGTCTCTCGCAGTCTGTCCGGTTGGTACAGCCGAAAACACGGCAATAATTTACCATTTTTCAAATGAAGACGTCCAGTGTGTCCGCTTTGTTTACGTTGCCGCGTGCCTCCAAGATGGTGACTTGGATGATGCGCTGACGACGCGCCGTGAAAACCCTCTATAAATTTTGCTGAAATTGTATTCTAGGTTTTGACAAAATAATCCGAAGACAAAAATCACAAAAACACCAAAAGGCCAGCAGTTTCATGATAGATCAAGCTTAATATGAAAAAGTATCGGTATTGGTATCGGTATCGGTGATACTGGCCCTGTATTTCCTTGGTATCGGATCGATACCAAAATTCCCAGTACTGCCCAGCTCTACTCAGTGGTTGAGGGTTAGAGTTAGGGTTAGGGTTAGGGTTAGGGTTAGTTCTACTGAGGTGGACAGATGCTGCCCCACCCACACACGCTCAGTGGTTGAGGGTTAGGGTTAGGGTTAGTTCTACTGAGGTGGAGAGATGCTGCCCCGCCCACACACGCTCAGTGGTTGAGGGTTAGGGTTAGGGTTAGTTCTACTGAGGTGGACAGATGCTGCCCCGCCCACACACGCTCAGTGGTTGAGGGTTAGGGTTAGGGTTAGGGTTAGTTCTACTGAGGTGGAGAGATGCTGCCCCGCCCACACACGCTCAGTGGTTGAGGGTTAGGGATAGGGTTAGTCCTACTGAGGTGGAGAGATGCTGCCCCGCCCCCACACGCTCAGTAGTTGAGGGTTAGGGTTAGGGTTAGTTCTACTGAGGTGGACAGATGCTGCCCCGCCCACACACGCTCAGTGGTTGAGGGTTAGGGATAGGGTTAGTCCTACTGAGGTGGAGAGATGCTGCCCCGCCCCCACACTTTCAGTGGTTGAGGGTTAGGTCAAGAGAAAAGCGCAGATCTCCCGAAGGAGAACTCCGAAAGCACGGGCTCTCGGGGACAATGTCATGAAGTAAAATGAAATAAATTAGAATAAAAAATATATTTTTAAAAGTGGATATCATACATGTCAGGCCAAGGAGTAGAGGCGCAGCAGGGATATATATTTGCTAAAAAATTCCCATGACCAGGGGCCCCAAGATCCATAACATCAGGGTGGTGGAGTGGGGTCTCGAGTAATTGGCAATTGGCCCCTGCTGTAAATAATAACACTGATACCCGTATTTATCATACCCATTTTATTTATCATAGCCACTTTTTTATACCTTGTAAATACTTATTTTATATTTTATATTTTATATTGTTTTTATATTGTTTATTGTGATATCGTGCTTTTGTGTTTTCTTGTTTTTTCTCTCCCGCTGCCATGTGGAGCTGCTAAACTGATTTTCACAGTTAATGTTGGTAACAATGTGAACAGTGACAATAAAGGATTTTGAATTGAATTTGAATTTTGAATTAAATATCATTAAGATATTGGTTTCCCAACCTCTGAATCAATTAAATTTAAAATTAATATATGTATATTTGTTATAATTATAAATCTCAAAAATAAGTGCTAAAAGATAAATAAGTGCTTTTAATAATAATAATAAAAAAGAGGACAAAAAGATATACAAAAACATGCAGGAAATGTAAAACCATTCATTTAAAATACAAAATGACATGCAAGAACAACATTCATAGATCCAGTTGGGGAAAAAAAAGGGATCCACATATCTATAGGAAAAACCTTTAAAATGATTAAAATCGTAAACCCCATCCAGACTAATGGTAAAAATCAATAAATACACTCTGGTAAAATGGATCTTTCTTTTGGTGGAGGAAGTCCCATCCAGCCACTGTGATAAGTGCTATAGATAAAACTTAAAAAAAACAAAAAAACAATACAAGTAATACATCCCCTGTAGGTTAAAAAATCAAAACACAACATGCATAAAATTTAAACAAAAATAAAAACATAATTAATTTAACACCAGGTCATATAAAAGTTTGAGGGGATGCATTAACCTGATCCTGTTTGATAAGCAATAAATATGTAAATAAATAAATAACTAAAAAATCAAACCTTTAAACTAAAAAACAGTGACTAGATGGGTGCTTCTAAAAGACTCATGATAGTTTAGTGGGGGGCCCCCGGAAACAGGGAGAGTACATTCTTAGTGAATGAATAAAACTATTTGTGTTAAGAGGAGGCGAATCCATCAGCCGTATTTTTCATTCAGGCCCGTAGGGTCCATAGTTTGTAGCAGATGGATCCACCTCCTTTCCGCCGCTCGCCTCCGCCCCGTGGTCCAACCAGCATTGCGTCCAGGCCCATGCTAAAAACACTGTGTTGGCCATGGAGTTTAAAATGTTTATAAAGGACACTACTGCCGCTCCCATTATTCATAATATTTAAATTTTGTTTAATCTTGTCTTCTATTGTATTTTTAGTCTCCCCCACATACAACCATGGCAGGCCCCACACCTAATAGCATATATTGCATTTTTAGTTTCTGGTTTCAAGGCCTGCCACAGGTTTGTGCCTTTTTGTGCGTATGGATTAAAAATGTGGGGGAGAGAGATAAAACCAATTGCCGAGCCTCGAGGTGCCTCCCCAGGGTGATTCTGGTTGTTCAACCTCGAGCGAACCAGAATATCCTTTAGATTTTATTACGTCGGAAGGCAGAGATCAGCCGACAATCCCTCAGCGACTCGCAGCCCACCCCCGCCACCCCGAAGTTGTTTTTTATAGCGCTTAGTAAATCTTTTATTCCTTCAGAGAAGGTAACAACCAGGGGGACAAGGGTAGGGCCGGGCCGCCGAGGGACCACACGATGATACTTTTCTTGGAATGTTCGGCTGACCTCTGCCTTTACACCTCTGAGAAAGCGCCTCGAATAACCTCTAGGCCTCAGCGCACTAAAAAGGGTTCGTGTGGCCTCCTCCACATGCTCCGGGAGGGTACAAATTCTATGGAAGCGTATGAGCTGGGATTTAATCAGGCCTCCGTACGTGTGCCTGGGGTGATAACTGGATTTATGGTGTAGGGCATGACGGTCCGTATCTTTGAAGTAAACTTTGATGGTTAAAGACTTTTCATGCTCGCTGGAGTTGCGGAAAAAGACACTTGTATCCAAAAAATCAACAGTATTTTGTTGTAAATTGTATTTGAGTTTTATCTTGGGGTGGTGTGAGTTGAGTGTGTGAATGAATTTGTAAAAGAGTTCCGGGGTGTCGTCCCAGAGGCCAAAGATGTCATCCAGGTACCGGCAGTAGAGCAATGGTTTTCTTTCTAGTTTCATGAATGCTGTCTCCTCCCAGTGGGCCAGATATATATCTGCATAAGCTGGTGCATACTTATGGCCCATCGCACAGCCGCACAACTGGAAATAGTGCTGATCATTGAAGCTAAAATCGTTATGGGTAAGAGTGATTTCCAGCAACTGTAAAATTTCTTTGTCGGGTCTGGATGGGTCTGGGTTTTTATGAAAGGTGTGTTGAAGTGCAGCTAAGCCGCGTGAAGTTTCTATATTTGTATATAGCGAATCAATGTCTATTGAAAAAAGAAGGGTATGGTTGGGTACTGTAAGATTTTTTATTTTATTAACAAAGAAGTAGGTATCTTTAATATAACTAGGGTGTAATTTGGAAAGAGGATTGATAAAATGGTCGATATATTCTGTTATTGCATATGTTTCTGAACCACAGTCGCTGACAATGGGACGGCCGACTGGGACAACAGAGGGGACCGTCCACGTCTCGGGGGACTTGTGGATCTTAGGTAAAAGGTAAAAGAGGCGGGGCCTGGGCTCCTCCGGGCCATCCAGATATTGTTTTTGTTTGTAATTGATAAATTTTTGTCTGTATAATGATTCAGTAATGTTCCTAACTAATTGTTGTGTTTCTGGTTGTAATGAATTCTGTAATGGTTTATAGTAAATATTATTATTTAACTGTCTGTGTGCTTCCATTATGTAATTATCCCTATCTTGTATGACTATTTGGCCCCCCTTATCTGCCGGTTTGATGACTATGTGTTTGCTTTTACCCAATGTGCTGAGGATGTGTTTATGTTCCTGGCTAATGTTGGATGTTGTATGTGTTTGGGGGTGCCAATGTGTGAATGCTTGGTTATTTTTATGAATTAATTGTGCTATGATTGGTGAAATGTTGCAAGTGTCTGGTTCCCAGGTGGATGGCCGTGTGAAGAGCACCGGGTCCCGCCCCTGAGACCCCCAAAAATGGTCAAGGAGTTTCAATCTCCGGTGGAAATTGTGGAGGTCCCCCCTGAGCTCCGGTCGGGTGGGAGGGTTGGGAGTGGGAATGAAAGTGAGTCCTTTTTCCAGTATCTCCAGCTGTGGGGGAGAAGACAGCAGACAGGTTAGTGATATTTGAAATGTGAGAAGTATGAGGGGGAGGTAAGCAGTTATCCCCCATTACATGTTTAACTGTTGTAGCCAGTACCTGAATAACATCTCGGCCGTCTGGGCAGTCCAATGAATGTTATCTTTGTCGGTTTGAAAAAGCAGAGGATTAATTTCCGGGATGTGGTTATATTTCGAAGCTATGATATTATTAAGTTTGCTGAGTAAAGTTTTCTTGTGCGGATCCAATTTCTGTGAATAATTTATGATTGGGATGTAGATGGTAGCATTTGGAAAAGTGATTTGGCTCGTGCTCCACATCTGCTGTAACTGTTTAAAGATAGTGGAGGGTTCATGTTCAGAAAGGCAATTGTTTAGACCTACAGAAAGTATAACCTGAGTGACATTGTGTTGAGATGGTAGTTTTTGAAGATGGCGGTGATGTGGTGAAGGGTGGCTCCGGGAAAACTGTCAACTTGAATATGTGGATGGTTAAATAGGGGGAATACGGGATAGATTTGAATCGCCTATAATAAGTGTCTTTTCCCGCACCTCCAGCGACCAGCTCTGAATTTTGCGAAAAGTTCGTGGATGTCTATTAGGTTGAGACTGATGTAGGGAGCCAGCCACTGGCCCGGGAGCCCCCTCTGGCTTAAGAGGGGATATCTCAGATGTAAGAGTTTCATTCAGCATGACTTTCGTTTTTCCCTTCATCATCATTGAGTTGATATTGCCCTCTGGGCTATTGGGGCTTTCAGGGGGCTCCATGGCAAGCGGTTCTGGCCCCCTCTGCTGTCGTTGTGGTGAGTCTGGAAATGGAAAACCACACGCTCAGTGGTTGAGGGTTAGGGTTAGGGTTAGGGTTAGTTCTACTGAGGTGGAGAGATGCTGCCCCGCCCACACACGCTCAGTGGTTGAGGGTTAGGGATAGGGTTAGTCCTACTGAGGTGGAGAGATGCTGCCCCGCCCCCACACGCTCAGTGGTTGAGGGTTAGGGTTAGTTCTACTGAGGTGGACAGATCCTGCCCTGCCCACACATGCTCAGTGGTTGAGGGTTAGGGTTAGGGTTAGTTCTACTGAGGTGGAGCGATGCTGCCCCGTCCACACACGCTCAGTGGTTGAGGGTTAGGGTTAGGGTTAGAGTTAGGGTTAGGGTTAGTTTTACTGAGGTGGAGAGATGCTGCCCCGTCCACACACGCTCAGTGGTTGAGAGTTAGGGTTAGGGTTAGAGTTAGGGTTAGGGTTAGTTTTACTGAGGTGGAGAGATGCTGCCCCGTCCACACACGCTCAGTGGTTGAGGGTTAGGGTTAGGGTTAGTCCTACTGAGGTAGAGAGATGCTGCCTGGCCCCACACGCTCAGTGGTTGAGGGTTAGGGTTAGGGTTAGGGTTAGTTCTACTGAGGTGGACAGATGCTGCCCCGCCCACACACGCTCAGTGGTTGAGGGTCAGGGTTAGGATTAGTTCTACTGAGATGGAGAGATGCTGCCCCGTCCACACTCGCTCAGTGGTTGAGGGTTAGGGTTAGGGTTAGGGTTAGTTCTACTGAGGTGGAGAGATGCTGCCCGGCCCACACCTGCTCAGTGGTTGAGGGTTAGGGTTAGGGTTAGGGTTAGTTCTACTGAGGTGGAGAGATTTTGTCCGGCCCACACCTGCTCAGTGGTTGAGAGTTAGGGTTAGGGTTAGGGTTAGTTCTACTGAGGTGGAAAGATGCTGCCCCACCCACACATGCTCAGTGGTTGAGGGTTAGGGTTAGGGTTAGTTCTACTGAGGTGGAGAGATGCTGCCCCGCCCACACACGCTCAGTGGTTGAGGGTTAGGGTTAGGGTTAGTTCTACTGAGGTGGAGAGATGCTGCCCCGCCCACACCTGCTCAGTGGTTGAGGGCCATCATGTCCTGTCTAGTCCTCGAAAAGATCCGTTACTCAGTTTGTGACTCGAGCCAGATGTTTCAGAAGGTGTGGGGACATTTTCTTACATACTTTGAATATCTGAAGTCAGTTTGACTGAGTGGCTGCCTTTCACTTGTCTTATTTTATGTCCATTCCTGTCAGTTATAGTGCCTAAATCTGCCTTCTTCTACTTATTTAGCTTTATTCATCTATTCGTCCTGTTTGTTTATTTATTTACTCATCCTATTTTTTATTATTATTATTTTATTTTTATTGTTTATCTGTCTTGTAACTCAATACTTGACTTCCAGCAGTTCTCTATAACACTCCAGGTATAATACTCCTTAGATATCATGGCTTGTGGGTGTGGTTAGTGGGAGAGGATGGAAGTTAAGTTTATGTTGAAATACTGAAAAATGTACGAAGCTTGTGCAGGTTTGTGCTGTGTTATGTGTAAAATTCAATAAAAATATTTGAGAGAAAAAAAAAGAATTACAGCCATTTGTTCGGAACATAGAAATCCAGATTTTGACTGACAGGAGACAGTGGAGCTGCAGTTTTGTCTGTGTCTGTCTTAAACACACACACCTGCTGCAGCAGCGGAACATGTGACTGCGGGGGCCGGGGAGTACCGCCCCCTGAAGCTCCGCCCCTGCCTGCATGTTCATTAGCCACAGTATATAAAATATTATAAGAATGTGACTGATAATCGCATACATCAAAATACATGTTTGACACTGTTAACCTGCCTTTCATGCCACATTCACAGACGGTGGTCAGCATGAACACAAACATACACTATATTGCCAAAGGTATTTGGACACCTGCCTTGACTCACATATGAGCTTAAGTTCATCTCATTCCTAATCAATATGATGTGGGTCCAACCTTTGTGGCTAGAACACCACTTTGTTCGAGACATAAAAAAAATCTAGATTTTGACTGACAGGAGACAGTGGAGCTGCAGTTCTGTCTCTGTCTCGACCACACACACCTACATGGTAATGGTAAAAGGACATTTCTTTGCTTATCCAGCTCATACTGCTTTATTTTTACAGGTAATCACATACATCAAACTGCATGGTGACACTGTTAACCAGCCTTTCATGCCACATTCACAGACGGGGGTCAGCATGAACACAAACATACACTATATTGCCAAAAGTATTCGGACACTCGTCTTGATTCACATATGAGCTTTAGTTCATCCCATTCCTGATCAATTTGATGTGGGTCCAACCTTTGCAGCCTGAACAGCTTCAAATCTTCTGGAAAGACTTTCCACAAAGTTTAAGAGTGTGTTTATGGGGATTTTTGCTTTATCTTTCTTCCACACTGTGTTGTCAAAAGTATTCAGACTCCTGCCTTGACTGCTGCTAATTCAGCAGGCAGTTGTGAGCATGATGCTAAGTTAGCTTCATTTAACATGCTGCTAATTCTGCAGTCGTTTCCATTGTGTTAACTTCTCTTTGATCCATTTTTTCTCACTGAGCTGTGGAGTTAAATGCAACATTGTTGCATTTAGCTCACTTCTTTTTGATTTGTTATTAGCTTTTAGAAAGGCTTTTTTCATGAACTCTTGCTGCTATTAACCTTCTCTCTGAATTTAACTGTCTTAGTTATGTTTAGCATTTAGCTAAATTAAGATAAGATATTACTTTATTTGTCCCACAATGGGAAAATTTACAATTAGCTTCAGTTCACATGTTTTAACTCTTGATACATTCTGCAAAGATGTTCAGCTAAAGTCTGCTACTTATGAGGATTCTTCAACACATGTTTTTTCAAATTTTCAGTCCATTGTAATAAAGGGGAGTATGCCTATGTTCCCTCAGCCCTATGTTCCCTCAGCCCTAGTTTTCCCATGCTCAATCAGTGGCTGAGTTACCACTATTAACCTAATGGCTTAACACAGGCACTAACGTTACCAAACGTCTATGTTATATTACCTATGTTATATGACCCTAGGTTGAAATTACTCTGAATCATCTCTTAAAAAGCGACATAAAACTAAAGATGTCTTGACTTAGAGTTGCATTTTGAGAAAAATCTTAGAAATGAGGGAACATAGGGCTGTGGGATCATTGGGCTGTGGGAACATAGGGATGACCCCGTAATAAAGTAGTCTGACTTTTTCCTCAATGTTATGCAAATTTTAGCAACTTTTACATTCTTCTGACAACTTTAACACTTCATGTATGAAAATCTCCTGCTGAAGATTTATTCTTGGACCTCTGTGTTTGCAAATCTGTCTGATTTTAAATATTGTGCTTTACTTTAATACATTTACGGCCATATATTACAAGATATCTTTTCCAATTTAGGAATATGGTCCATTTTTCTACCTTACCATCATTCAGCATGTCACTCCCTTTGCGCTGGTTGTCATGTTTTATCTTTTCAACACATTCTGCTGAGACCTTTTGCTGAATTATGCTGTATTCAAAGACAAATTAGTTGTTCAGATTCCTTTTCAAATTCATGCTTTTCAAACATTTTCTCTACCTTTGAGCAGAGTTCAGGTCAAAATTCAGCTTAATGCATTCACACCTGCATTTTCACAGGAAATGCAATTTTTCTAGTTGACTTGAACTCTGCTCAAAAGTAAAAAAAAAAAAAAACATATGAAGAGCATAAATCTTATAAAGAATTTAAACAACTGAATACTCTTTGAACACATAATAATTCAGCAAAAGGTCTCAGGACAATGTATTGAAAAGGTAAAACATGGTAACCATAGCAAAGAGAGCAACATGCTGAATGACACTGAGGTAGGAGAATGGAAAATACACCAAAATTGTAAAATGGTAATGAAAAAGAATTCCAAAAATGTATTAAAGTAAGGCATGACATTTAAAAGCATAAAGATTTTTAAAAAGCATAAATCAAAGCGTGAATCTTCACTGTTGAAACTGCACAAATAACCCTAAATTTTAAAATGCACAGAAGAAATCAGAAAAATAATTGATAAATAAAATAAATAAAATTGTTATATTTGAAGAATCTTAAAACTTATTAAAGCTTTTCACATCGTTTTAGTTGGAATGTCTAAACAGCTTCAGCATCAGGCTGAGACATCAGGGCCAGAACTGATGCATTTCCCTACTGGAGCTGTCAAGTCCTGAAAACAATAATGCTCTGTTCAGCGTGAAATCTATGTGTCATTGTCACCTCCTTTTATCATGAAAAATGATAAAATTCACATTTCCTGTTTAACTAACTTGACTCCTTCTGAACTGAAGTGTGATTCACTAAAGAATTTCAACCATCAGCAGAAACATTTGAACAGATGAAAGCCCAACATGAATACTGACGGTTTGCTCTTGAAAAAAACAGACAGAAAACTTCCCTATATATAATAACAAATCTTACAATCTAAAAATTATACAACAGGAGTCACATTAACGGATACAATAACAGTTGGTTTAAAACAGAAAAACTGATGGTAAAGTTTATACAAATTTAAAGAGTTCTTCAAGTGTTTGTCACCATAAACACATCAGATCAATCATATCAGAAACCAGACACTAAATGAATAAATGAAAATGTCCTAAACTAAATCTAAACTTGTGTTGGATTGGAGGTCATGTTGTCAGGACCAGCTGAACAGACTCTGTCCTAACATGTCTGGATATCAGCACATTGATGAAATATTTCTATGGTTTTTCCAATAATTCTGAGTGAATGAGGTCCAGATTCATGGGTGAACATCCATGTCCTCCATCTTCTCTAGGATGGAAGAGTTAGGTCAGGGTTAGTTGGTTGTTCACATGGAGCACATAACCAGACTAACAGCCACAGATGTTCAAGGATGTAACTCCAGATGATTGTTGGAAAATGATCAACATGTGACGGTGTTGAATCTTTAATCTGACCTGGTGGTCAGAACGACTCAGGAGCACATCATTATAGGTGGTCTGAGTGATGTCATTGGTGGTGAACGTTCTGACATCATCTCTGGTTACCAGAACTTTAGTTTCCACCAGTTAACTCTGGAGTTGTGCTGGATCTGTGACTGATGTCTCTACACTGGGGTTTAGATCAGTCTGGCTTGGAGCACAGATGTGAACATCTGTCTGATAGCTTCATAGCAGCTGACAGCCACAGTCAGGCAGGACTCACATGTTCAGGCTCCAACAGTCAGTCTCATCAGTTTCATGTGTTGGAGTTTTTTCATCTTTAGACACTTAGGGCCCGATCTTACACCTCCCGCTAGCCGCTATCCACTACCTGCAAATTGCTGATTTACGAACCTCCGCCAACCGCTAATGCAATCTTCCGCTCCCTAAAGCCGCGACCCATTATGCCGACTCCCTTACTCACATTGTAGGTGCGGCAATGGGCGTGTCTCTTGTGCTTTCCACAAATTCAGTATCTTCCGATCGCGGGGTCAGGATAAAGGGTAGTGGGTGGTCTGACCAACCGGCATGTCAGCGCGTAAAAGAGTGCGTCCAAATTGCGTCATTGTGCATTCACCCAGTCACATGTGGACTGCACAACCGGCTCTACCTCTCGATTATGCATCACTCTCTTATTTACATATGTTATTATTCTCTTAAGGGCAGAGGATGTCTGTACAGCTGTGGCATGATCTCATTCAGATGTTTGCTGTGGAGGAAACGAGGAGATCACAGAACACTGTTGTGGAGTTTCTTGTATCAGTGATAGAAAGTAGATGTCATCATACCTGTTCCTCTGGCTCAATGCTCATCCAAAGATCCGTTCTGCAGTATTTTAAAAAGCACATGTGACAGTACGCTCTTGTGACAGTACACTCTTGTGACAGTACACTCTTGGTGCAGTAAGCTTCCAGGAAAGCATTTCTTAACTAGAAAAGCACTCGGAGAGCGCAGACCTCCGCCAAGCACAACAGTTCTCCCATATAGCGATTTACAGATTGTGATAAAATCCACAAAATGGGGCCGGTCTGCGCTCTCCCAGTGCTTTTCTAGTGAAGAAATGCATTCCTGGAAGCTCACTGGCTCTATTTTTTCTGAGCAGTTTGTTGAAACTTTTTGGAGTACAAAAAAAATGATTAAATCATTTGCTCCACATTAGTTAGAGCTAGTTATGTATATATCAGTGCAGAGGAGGAGGAAGCTCTACAGCAGAGTCCAAGACGAGTTGCCCATGAGAGCTGCTCTGATCTGGGTGAAAAGACGCTCCATAGCAGTTTGCAGGTAGCGCAACCTGCTCTTAAAGGCAATGGCTACTGACACACTGATTGGTTAAACAGGTGGAACACCCTAACCACTCCCATGCATAATGTGTGCATAATATAGTGGTTAGCACAGGTAAAATCATGGGTTTCGGGAAGTGGAAGATTGCGTTCTTTGCGGGGGAACGCCCCTCCTGCTACCTGCTATCCTTTAATAGCAGCTTTAGGAGGTTCGGCGCAAGATCGGGCCCTTAGGGCCCGCGATAAACCCGCGATATTACCTCCGACCTCCGCTCTTTTACTCGTCGACATGCCGGTTGCGCTTTCCACAAACTCGGTATTTTGCGGTACCGGTATCTCGTGGGTTTAAGATAAAGGTCAACGGGTGTTCAGACCACCCACTACCCTCTATCTTAAACCCACGATTGCAATTTGTGGAAAGCGCAAGAGACACGCCCATTGCCACGCCTACAATGTGAGTAAGGGAGTGGGCATAATGGGTGGCAGCTTTAGGGAGCGGAAGATTGCATTAGCGGTTGGCGGAGGTTCCTAAATCAGCAATTTGCGGGTAGTGGGTAGTGGGTAGCGGCTAGCAGGAGGTGTAAGATCGGGCCCTTAGTTTGGTGTTTTACCATTAAGTCACTATATGGTATAAAGGTTTTCTCCTGCTGTTGGATTTGTTTTTAACTTCCTATTTTTCATTTAATGATATTTGCTCGGGGGTCATGATCCGGGTCTCTGTAAAGCTCCTAAAGACAACATACATTGTAACAGATGCTATACAAATAGAAATGAATTGAATTGAATTTACTTTTGTTGGCTAAATTTTCATACTAAGGTATAGTTTATCAATTGTTAGAGAGTTATGGTGAGGCAATAATGAAACTTAACAAACACTTGACTGGACAATCTGTGTCCAGTCAAGTAAAATCTGTAACTTTGTCTGATCTATGAAAGTTCACCTTTTCAAAATTCAATGAATGAAATCAGCTGACTGAGTATCAAAGCTTCCTGAATATTACATGCCAAGTCTTAGAACAACATGTCCATGTGAGTCCTGCCTTAAACCACTGATAGTTAATACTGAACCTGTCCTCTCTGGATCACATTAACCAGCATGGAACAACTGGACTAATGAAGGTTTCTCTGTGGAGAACAACTTCACTGATCATTTCTACAGAGAGCAGATCAGAGGGAAGATGATAGACAGAAATCAGATGAATCAATAATGGACCATCCTGAAAACAAAGGTGGTTCTGGAGAGCTGGAGAGCACAAATGGAGCAGAGCTTTGAAATGATGTGTTATTTCTAGTCTGTGGTTGTTTGGTGCTGCTGGTCTGGACCCAGAGGAGCTCAGTGTCAGTGTGAAGATGAAAGTGTGTTCACCATGTGAGTGTTTTCATTTCCGGCTGATGAGCTGCTGCTCAGTGATGGAGTTCAGACCTGAAAGAGAGCAGATGCTGCTGTTCTGAAACTGCTTCAGCTGCTTGTTGATGATCAAAGGTGGATCTCCTCTGAAAGAACTAAAATAGTCCAACTGTTACCCAGTGTTACACAGTACACATAAATTATGTAATAAAAAGTAATTATCACATCTCTGCACTCATAAAATGTGTCTGACTTTTAATTCTTCAAGCCCTTCCATCCCATACTGGGTTTATTCAGAGTTGTTTTTTGTGCAGACTGAAATACATAGGATTCAATGGCGAGAGATGCCGGCCAAATGAGTGTGTATGTATCTTCTTAAACTTTTCTGCCATGTGACTTCATGGTGGTCTCTAATTGGTTACTCAAAGATTCTCCTCCGGGCGCAAAGAAATGCGCCCGGAGGAGAATCAGCGTGTTTTCTGTCATTCTTCGTTCAATCTGATTGATTCATGATGATAGCTGTCAATCAAAGTCACACCCATGACAGTGTAGTGACCGCATCTATCACTCGCATACGGATACAAACAGTCACAATGACAAGACAGGAGACAATGGCAGCAGAAAAACTAAATTAGGTTGTTTCGTTACAAATTAATAATTTCACGAGGCGTTTGCCGGAGGAAAAGAAGCTGATTAAGGAGCTTGGACCGGACCAACCAGACCTAAAAATCCAGCAACAGGCAAGTGACCGTGGACGGAGTTACACCCGGGGCTTCTCCCGCCTGTGCTAGCCAAGCACAGTTGGCTAGCTGGATGTGAAGTTAGCGATGCTCTTTATTGCTTTCCCTGCTTGCTTTTTCAAAGTGTTAGCACTGAACGTCTGTGGACAACAACGGGGGTCAGAGACCTGAAACATCTCTCTGAAAAATGCAAACGGCAGGAAAGTAGCCGCCATCTTGACAACAGCATGAAGCTACAGTTTTTTTGAAAAATAAAAAACTGAAATATCACATTTGCATAAGTATACATACCCTTTACTCAGTACGGTGTTGAAGCATGTTTGGAAGCAATTCCATACTGAGTAAAGGGTACTAATACAAATGTTATATTTCAGTTTTTTATTTTTCATGAATTTGCAAACATTTCTAAAAACTTGTTTTTGCTTTATCATTATGATGTATTGTGTGCATATTGATGGGGAAAAGATCAATTTTATCTATTTTAAATTAAGTCTATTATGCAACAAAGTTTGGAAAAAGTGAAGGGGTATGTATACTTTCTGTCAAAACTGTATCATTGTCATGTTGCAGAGATGTTCCAGCCAGCCACATGATCACAAGTAATCTAATTGTTTAACGACAATGAAAATTATTCAGACATATTTAAAATCACATCACAATTTCAGTAGTCAATAATATCAAGATATTTTTTCCAAAATCATGCAGCTACAGAGAGTAACAGTGTCAACAAAATTAAATTAATTACATTTTTTTTCTATATATTTTTGTATTCTTCTCTTCTCTCTGTAGGTCTGGCTTTGTGTTGTGGCATTGTGTTCCTCAAACCTGTTTGAGGAACATAACGGGTCATTTCCGGAAGATGCACTGCAAAGCACCTTGAAGGCCTACCCAATGCTGAACGGAAGCAAGCTGAAGACAGAGCTGGGTCTAATCTACAGCAAAGAAGAGTTCGGAGGATATTGTGGTGCTGTGGACCGATTCCAGCTGTTCATGGAGAACAATCTAGCAGAGGTCTTTGCAGAAACTGTCACTCTTTTAAAGATCCTCATCACCACACCCATGACCACAGCTGAAGCTGAGAGGTGCTTCTCAACCTTGAAAAGAGTGAAAACCTTTCTCAGAAACACCATGACCCAGGAGAGGCTGAATGCACTGGCCAGCTCACCATGGAAAAGACACTTGTTTGTGAAATGACAGATTTCAGTCAGAAAGTCATTGAAAAATTTGCTGGCCTGAAGGAGAGGAGAGCAAAATTTATGTTCAAGTAGAGTTTATAGTTGTGTTGTAATCCCCACTCACCAGTGCGTCCCCTAAAATTTTTTATCACCAGCTGCCACTGCTCATACTCATAAAAGTCCTCATTCTTTATCATTACGCTTTATCATTATGATGTATTGTGTGCATATTGATGGGGAAAAGATCAATTTTATCTATTTTAAATTAAGTCTATTATGCAACAAAGTTTGGAAAAAGTGAAGGGGTATGTATACTTTCTGTCAAAACTGTATCATTGTACTGTATCACAAAAATTTGTGCATGGACGAGTCTGCAGTAACAGCAGTAATGTGTTCAGTTTTCCTGGTTCTTGTTAGAACTCTGGCAACAGGGTTCATCATGATCTGAAGCTGTCTAATCAGACAAAAGATCATTATGGTCGTCATGTCTGCTGGAGATAAGGGCTGGATAAGTTTCTGGAAATCTGCTCTGGACATCAGATCTCTTTTTTTTTTTTTTTTTTCAAGTTTATTTGTTCAGGGACAATGCACATTGATGAACATTTCTGTAAATGTGCCAGTTAATAGCTAATTAGCTAATTTTCAACTGTAGTCCCTGGGCAGGATGTTAATTGCCTAGTGTAAAAACATACAAATACATATAACACAATAAAACAATTACAAAATACAAAATACATAATTTCAAATTTACATTTCCAAGCACACATTTCAAAGCATCTGTCTACTTAGTGGACACACTTCTGGTTATTCTTTAACCAGTCTTTGAGCTTTCCTTTAAAAGCAGAGAAAGTCGAGCATTCCCTTATTGTGGAGGGAAGATTGTTCCAAATGTCCCCCCCTAGGACAGACAACACATTTCTGCCAAATGTGGTGCATCTGTGGGGGATCTCAGCGTCTCCTCTGTCGCAGGCCCTGGTGTAATGCCCCTGACAGTCCTGTTTTTTATAAATTCTTTCAGAGGTGGAGGAGCAAGACCGTGAAGAGTTTTGTACATTGTGCAGGCAAATTTAAAAACCTTGAAGCTGTCAAAACTTAGAAAATTGTACTTTTTGAGAATAATGCAGATGTGATATTAGTAAGGTTTTTTTGTCTAGTGTCTTTAAAACTTTTTTATAAAGGGATTCTGTTGGTTTGAGTACTGTTGAACATGCCAATGCCCAGCTAGTGAAACAGTAGTCAATGTGTGAGAAGATCATGCAGTGTAAAAACATCAGAGCTGCAGTATTAGTTAATGAGTTTATTTGCCTGAAGTTTGCCAGATTCTGTTTAACCGAATTGGACACCTTTTTAATGTGTTTCCTGAATGAGAGTGTCGAGTCCAGGATGACTCCGAGATATCTAAACTTGTTTACCAACGAGAGCTCCTCTCCTCCCAGAAACACACCAGATCGGGTGATTTTTGGTGGTTGTTTTGCAAAATACATACAGACACTTTTTTTGACGTTTAAGGAAAGACATGATTTGGTGAGCCAGTCTTGGACTTTACCCATTGCTAATGTGAGACTCTGAGCCGTCTCTGTTGTGTTTTTTGCAGCGGTTAAAATAACCGCATCATCCGCGTAAAGCTGAGCATGGACACCTTCACAGACATCAAAAAAATCATTAATATACATGGAAAACAATAAAGGACCAAGTACTGACCCTTGAGGGACCCCTACTGGGCAGTCCAGGCAAGGGGATCTGACACCGTTGACCACCACGCACTGCTTTCTATCTGCAAGATAGGATCCAAACCAATCAAGGGCCTGTGCAGAGAAATTGAATTTAGATAGCTTGGTTAGCAGTAACTGGTGGTCAATGGTCTCAAATGCCCTTTTGAGGTCCAGAAAAACAGCTCCCACACAGCTGTTCTTATCTAAAAGGCACTTAGTTCTTTCCATAAACATAGTCATAGCGGATTCTGTGGAATGGTGAGCCCGGAATCCAAACTGCATCGGGTGTAATGTTGTGGGACCCTTATTGAGATGTTCTATTAGCTTTGTAGCTACCCATTTTTCTATTATTTTAGATAAGACCGGAAGAATACTGATTGGTCTGTACTTGTTTAATTCAGATTTACTCCCTGATTTAAAGATTGGAGTTACCATGCTCACCTTCCAATTGGTCGGGACGACAGAGTGCCTAATAGATAGATTTAACAACCGTGTGATGGGACAAACCAGAGACTCCTTGTGATTTATTAAAACATTTATATCAAGTCCATGGACATCCTTGGTGTTGGATTTGTTAAGCGCGCAGATGATTTTCATTACCTCTTTTTCAGAGATTTCGCTTATATTAAAAACGTGGTGTTCGCGCTTGACAGGATGGGAAACACAGCCGGGTGTAGTAAACAGACTCGATATTTCTTGAATAGAGTTTATAAAAAAAGAATTAAATTCTGTAGCCAAGATGACTGGATCGTTCACTAGTTGGTTCTTTATGTTTATCTCCATTCCTTTACTGTTTGGTTTGGTCTGTCGACCGGAGAGTTTATTGATCTCTTTCCACATCTTTTTTGAATTTCCTTTAGCAGACTCAATTATGTTCAGAAAAAAGTTTGCTTTTGCTTTTCGTAAGGCTGATGTTACTTTATTTCGTGCTGAGGTGAAATTTTGGCGGTCAATATTTAGACCAGATTTCAATGATTTTTTGAGCATTTGATCTCTGCTTTTTATTAGCGTGCCACATTCTTTGGTGAACCAGGGAAGAGAGATGGATTTTCTGGTCCTGGAGTTCCCTTCCCTAGAGAAGGACAGCATAACCTCCTTAATTATATTGGAGATGGATTCAGCGCTTTGGTTTACATCATCACAGGAAATCAGCTCATCCCAATCTAGCTCGAGAGCTTCGTCAATATTTTGTTGCTGGTTTTTTGGAATGAAGTTATAGCTTGAGGACTTGCTAGACAGAGATGTGTGAGAATTTAGAAGACGATTTTTATTAAATTTACGAGAAAAGAAAATTACATTATGGTTCGAAAGTCCAGTGATAAAGTTGTGAGTTTTTGTGATTCTTTCCGGCTTATTTGTAAACAGCAGGTCAATTTTAGTTTCAGAGCGGTTTGTTACCCTGGTTGGTTGGTCGATTAATTGTATCAGGTTAAAAGAATCAATAATTGTCTTAAAATTTTTCCTGTCTTTCTTGTTGTCCCAGTTTACATTAAAGTCTCCTATTAAAATGATCTCCTTTTTGTGATTTAGTGATTTAAGCAGTGCCTTGAGTTGATCATAAAAATCTGCGTTAGCTGTTGGTTTACGATACATGCGGATAACAATAAAAGACATTTTGGCAGAGAGAGTGATATTTACCACAACACATTCTAGATTGATTTCTTTAGGTAGTTCCATCTGGCTGCTTTTTATAGTGCTCTTAACATATAGGAGAACCCCCCTCTCCTTTCCCGTAACCTCTATCCTTCCTATAAAGATGATAATCGTTTAAAGCAACAGCAGCTTCAGGTGAGGAGGTGGATAGCCAGGTTTCTGTGAGACCCAAAAAGTCAATGTTTGAGTTATTCAGTAGATGTTCCAGTTGTTCATGTTTTGGGACCATGCTACGGACATTTAAATGTCCTCCGAGTAAGCCTTTGTTTTTACATTTTGGGTTTTGAGGACCGGTACCTTTTCATCACTGGGTTTCTATGTACGGCTTGCCTCGCACTAGTGTCAGCCACCCTGGTGTCCGTAGGCGGCGAGGATCGGGCGATCCGACTGGAGCGATGCCGACGATCACCAGCTGCTAGGCAGCGAGCCGTCAGCTCGGCCCCGCTGGTAACCGTGGAAGCCCCAGTCCGGTGCAGTAGATGTTGTTGCTCGCCGGGTGCAGGCCCTATGGAGGTGAACGGAGCGCCGCTGGTTGCTGGACCATGGGCCGCTCGTGGTGGTGCTGGTGGCGGTAGGTTCCCGGTTGGCGCTGGTGGTGTTAGCCACCTGGCTAGCGTTCGCTTCCCCTCAGCTGGTGGTGGTGGCGGAGCAGGGCGTTCTGCTGCTAGTCTTGTGGCTGTGGACCCGACCCCGCAGACGGCCGCTGAGGGTGGTATTAGCCTTCAGACTGGTGCTGGAAATGCTAGCCCTCCGACTGTCGCTGATGGTGGAGTGAGCCGCTCTGCTGCTAGGCTGGTAGCCATGGGCGCGACCCCCCAGAGGGCCGCTCTCGGTGGTGCTAGTGGCGGTAGGTTCCCGGCTGGCGTTGGTGGTTTTAGTCGCCCGGCTAGCGTTCGCCTCCCCTCAGCTAATGATGATGGCGGAGCAGGGTGTTCTGCTGCTAGGCTTGTGGTCGTGGGCGCGACCCGGCAGAGGGCCGCTGGCAGTGGTGTTAGCCTCCCGACTGGTGCTGGTAATGCTAGCCCTCCGGCTGTCGCTGGTGGTGGAGTGAGCCACTCTGCTGCTAGGCTAGTAGCCATGGGCGGGACCATGCAGAGGGCCGCTCTCGGTGGTGCAGGTGTCGCTGGTGGTGGAGTGAGCTGCTCTGCTGCTAGGCTAGTAGCCATGGGTGCGACCCGGCAGAGGGCCGCTCGCGGTGGTGCTGGAGGTGTGTTTGGTAGTCCTGGCCCTGGACATGGGTGAATGTCGCCAGACAGGAGTAGGCACAGGGAGATGATGGTGAGGATGTCTTCTTTGCCTTTCTGTGTCAGTGGGCGTAGTGAGTGCCGCTTAAGCACCCCGTGTGTCACGCAGCTACCATACCCAAGGTGTTTTGCTTCCGGGAAAACCGCTGTGATGTAAAAGTTCGGGTAGTTTTCCATGCGTTCTCCAACGGAAACTTTTGGGATTTGGAGTGTTCTTAAGCGAGATAGTGAGGACATGATGGTTAGGATCAAGCAGAGACCCCGAACTCTGACTCTTTATATTTGTTTAAGATGATACACAGCAGTGACAGTTACAGCCTTGTTATGGCAGGTGAGAACTCATCTCCAACTAGATTAAACTAATGTTTTTTTTTTGTTTTTATACATCTGGATTCAAGCTGAGCAGCAACTTTTCCATTTTATAACCAAATGGAATTTTCACTGTATTGTCTTTATTCCCGATTGGCTTGTGAAGGTGATGGAAACCTGGGGGGGTGACAATGGGTGTGACAGCTTTAATTATTATTAGTATTATTATTATTATTATCTGAAATGAATCACCTTTTTGGGGGCCTTAACATACTCTAAAACTCACGAGATTTTGCACACATTCATTGTCTGCGAAATTTAGGTATTTTATGGGTGCTGCGCATTTGCACACAAAGTGGCTCAATAGTGCCACTTTGTTTTTTTTTTAAATAACGAGCCCCTCGATATGCTTCCACCCCTGCTCTGACTCCCACAGGAAGTCCGATATTTTGAATGGAACATGCAGTTTTTCCAATATTTTGGTCATTTCCAGGCCTTGTACTTTAACAAACTCCTCCCAGAGATTTGATCCGACTGACTCCAAACTTTTTTGTTCTAATCTAGACACATGGCCGAAGAAAGTTTGCGAAGCATATAACTTTTTACCAGAGGGCGTGGCTGCAGTGATGCGGCGAAGTTTGATGTCATTTCGAAGACTCGCCATGAAAGAGAAATGGGCTGTAACTCGGCCATACATTGTTTAATCTGATCCAAAACAGATGAGTATGATCGTAGTCCCATCCTGAACACATAGCAGCTATCAGATTGAGGAACTGTTGTAGCACCACCTATTGGCAACAGGAAATGTCATGTTTTGCATAAGGGATCCATGCTCCAAGTGTGATGAGTCGACATACCGCAAACAAGTTCTAATCAGTAGTAAAGACATTGAAGATGACTGACAGTAAAAACTGTAACTTTTTATCAAAGGGCGTAGCTGTGAGAGGACGGCGAAGTTCGATGTCTCGCCATGAATGGAAAAGTTGTTATAACTTGCACATGCATTGTTCAATCTGCACCAAAATCTATATGTATAATGATTCTTCCACCCTGAACAAGTGTATATGACAATCTTGGATGACCTCCATAGCGCCACCATCTGGTCATAGGAATATGATTTTGGTCTTATTATGTCCGTTATCTACCTCTTTATCATATCAACCTGAGAAGAGGTCAGATTGAACTCAGAAGTGTCCTTGTGCATGATGAACAATTTCATGTATGCGCATCCAACAGTACCAGTGCTGTTCATCGTAAAACAGGAAGTGATCTTCTCCAAAATGAGTTGCCTTTTTGGGGGCCTTAACATACTCAAAAAGTTAAAAAATTTTGCACACACATTAGTTGTGGAAGAGTTTTACATATTTTATTGGTGCTGCACATGGGCACACAAAAATGGCTCAATAGCGCATCCTTCTTTTTTTTCAATGACCAGCCCCTTTATATGCTTCCACCTACAGACATGAACTTTATGTGACTGATGTATCATCCTCACACCTACAAAAAAGTCTCTTGGACCCATGCTCTAATTCTCACAGGAAGTCTGCTATTATGAATGGAATATGCAGTTTTTCCAATATTTTGGGCATTTTCGGGCCTTGTGCTTTAACAAACTCCTCCCAGAGATTTGGTCTGATTGATTCCAAACTTGTTTTGTTCTAATCTAGACACGTGGCTGATGAAAGTTTGCGAAGCATATAACTTTTTACAAGAAGGCGTGGTTGCAGTGATGCGGCAAAGTTTGATGTCATTTCGAAGACTCGCATTGAAAGAAAAATGGGCTGTAACTCAGCCATACATTGTTTAATCTGGTCCAAAATGGATGAGTATGATCGTAGTCCCATCCTGAACACATAGAACATATAAGATTGAGAAACGGTTGTAGCGCCACCTATTGGCAACAGGAAATGTCGTTTTGCATTAGGCATCCTTGCTCTGAGTGGGATTAGTTCACACACCTCAAACCTGGTCAAATCAGTAGTAAAGACAATGAAGATGACTGAGAGTGAAATCTGTAATATTTTATGAAAGGGTGTGGTCTTGAAAGGACGGTATAGTTTGATGTCTACGAATGAATGGAAAAGTCTAACTTGCACATGCACTGTCTAAATTGCCCCACAATCCATACATATGATGATTGTTCCACCCTGAACAAGTACACACATACATTGAAATTTAGGGTATATTAGTCCACCACTGTATATAATTTTCAAAATGTGAAATCATAAACAATGGTCATATTCTGGCAGGTTAACATATTTTTTATGACACATAATTTTTCAATCAGAGTCACCTAACTGAGCAGTAATATAGCTGAATATTTCACAGCATGATTGCTTTTTTTCCAGAATATTAACCTCAAAGGTTTAATTTAATTTTTTTTTTTACAAACAATTGTCAGTTGAGCTGAGATTCAGTTTAATTCTAAAGGACGGTCTTTGTCACCATCTAGTGGTGGCAGAAGGTCATTCTCAAATTTTCATATTTGAAACATTTTTTTTGTGATTTGCTTGTTAAAATAAAATAGAAATACTTACATATTCTAGTGAGAAATCACTGTCAAATATAATTCACAGGGACACAGGCTCAATTCAATTGAATTTTATTTGTATAGTGTCTCTTTCAATGCAAGTTGTCTCTTGGCGCTTTACAGAGACCTGGATCATGCCTCAGAGCGAATATCAGTAACTAAAGTTAGGCTATTAAATCCTAATCAAAGAAAAATGGTGAGTAAAAAACCTCAGCTAGCATGAGGAAAAAACCTTAAGCCACACAAAGGAAGGAATAACTCTGCTTTAGAAAGTAGTAATATTGATCAGAACCTGGTTCATAAGGGGAAACCTTCCTGCTAAAGGCCAGCAGGGTAGGGCTGAGAGAGGATGGAGGACAGAGTGAGGATGGAGGATAGAGAGATGATGGATATCTTTTGAGGATGGAGGTTAGAGAGGATGAGGACAAGGAGAGGATGGGGGACAGAGAAGAGAGCACATACATCTTTGCAATACAATATGATTAAAATGTATAAATAATAATTATCCATTAACTGGAGAACTGACAATTCCATGTACTTTATTCTGATTAGTTTATTGTTTGTACATTCAATTCAATTCAATTCAATTTTATTTGTATAGCATGTGCTACAATGTCAATTGTCTCTAGGCACTTTACAGAGACCTAGAACATGACCCCCGAGCAAATTAAAATTATAATATTAAATCCAATCAAGGATAATGGAAAGTAAAAAAACTCCCACAGAGGGAGAAAAACACCTTTAAGCCAAACTGTAGCAAGGAAAAACTCCACTTTAAGGGGAAGAAACCTTGAGCAGGACCTGGCTCATATAGGGGGACCTTCCTGCTGAAGACCAGCCACGTAAAGAAAGAAAAGACAGGAGACAGGACAGAGAGAGGAGAGCACACAAATAACTAAATATAATGACCACATAAACATAAACAGATGAAGGTAGCAGCACTGGGATGAGATGGCCAGAGGACCAGGTCGCCCATCACCACGCCAGTCGGCACCCCAAACACAAGTGGAGGAGAACCCCGGGATGGACAGAGGATGCAACTGCAAGTCAGCATGAAACCCAGGAAACTCTGGCCTGCAAATACACAGAAAAAAAGTGGAGCAAAACAGCACAACAAACCACAGGAAAGAAAAGAATATGTAGCACAGTTACAGTAACAAGATGCTCCCAATTAATTATGAATGAGCTGGAGAAGGAGGAAGGGAGGAGGAAAGGGAAGGAAAAGGAGAAAAGCAGTAGAGACACCCAGGGTTATTATAGTTAACGAAAACTAAGACTAAAACTAAAACTAGCAATGAAAAAATATTTCAGTTAACTGAAATAAAAATAAAAACTACAATTAAAAAAAAAAACGAAAACTAAATAAAAACTACAATGAAGGATGTAAAACTAACTAAAACTAAACTGAACTGTAGATAAATTCAGCTTCGTTTTCGTTGTCGTTTCGTTTTCTCCCTCGATTACTGCCATAGAGATTACTGCCTGTCCTGCAGCAGCCGCTATGATACCCTCCCTCCAGAGAGGGGGCAGCATAGCGGATATAGACCTTTTCGGGCCAGCCCCCCGGAAGTACCCCGTCCGCCATTGCTGGAGGGAGCTACAGAGCGACACTTTCACCGGCTCGCAGATTAACCAGTGTTTTTCTCTTTCTACAAATATATATTTTTATAATGTCGAGTCGGTCGAGTGGGAATAATGATCCGTCATAAACTGTGCCAACAATGGTGTGAAAATTCGACAATGGAAGAAGAAAGTATGCACGAAGACTGCCTTGTTTGCAGAACAAGAAGTTAGGAAGACGTGGGTGAAAAATATCAACAGAAAGGACTTTGTTTCAAATGAATACAGCCGGGTGAGTTTTCGTTAACATTCAATCTCGTACTATTCATAGTCTCGCTGAGAGTCCCGGACGATTCTGGCCGAAAGAACAGCAGTATGAGGCTACTGTAGCCCTCGGCACTAGCACAAGCCTATAAATGAATGAATGAATGAATGAATGAATGAATGAATGAATGACTTAGGAGAATGATAAAATAAATTAAATATAACATTAACACATAGCCTAATTTACCGCTCGCGTTAACATTACAGCAGCATAATCTTTATGGCTTGTTGACGTTAGTTATAGCCAGCGTTCCACAGTTTTTAGTGTTTGATTATGGGAATAGATCATGCTATTTCCATAACCAATCATTAAAAACAGCGATAAACTACCTTCATCTGTAACTGGAGGCCACTGCCTAACATCATCAATCCAAGACATGTCTGTGTTAGCCGTAACAGATCCTCCACGCTGCTGTGTTTGGGTTACTTGATGGAGCACCGCACCCTCCAGTTATGGCGGGGCCACTAGGGGGCGCATGTCCACAATTTTCAAGTCGAAAAGGTGTATAAACTGCTGCATACTGCAAGAAGAAGAAAAACTAAAACTAAGACTAAAACTAAATAAAAACTAAACTGAAACTAGTCAATTCCTCAAAATAAAAACTAAACTAAAACTACTAAATTACTTGTTGAACTAACTAAAACTAAACTGAAATAAAAAAGCAAACTGGAAAACTAAATAAAAATAAAAACTAAAGAAAATTTCAAAACTATAATAACCTTGGAGACACCACTCAGCAGATCATGTTGGTGTCCCCCTGCAACGTAGGCCTATAGCAGCATAATTATGACGAACCTGTGATTAAGACGAGCCTACTCTAATCTGAGCTACTCCAACTATGGCTATAACTATTAGCCCCTACACACCATAGTTTAGACTAGTGATCGACCGATATGGGTTTTTCAGGACCAATACCGATACCGATTATTAGTAGTTAGAGGAGGCCGATAACCGATATTTGGAGCCGATATTCATTCGCAGTAAAGTGTAAAAATTGGCCTAAAAAAATTGAATAATGCAAACACTGAACTTCACAGAAATGCCTAAAAGCATGCTCATTGAATCACACAAATAGAAAATAATAGCTCCAGAAGTGCCTGAATTTCCTACACTCAGAAACATCTCTCATAAAGTTGAATAAAAGGTTAAAAACCGCTCTCTGAAATTACAGAAAATACAGTAAAATTTAAATATATCTACAATGACTTGTCTTTGTTTTATGTTCAAACACAACAAAAATACAGGGAGTTCTCAGGCTCAGCAGCACCTCTTGTAACATTAAATAAAAACTTAGATAATAGCTCCCTAAATTTTTTCACAATAAATAAAATAAAATTTCAGTATAACTGAAATAATTTGTTTTAACTTGAAACAAAAACAAAAAGTGCACGAGTTCTCAGGCTCTGCATTATCTCTAGTAAATGCAAATAAAAACTTGTTTCCAGAGATTTTATAAAGTAGTAGTATATAAAACAGCAGCATTTAGGATGCCTTAAGTTGATTTCATTATCAAATGTTATATTTTAACATGCGATAGCAAGGACCCTGTCATTCAAAACTGTGTTGCTACATTATTAAAGATTAATATGACAAAGGCTACATAAAAAAGTATAATAGTTGTTATGAGTGCAGTTAAACTCCTGACAGGACACAAACAGCCTTTCGGGTTTTAATGAGCTCACACAGTATTTAAAATGTTCCACCACTTTGTTCAGATGAATCATTTCTGAATTTTATTCTCTCATCTTCCCATTCATTTTCAGATCATAGGACCAGAAAGCTCATAGCAACATTAGTAGTCGTGAGTTGTAGAGTTTTTCACGTGACTTTAACAACATACTAATCTCCACATTACATACCGTGATTTCCTATTGAGCGCACCTGAATATTCGGATCTCAAAATAAATACGTGCAGTAGCTCTGGTTACTTCTCTGACCGACAGATCGATTGCCTTTAACTTAAAAGCTAAATCATATGCACTCCTTCATGTGTTTTCCATGATGAGGGTGTGTGCATGAAGGGCAAAATGACTGATCTGAAGAATTTAGTGTGAGTGCGTTTGATTTAATTGAACAGTTTCATTGGTCCACTGTGACCGGTTCAGTAATTTAATTCTGATGAGGATAAACGTATTGGCGGCATGAAGCTGGCCCGTAGAAATCTATACATTAGCCACATTGTTGTATAAGCTGTAGGGTTCGAATCGTGAGAAAAAGTAACGGTTTACTGTCCGGAAAGTACGGTGTATTTTCCTCATTGCTAATGCATAGTCTGCAGAGCGTTTTGAGCCAGATCGACAAACTAATTTCATGGTAAAAGATAAGCAGCCTCCACCTTAGCGCTCCCTAAAACAATTGAACTGAGTTTTTTATGCGCTCTCTTAATCACACACACATGCTTTTCTATCATGGACTGTTTCCATGTCGATATTATCAGCAGTCTTCTTTTAAATAATTCACATACATGTTGGGACATAATACGAGTTAGCAGAGCTGCCGCTAAGGTTTACTCTGCTCTTACGTTATTCTGCTGCTCACTCTAATGTTAGTAGTTGTGAGATGCAGAGTACTGGGATGTTTATTACAATTTCGGAAGAGCTTTCTGCATTTACCTTTGACACGTGTTTTCTGTCCGGAGCTTCTCACACAATAAACTTTCCCTCTCACTCTCCCGTGTTTGTCATGACAGCTTCTTGTTCGGAGGTTCGGAGGTGAATAATGCAGGAGACAGCAGGCAGGAGAGAGAGGCGCAGCGGCATCTTAGGCAGAATAACCCAGTTTTAAATTGATTTCTTCATATCGGCCGGTCGGATTAAAAAAAGGCCGATGCCGATATAAGTCAAATTTCCAAATATCGGCCCCGATAATCGGCCCGACCGATAATCGGTCGATCTCTAGTTTAGACTAACTGTAGACTTTATTAACTTGATGATCCCTGACCCCCTTTTTAGCAAAACGCCTAAAATGACATACCCAAATTAAAATGATTGTAACTTCTAAACTGTTCTGTCCACATGGATGCATTAAAGTGTTCCATAAAGAAGACACTCTGTAGTTTCTTTTGAAACTGTTAGGAACACTCTAGGTGCTACAGAGACAGAGTATTGGAACTCTGAAGTCAGTAAAAAATTTAAAATTTTGTTCCACCTGAAATAAAAAACGACTTTCAGGATGAATAATAGTCTGAATATTCATCTGAAATGGTAAATGACAGTATGAGGCTGTAGGCACACTGTAACTGAACATGTGTTTCAAATTTGAAGAAGATAGCACAACATATGACCATTTTACAGTGGTCTTTTCATTTAAAAAAATCTCGGCGCAGCTCCAAAAAGGCCATTTGGAGACTCCAAATGAACACATGGTAACCAAAATGATATTCTGAGACAATAGGTACTTTTTCCTTTACATTTTGGTATTTTTCACCAGTTTGAGTTAAAATAGTAACAAATTTGCCATTTTTTAAATTTTCAAGGTATTACCATAAACCACATACTAACATATATAACTATGTAAAAACCACCAATTCATAATATATTTGGTGACTACATATATATATGACTAGATGTGGAGCATATATACTTTTTAAAATATATGCTACAGTTAAGGTTTTGAGGTTATGAGGGCTCAATTGCATGAAGGTCAAGCAGGGAGGAGGCAGGAATAATGTTCACTGTCTGAAGAGTCCTCAAAAATCTTCTCAAGTGCCTTCTGGACACTAAAACATGTTTTTGACTTTTAGCGATCTTAAAACCATGAAGTTATCTTATCTTACGCGAGTTATCTTGCTGCTTGCACCACTGAGCGCCCTGCGTAAGTGCGCACATGCAAGACTGATGGGGCGCACCGCTACGTGCAGGCATAAAACGGCTCAGATAAAGTCGAATTACACATGCAATACATCATTGGAAAGGTTGATCTATGCTCTAAAAGGCGGAAATGACGAATCTAAGGTCCGCCTTGTAGCTGTCAATCAAATGCATTGCAAAGTCACCGGAAATTCGAACCAAGCCATCTTCGTTTCTGGAAGATGATTCCTCTGCTTGAAAAACTACGATCGGAAATTAAACAAAACTTTTTTACACTTCTAATATGGTACTGAATTGCAAAAAAGTGCTTTAGTTATAAGTAATAACATGTTATAAGTAATAACATTTATAAGTTATAAGTAATAACATTTATTGACACTAAATCTCAATAAATGACCACGAGAATTCAACCGTACATGAAGAACCAAGCTTGTTCAGGCCATTTCTCAGCAACCAAAAATCGCTCGAGTGAGCATCTTTCTGTTTTTAGACAAGCTAAGCCTCTGTCAACAAACAGGGACCGGATTCAAACTGTTTCTCCGCGTTTTCTGGGACTTTTACCGACGAAAACCGGTAAGTGCCGACTTTCACGACTTTCGGCTTTTATGTCTTTAGGCACCTCTTGTGCAAGATATATAAGAGATGAAAGAAAAACTGCATTATCTTTGCAAAGAGGAGACTCTGCAGAGTTCAATGATACCAAACACAGCTATGACAGATTAAGTGATCATTCTGTATGAGTCATTTTTAGACAAAATTATTACACAATGAGGACGCTGGCATCCTCGTCGCGTTTATCAAGTTAAACAGAAATGTTTTCAATTTAGTTTTAAAGATGGAGATGGTGTCAGCCTCCTGAACCCAAACTGGTAGCTGGTTCCATAATACAGGTGTCTAGTAGCAGAAAGCCCATCCTCCAAATCTACTTTTAGATATTCTAGGAACGATGAGTAATCCTGCACTCTGAGAGCAGAGAGCTCTATTAGGAGCATAACGTGCTATCAGATCTGGTAGATAACGAGGAGCTATGCCATTTAGGGCCTTATATGCGAGAAGCATATAAGGCCCTAGAAGCATTTTAAACTCAATTTGAAATTTCACGGGAAGCCAATGGAGGGAGGCTAACATGGGAGATACGTGATCTAGCTTACGGATTTCTGTCTGCACATTATTATTATTATTATTAACTTTATTTAAACTCGGAGATACATGAACTACAGAGATGACTAACAGATGTAGGCAGCAACTCTGAGGTGGTCAAAGAATCAGACTGCAGGTCAGCATTGTAAACTTGTAGTTCCTCTTGAAAGTCGCTGACTGACGTTTATTACTCTCACATCCGACATTACATTACTGAAAGTTAATGTGTGATGTTAACTGCATTTTGTTTGTTCATTCCTTCTTTAACGTCCATTTGTCATGCTGAAAATCATGCATGAATCATCATTAACATGTTCTCATCATACATGATTTGGTGGGAGTGTAAATGTCCGTTTTTTGTGTTGAGAAGATAATTTCATGTCGTTACCAGTGATGTCCAGAAGTGTGCTGTAGCCTAGTTGGTGACAAGCCAGGCCTTCGCTGGGACCGGAAAAACACGAGTGAGAGAAGCTTTATGCCACGTTTTCTTTCGGTCGGTGCCCTGAGCTGAAGTGTCCCGAGGACCAGAGGAGGAGGAAGATTCCTTTACTCTTTATGAATGTGGACTGCTGGTGCATATTTGTTGGAGTGCAGCAGAAGGTTTTGGAGCGGCACAGCACAAACTTTAATGGCATAAACACTTTGCAGCCCTTGGACAGCGGAGCAAGGTATATGTTTGAAGTTATTAGTTCACAAAGTTTGTACTTTATGCAATGTATTCATGTCCTGAGTTCAACAAAGGCACTGAAGCAGGTGTATTTTAAGTGTCCTTTTAGTTTTCACGGTGTATTAGATGTACTACAGTGATACTTGGTGTTGACTGAAGTAAACCTGACTCCACTGCACCTGTCGAAGCTCTCCATGTTTTCTTGGGTCTGAGGAACTGCTACAGTGAAAACTCGTGGCCAAGTGAAAGCTAGTCCCAAAGTAGACGAGTGCAACCCACTTGTCAGTCAAGAGAGACTACTCCTGTCAAGAATCATTCCAACTTCATCACCGCTCTCCATATTGAACTCTGACTTGGTTAATCATAAAGGTTCAGGTATTATACTCAGTAAGGATTTTGCTGATAAGAAGATCAAATCACTTGCACACTAATTCAGAGTTTATTGCCTTAAATGCGTTTGTGGCTTGACTATCTTAAAAGCTGCAGTGTATTGCACTAGATAAATGTTATTTCTTAAATTGTATGGATTGTTTATCCTCCAAAGTAACTCATGGTATATCAGCAGTATTGACAGTTACATGTGTGGTTGCTAACTTGTGTACCTACATGGTTTAAATGTCTGATCTGAGTGTTGCTTCCCAAATAGTCTTAAAGTTAAAGCCACGTTCATTCAAATTTACGTCCAGACATTACTATAAAGAGCAAACACACATTATAGAAACAAAATGTTGTGCCCTGCTGAAGAACCCAACAATGTAGAGCAGCAAGAGGTGAGATCCAGCAATCGTGAAAGACGCCTAACGGAAAAGGGCAAAGAAATTCATGAACAGGATGCAAAGAAAAGTGAAAGGGCATTTAACAGAGCTTATAACTCTTGGAAGGAGTCAGCTAAAGAAATCAGAACAAAACTAAAGGCTTTCTGTTTACACGAAGATTTAAACCATGCCAGCCATGATGTCAGGGGCAAGCACACAGTTGTACAACAACATTATAGCCCATTCGCCGCAACCAAAACATGACCCCAAGCATAGTAATAAAAATGGACTCCTGTACTGTGCTAACAACAGACATTTGTGAGCTTATTACTAAATGACAAGAGAATATTGATCAAACCCTTTGATGATCGTCTTGAAAAGGAAAGAGTAAGGATGATATTGTTGTGCAATAAGGCGTACACAGTGCTTGTTTAGTCCAAAAAGGGGTTATTATCAACCGTCTTGAGGGGCGGTTGCTAATAACCAGAAAGTTAATAAAATGAAACGGGGCATCACCTGATAAATCAGGAAAAAAGACTAAATGGCACAATCAGTCTCAAAAATCAGAATCAGAATCAGAATCAGAATCAGAATCAAATTTATTGTCGCCACTGAGCCAGCGTCCCAACACAGCAGAATTTGACTTCCCAGTTCACCGTCCAAAAGAAACATACAAAACAAAACAACACAACATATGGACAGGAGTCAACGGTGCTTGGGTCAGCGCTATAAGAGCGCTTCAATTTAACAGAGGAAAAAAGATAACATTGGGGGAGGAGGGTGGAGGTTAAAAAAAAGAACATCTCCCACTACGTGTCAAATGGACACATCGTGAGAGGGGAAAAAAAAAACACCTCAGCACATTTAATTAAGCATGTACAGACTTAACACAGGACATTGATAGAAACATGATGGCGGGATAACCCAGTTTTGACAGTCTGTGCGCGCGCAGCCAGTCGCGCAATCAGTCCATCGCCACACGGGGGAGAAGGGGAAGGTGCGCAGGGCGGGAGGGGGGGCCAGCGAAGACGTTGAAGTGGGGGAGGGAGTGCGTGTTGATCAGTGTAGTGGGAGTGCAGTCATGTAGATCCTGGTCTCCAGGTGCAGAGGTGGGGAATGGGGGGGGTAGAAGCGTCCAAGCCACACAGCATCCAGGAGAATAGATAAGGGAGCGGCCTTGAAGGCTGCGCTTCCAGGGAGCCAAAACAGAAAAGGATTGTTTGGGGCAGGCTGAGACACACTCTCCGTCTAGCCTTGAAGTTCTGCTGGATTTCTCTGGTGGGAATACTTCAATATTCCGAATTTATTGGCCATTCTCCCTGATCAACGCGTGAAATGGCTGTTGTTCTATGCGTGCCAGCCTGTGACCAGGTGTGGCGCTATAGAACAACAGAGAAGATGTGAGTCCGAGCACAGAGCTCTTCAACCAGCCAATGTTACAAAACTGTGTAAAATAACCACAAGCAACTTCTCTCATTAGAATATATCAGAATTTATTAACACAAATATTCAGAGGAACAAACACTTGAATTAAGATTCTGATATCTACTAACTAAAAGATGAGTAAAACTACAATAAGCAAATTAAACATTCAATGGACCAATGTAGGCTTATATACATGTGTGTGTGTGTGTGTGTGTGTGTTTGTGTGTGTATGTGTGGTAATGTGAGAGGGGTGTCCAAGATGGCCGCCGGCTCTCGCGATAGGGCACCAAAGATGGCGGATGGAGTCACGCTGTGGTTCCTCCCCAACCAAGATGGCCGCCGACTCTCGCGATAGGCCGTCACAAGAAGGCCGACAAAGTCACGTGGTGACGTCCTCACAAAGGTGGTTAGTAGGAAAGGCAGTGCAGAAAAGGCAGGGTAAAATCAACAACGCGAGGGTATTTCCTAACCACCGGTGCCGTGATCGCTCCGAGGATTTCCACAGAAGGGAGAGTGTGGAGCTGACTCCTGCACTCTCCAACTGATTGTTTATCTGAAATCACGGCGTGATCAGCTGGTGGTGAAGAAACACTGCACTCACGTGGGTAAATACGCACCGGCGGATTACCGGCGGGCTCAATCGTGACCACTGTCACAGTATATACAGAAATATTAACTAAACTAAGTAACTCTGCCCAGACACAAAGTCCTCTTATGTGGATCGCTCTGGAAGCGATCGGTGGCGTTGTAGTGTCCTGGGGGGTTGGTCAGGCTGGGATGGCGGCAGCACTGCTGATCAATTACGCTCCACGGGTGGTCGCAAGAGTGGCTCTCCTCCTCCTCTGTCTCTGCGTGATTAACGTGGGTATGCGGCGTTGGGCACCAACAACGTGATTCCTACGTGTCGTTTCTTCCGTACGTCGCGGCTCACTCCGTGTGGCGCGTCACGATCGGACCAGGCGTGTGGTTGTCATCGGACAACCAAAGGGAACTCCTGCAGACAGGTCGCCAGGGAAACAGGCCTTTGGCTATTTACCTTGCTGGTGCAGGCCAGAGAGATGAGCACCTTTGCGGGGTGTTGAGGTCAGAGAGATGAAGGAGCAAGAGAGAGAATGGGAGGAGGTAGGCGGTATTTAAACGGGGGATCTGCGGTCCGCCTTTGTTTGAGAGACCCCGCTGTGAGCCGGGTCCCCGGCCAGTGGGAAACAGAGAGAGAGGGAGACGTCATGTTTCACACCTAGGTGTGAAACTGAAAACCGCTAGGAATGCTGGGGACTTGAGTTTTATGATTTCCTTTGTCTTTCTTCGTCTCAGAAAACCATGCGGTCTTCTGTAGCACATGGTATGGCCCAACAATATTAAACAAAAATGACTATGGCTCTGTGTTTGGTGATACAAAAACTGAAACATCATTCGCAGAAAGTTCAGTTGCACATTCAAAGACAGATTCTACAAGCAGTCGTGTGGCAGAAGCTGAATTTGCAGTTAAAATAGAACAAGCAAAGGCCACACAAGAAATACTTGCACAGCAAACTAAAGTCAACCAAATGGAGAATGAATGGAAATTAAAGGAAAATGAGTCACTGATGAAGTTAAAACAAGAAGAAGTGAAAACAAAGGCAAGGCTTGAGCAGGAAAAAAGTCAAACTACAACAGTTAAAGGCAGAAAGTGAAATAAAAATAGCAGCCGCACATGTAAGAGCCTGAAGCACTTTAACTGACCTTGAAAACTGTGATCTAGCATCCTGCCACAGCTTTGAAAACCCTTTATATGACCCTGTCAGCGTACCACAGCCCTCCTTAAATCCGTTGGCACCATCGTTTAATTAAAGGTATTATTTAAATGGAACCACAAGCCAAAATCCTTTAAATGTTAATCTTTTTCAGTTTGTAATTTTGATGTATGTATTTCCATCAGTTCAAGGAGCCTTTATTTTTCATATCAGTCAGTAAGGCACCTTATTTAAGTTGATGTGAGATATCAAATAGGTTTGTTTGATAGCTTTAAGAAAATGTTTGAGAGGCTTGCCAATAGTTTTTCATTGGAAAAAATAAATATCTGTTCATGTAAAAAGTCAAAACTATTTTTGATTTTGTTCATAGTATTGATGTAATGATCTTAGGTATATGTGTGTGTTAGTGTTGGGCAATATGACGATACATATCGTGGGGACAATATAAAAGTGTGTATCGTGCCATTTCTCTTCTATCGTATCTATCGTTTCTATTGTTTCTAACCTAATTTTATCAATTATTACAGCAAATATGTAATTAAATAACCTGCAACAATAAATTTGATAGAATCATATCTACTTCTACAAAGTAGCCTTTTATGTTTGCACTTTTATTCATGGTTAATGCCTTAAACAGAGTTCTCTTCAAACCTGATGTTCTTTATTTTAGACACTTTATATTGGTTTGCAAACTTTGCACTACAAGGTTACAGATTTCAGAAAGTTGAAAAAAAAATTGTGTTTATTTTTTATAGCTGAACTTCAGCGCAAAAATGTGTTTTTCCTCTCAGAAACTGTTGTGCACTTTAAAAAAAATGTGAAAGCTACTGTACCTCTGTACCTACCTGTTTTTGCTGCGCTAAAATGTATGTTTGTGACAGTTCAGCTAAATGTCCTTTCAAAATAAAGTTGAAAAGTAAGCAATGAAATTTTTGTCAAACTTTTCAGAGAATAACTGAAAACATACTTTATTATGGTATATTGTGATATATATCGTTATCGTGATATAAAATAGTCCATATCGTGATATATGATTTTTTTCCATATTGCCCAGCACTAGTGTGTGTTATCGGTTATCGGTATCGGCCATGAGGAGCTGAAAGTTATCGGTTATCGGTATCGGTTTTAAAAAACAGTTATCGTGCATCCCTATCCATTGGTCAATCAAAAATGACACTTTCAACTTCCACGTAAACACAAAGGACCAGCCTACTACTCGCAGGAGCATACTGTCAGTTATCTCATCTTTGTATGACCCGCTAGGGTTTGTAGCTCCCTTCACTTTAGGTGGCAAAAGTATGCTACAGGAGCTCTGCCGTAGAGGCACGGAATGAGATGACCCCATTCCGGACAATCTGCGCTCACGGTGGGAGGACTGAAAAAATTATTTGGAAAGGCTAAAATCAGTCATAGTACCCAGATGTTACCACCCACGAGAACTAAAGGACATTGTTAAAGTGGAACTGCATCACTTCTGTGATGCCAGTAACATTGGCTATGGGGCATGCTCCTACATTAGGTTCAAAAATGATGACAACAAAGTACACTGCAGTTTGGTTATAGCTAAAGCCAGAGTTGCACCTACCAAAGTTACAAGCACCCCACGACTAGAACTCTCAGCTGCAGTCATCTCAGCTAAAATGAGCTTTATGCTAAAATTAGAACTCGAGATGAACATTGATGAGGAATTCTTTTGGACTGACTCCCAAGTAGTCTTGGCATACATCAACAACGAGGCACAAAGATTCCACATCTTTGTTGCAAATCGTGTCCAGTTGATCAGGGAAGTTACAGATCCCAAACAGTGGCACTACATTGACACAACTCAGAATCCAGCAGACCATGCCTCTAGGGGCCTTAGTGCGTCAGGGATTATGACAACCTGCTGGTTATCTGGCCCGAAGTTTCTGTGGGAACAAGATATTTCCTACTTCGATAACCGATAACTTTCAGCTCCTAATGGCCGATACCGATAACGGATAACACACACATATACCTAAGATCATTACATCAATACTATGAACAAAATCAAAAATAGTTTTGACTTTTTACATGAACAGATATTTATTTTTTCCAGTGAAAAACTATTGGCAAGCCTCTCAAACATTTTCTTAAAGCTATCAAACAAACCTATTTGATATCTCACATCAACTTAAATAAGGGGCATTACTGACTGATATAAAAATTAAAGGCTGCCCCCTCAGCTGAGTTGCTGGTAGGAGATCCAGAGGTTAAAACAGCCAAAACCTTTACAACTCAAGCAAGCAAACAAGACACCATCCTCAGTCGTTTCAAAAGGTTTTCCAGCTGGTCAATGCTCCTCAAAGTGGTTGCAAGAATAAAAAGACTGTGACCAAACAAAACCCACTATGGCAATGTAGTAACAGCAGATGAACGCAAAAAAGCTGCTGACATAGTAATAAAACTCCTCCAGCAGCAAGCCTTTTCTCAGGAGCTGAGAGTGTTAAGGGGAAAAGATACCCTCGCAGGCTCAAGCCCCCTTTTTCAAGTGGATCCTATTGTGGATCAGGGACTTCTCCGAGTTGGCGGAAGACTAAAGAAGTCAACCCTCTGCCAGGGACTAAAACACCCTATTATCCTCCCAAAGGACCATCACATTACAACACTGATCATATTTCACTTTTATTCAAAGATTTTCCATCAAGGCCGAAGTCAGACGCTCATGGAAGTTAGAGCACATGGATTTTGGGTGATCGGTGGGAGCAAGGAGGTTGCAAAACTAATAAGCAAATGCGTGGCAATGTCAAAAACTGTGGAAGAGGTGTTCCGGCCGCAATCGGAGACCTCGCTGCGCTGGGCCGGCGAATTAGACAGAGACTTCTTTGTGCCAGACCAGGGCTAAGCTCAACCCTGGGGGAGGGTCTCGAGCCTCTGGAAAGCTAAGTGTCTTTTAAACTCCTTTCACTGATTGTGTGTGTGTGAGCAGTGAATGGTTGGGCGATTTTAAGAGGGTTGACGTCATCCCAGCGTTGACCTCCACCTGTCTATATAGACGTCATCCCAGCGTTGACCTCCACCTGTCTATATAGACGTCATCCCAGCGTTGACCTCCACCTGTCTATATAGATGTCATTCCAGCGTTGACCTCCACCTGTCTATATAGATGTCATCCCTAGAGCTGGGCAGATCGATCCAAATATCAATAATATCGATACCAACGCTGGTATTGATATCGAATGATACTCATGTAAAAAGATCGATACTAAAGCTTTTTTTTTTTTATCACCCACAAGCACTGACTGTTGGGAAGTGCGAATTCATTGAAGTCTGACACGTCGCTGTGTTCTCCTTCAGTCCAACAAAGAGTATCCAGGTAGATCAGAGTGGTCAATTTCAGCATCAATTTAAATTAACTTTCAAAGTACATGTTACTTAAGTGATATGTTACTGGAGCAAACTCAAAAAAAAAAAACATAATTAAGACCTTGAAATACCCCAGTACATGTCACGTATCCCACTGAAAGGTGTTATCTAAGATAAAATATCATTAGATAATCTTTTATTTATCCAACAATGGGGAAATTTGTAGTTAAAGCAACAGGAAAGTTCACTAGAAAACTTTTCTTGGTGGACTAGAAAATACATTATGAACAGAACAATTCAATTCAACTCCAAAGAATATTTACAGAAAAATGTTAATTGTGATAATAAAGTATTTTGCTGTCACCTATAGAGGGTTTTCACCTATGTCACGTTTTGGTCAGTGACCTGGATACGCAGCCATCTTGGAGGTACTCGGATGTAAACACACCGCTGGATCAATGCAAACGACCGTGGATAAAGGATGGATAAAACCACACAAAAAGCTCTTCAAAAGGCGTTACAGACGCAAAAACATACAGAGAAGGACTTGGTCCACGGGAAAGGGAACGATATTCTGAAAAGTTACAGTTTGTCGGTGGTGCCGATCCGTACTAGAGATGCGCGGATGACATATATTTTAACCCCGCAACCGCTTCTTAAAATCTCTATCCGCCCGCTATCCATTTGCAGGAACGTTTTTTCACCAATTTTTAAAACCGAACCGACCCGCCATCCTTTTTAATAATATGTAAAATATTTTTTCTTATTATTATTATTTGAATGCTTCAACCGCAACCCGCCCAAATTTAATTAAAGTATTATTTTTTGACGAGTCATCCGCCCGATATGCGGATTATCCGCTCCGCCCGCGGGTGCGCGGTCCAACTGCGCATCTCTAATCCGTACGCGTTAGCTCCCTCGTCTTGGAGCAATGACGAGCCGGAGAGCCTCCCTTCGATTGCATACCCACGACATTGTAAACTACCTGGTTTCTACCCGTCATTCCAACAGATGGCACCCAATCTGGGTCATCCTTTTGATAAAGGTCAGACCTTTTACCTGGAATACAATGAGAAATATAGCACATTGTAGCTCTACATTTTAAGAACTGTATTGCTAGTGTAGCTAGGTGGTAGCTTGATATTATCATTAGACTAGAAATCAAGAGCTTTTTCTCTTGATAATTGTTCATGTGTGAAATTAAGGTTCTAACAACATTTCACTTAACTTACCTGATACGAAATGGGCCGAAAAAATTCGGATGTTGTCCAGATTTTTGCCACGCAGGTCTTGGTTTAGCTTTGCTAACCACAAGCGTCTCCTTTCCTTTAACAACATCTGACATTGTTCTTCCTGATTTTTAATAACCTTTGGAAGTCTATAAAACTCCAAGTGTCTCTCGCGGTCTGTCCGGTTGGTACAGCCGAAAATAAGGCAATAATTTACCATTTTTTAAATGAAGACGTCCAGTGTGTCCGCTTTGTTTACGTTGCCGTGTGCCTCCAAGATGGTGACTTGGATGATGCGCTGACGATGCGCTGTGAAAACCCTCTATAAAGTTTGCTGAAATTGTATTCTAGGTTTTAACTCCTGTATAATTTGCGTAAAAAAACCTATCCAAGGCATACCCAAAGTAAATTGAAAAGCTGTTCTTGAACCGTTTGTAGCACATGGATGGTTTTGGTCTCTTTTGAAAGGTAACACTCTGAAGTTTTTCCCCCAACTGTCAGAATCACTGTAAGTGCTACTAGCATTGAGTAATCTAAGTTTGAACACACTGAAATATAAGTTTTTTATTTCCGCCTGAATTTTTTTTGTAAACAGATGTCTGCAGATGAGTGCAGCTGTGACTTATTAGCTAGAAAAACACAATGGGACCACAGCATGAAGCCTTACCTAGTGCAAGTTCAAATTTGATAACAACACCACTAAAAATGAGTATTTTGCACACGTTTTTGTAAGAGTATGTCTAGGCGTTTCCAAAAGTGGCCATTTGGAGTCTCCAAAATGGCACTTGGATAAACATGGCCACATACCTCAGATAAAAGGACATAACTCTTGAACGCTTCATTATACAGTCATAATCTTGACCTCTAATGAAAGGTGACACTTAGAGGTATCCTATCTCACATCCAGATTCACTATCAATATTGCTGAAAAAAAGTTACTGAAACATAAAGCTAAACTTTGCATATAAAAAGAGTCAAAACAAGTGTTGTTGTGGAAAAAGTAATTTAAATAAAAAAAATGACTATCTTTTACAACACAGCAAACTATTCAAATATTTGAACATATTTACAATTATAACCATTTACAGGTTGGCAGCATGCCAGTCACTGTAGCAATCTCTAGTCGGTATCAAGCACAAAGGCACATCACACGAGGAGCATTTCAACTGTGTTTTAGCATGACAGTGCCTGCACTTCAACCTACCAGTAGTCCTCTGCCCACTGATAAAAACCAGTATGTGATGTGCTCTACGCGGAGTAGGAGGTGGGACAGGTCTGGCTGTGGAGGAAGACCCTGCTTCTGCCAGCTGCTCGGTGAGGGTCTCCCAGAATGCCTTCTGGTGCAGAGGGATCTCTCCTCTCCACCCATACACCTGGAACAACAATGAAAAAAATATATACAAAAACATAAATATGTGCAACACAAAAATTGTTTCATTTCAAAATGAATACACAGTTGAATATACAGCACATACCGGCTGTACTCCTTCACAGCTGGTGGAACTGAGATGTCCTTCATCTGCCAATGTCCATCTTACCCTCTATGTGACCACTTGTTGACTGGCTCCCAATCCACATCTGAATCCTCAGATGACTGCCCATTATGTGAAAATAAAGAAATAAGTCATTTACAAAATTTTCCATCTTTTCTGTATTGTACTACTTTGCACAATGAAACATCCCCCCACACACACACACCCCAACAAACAACTCACACATACTCCTCCCCCCCACACACACAAACAAAGGCCTTTGTATTTATTCAAAGTAAAAACTTGTTTATGTCGAAATATACAGTAATACGTAACATAATATGAATAATACTACCAATTTAGATACAATATATATGTAATAATATAATATAAGCTGTAACATAAGTCACAATTTAGTCAAATACTTACGTATGCAGAGCAAAATCTTCTCCGATGGAGAAAATGTCTTCTGCGCAGGCGTGCGCTCTGTTATCTGATCTTATCTGATCTCCTCTCCTGACACGTCACTTTCACGACAAGTAAATTCCTCCTCTTAGTTCTTGGACAGTCCTTTTCACCATTTTCTACAATAAATACGCTCCCAAACTGAAAAAACGCTGAGAAATAAGCCACAATGCGTGCGCCTCTCAGTTACGCACGGTCACGCGGGTTCATGAGACCAGGTAATTAGCATTTACGCTCAGCTTTTCTTGTTTACTCTTTATCTCCACCCCCTCGACCGTCACATCGTTGTTTTCAGAATTTCATTGGCTATACAATGCATCAGTCATCAGCATGATTGATTCTAACTGGCTGTTTTTTTCCTGAAGCAAAATAGGACACGGCTTCGTTTCAACGTTGGCCCTTATTGGCTATTGTAGGCTGTGGACAGGGCAGGGAAGCTGCTGTATGGCTGTATGAGGTGTCAATCGAAAGTTCAGATGACCCCCTCCATTTTAAGACCACAGACACGTATGTCAACACAGAATAAAGCGTTTTATGATGAAGAATATGCGGAAGTTAGTTACTGAACACCGACCAGCTACCAGTGGCGTTTTTGTGGATATTTTCTGGTATAATAATGCATTTTGGACTAAATACTTTACTGGAATGGATCGACTGGACATTTGTGAGTTCAACCAGACCATTTTTGTGGGAATATTTTTGATCGGACGACTTTTATAACGCTATTAGGTGAGTTGCATCGATTTTGTAACTGCTTGTTTGTTTGTTTGTGGTGTGACAAAGGCGTTGATTGTACCTGCTGTCATGATTATATCCTGAAATGGTTTACATTGATTGAATCACAAGAGTCTTAGCTTTCCAAAGATATGTCACATGAGTGCCTCACGTAACATATGAGCTGTGTAAATTACGGTTTAGTTTTGGAAACTACAGAAATTCGGACTGACGGCCAGCGGGCGGGCCGTCGGAACGTTAACAGTTTAACAAAATAATCCGAAGACGAAAATCACAAAAAAACCAAAAAGGCCAGCAGTTTCATGATAGGTCAAGCTTAATATGAAAAAGTATCGGTATTGGTATCGGTATGGGTGATACTGGCCCTGTATTTACTTGGTATCGGATAGATACCAAAATTCCCAGTATCGCCCAGCTCTAGTCATCCCAGCGTTTACTTCCACCTGTCTATATAGATGTCATCCAAGCATTAACCTCCACCTGTCTGTATAGACCTAATCCCAGCATTGACCTCCACCCGTCCTATATAGATGTCATCCCAGGGTTAACCTCCACCCGTCTATATAGACGTCATCCCAGCGTTGACCTCCACCCGTCTATATAGACGTCATCCCAGCCTTGACCTCCACCCGTCTATATAGCTGTCATCCCAGCGTTAACCTCCACCTGTCTATATAGACGTCATCCCAGCGTTGACCTCCACCTGTCTATATAAATGTCATCCCAGCGTTGACCTCCACCTGTCTATATAGACGTCATCCCAGTGTTGACCTCCACCTATCTATATAGATGTCATCCCAGCGTTGACCTCCACCTGTCTATATAGATGTCATCCCAGCTTTGACCTCCACCTGTCTATATAGATGTCTTTACAGTGTTTTCCTCCACCTGTCTATATCGATGTCATCCCAGCCTTGACCTCCACCTATCTATATAGACGTCATCCCAGGGTTTACCTCCACCTGTCTATATAGATGTCATCCCAGCTTTGACCTCCACCTGTCTATATAGACGTCATCACAGTGTTTTCCTCCACCTGTCTATATAGATGTCATCCCAGCGTTGACCTCCACCTGTCTATATAGACGTCATCCCAGCGTTGACCTCCACCTGTCTATATAAATGTCATCCCGGTGTTCACCTCCACCTGTCTATATAGACGTCATCCCAGCATTGACCTCCACCTGTCTATATAGATGTCATCCCAGCGTTGATCTCCACCTGTCTATATAGATGTCATCCCAGCTTTGACCTCCACCTGTCTATATAGACATCATCCCAGCGTTGACCTCCACCTGTCTATATAAATGTCATCCCAGCGTTGACCTCCACCTGTCAATATAGACGTCATCCCAGCGTTGACCTCCACCTGTCTATATAGATGTCATCCCAGCGTTTACCTCCACCTGTCTATATAGACGTCATCACAGTGTTTTCCTCCACCTGTCTTTATAGATGTCATCCCAGGGTTTACCTCCACCTGTCTATATAAATGTCATCCCAGCGTTGATCTCCACCTATCTATATAGACGTCATCCAAGCGTTGACCTCCACCTGTCTATATAGATGTCATCCCAGCTTTGACCTCCACCTGTCTATATAGACGTCATCCCAGCGTTGACCTCCACCTGTCAATATAGATGTCATCCCAGCGTTGACCTCCACCTGTCTATATAAATGTCATCTCAGCGTTTACCTCCACCTGTCTATATAGACGTCATCACAGTGTTTTCCTCCACCTGTCTATTTAGATGTCTTCCCAGGGTTTACCTCCACCTGTCTATATAGACGTCATCCCAGCGTTGACCTCCACCTGTCTATATAAATGTCATCCCAGCGTTGATCTCCACCTTTCTATATAGACGTCATCCCAGCATTGACCTCCACCTGTCTATATAGATGTCATCCCAGCATTGACCTCCACCTGTCTATATAGACATCATCCCAGCGTTTACCTCCACCTGTCTATATTAGAGATGCGCGGATGACGTATATTTTAACCCGCAACCGCTTCTTAAAATCTCTATCCGCCCGCTATCCATTTGCAGGAACGTTTTTTCACCAATTTTCAAAACCGAACCGACCCGCCATCCTTTTTAATAATATGTAAAATATTTTTTCTTATTATTATTATTTGTGTGCTTCAACCGCAACCCGCCCGAATTTAATTAAAGTATTATTTTTTGACGAGTCATCCGCCCGATATGCGGATTATCCGCTCCGCCCGCGGGTGCGCGGTTCAACCGCGCATCTCTAGTCTATATAGACGTCATCCCAGCGTTGACCTCCACCTGTCTATATAGACGTCGTCCCAGCGTTGACCTCCACCTGTCTATATAAATGTCATCTCAGCGTTTACCTCCACCTGTCTATATAGACGTCATCACAGTGTTTTCCTCCACCTGTCTATATAGATGTCTTCCCAGGGTTTACCTCCACCTGTCTATATAGACGTCATCCCAGCGTTGACCTCCACCTGTCTATATAAATGTCATCCCAGCGTTGATCTCCACCTATCTATATAGACGTCATCCCAGCATTGACCTCCACCTGTCTATATAGATGTCATCCCAGCTTTGACCTCCACCTGTCTATATAGACATCATCCCAGCGTTTACCTCCACCTGTCTATATTAGAGATGCGCGGATGACGTATATTTTAACCCGCAACCGCTTCTTAAAATCTCTATCCGCCCGCTATCCATTTGCAGGAACGTTTTTTCACCAATTTTCAAAACCGAACCGACCCGCCATCCTTTTTAATAATATGTAAAATATTTTTTCTTCTTATTATTATTTGTGTGCTTCAACCGCAACCCGCCCGAATTTAATTAAAGTATTATTTTTTGACGAGTCATCCGCCCGATATGCGGATTATCCGCTCCGCCCGCGGTGTGCGCGGTTCAAACCGCGCATCTCTAGTCTATATAGACGTCATCCCAGCGTTGACCTCCACCTGTCTATATAGACGTCATCCCAGCGTTGACCTTCACCTGTCTATATAGACGTCATCCCAGCGTTGACCTCCACCTGTCTATATAGATGTCATCCCAGTGTTGACCTCCACCTGTCTATATAGACGTCATCCCTGCCTTGACCTCCACCTGTCTATATAGACGTTATCC